>CM076580.1:573369048-573460211 GCA_034641835.2 Pinus albicaulis | reverse complement strand
TATTTCCGCATATTGATGATCAATTGTAGAAGAGGTTATGTATTATGCATGAAGCCTAAATAGTGTGTAATCAGGATAATCTCGGTGAATAATTCAGCAAATTATTCAAATTTCTACAGAGCATGATTAAGACAAACTTATTTGACAAACTATAGGCAAAGCTGCTTCAAAAGATGATTTCAAGAACAGAGCACTTCAGAGGTAACAATATGCAGGGCTAGCCATAAATCATAATTGATACTAACTGATCTAAATCCTTCAAGAAAATAGACAAGCCAAAAACTTATTAGAGAGAAAAAAGATGAATTCTCTAACATATCTTAAGCAGAAGAAAACATTTAGGCAGTGAAGGAAACAAACAGATCTAAGGTGCCATCAACAAGCATATCTTAGTCTAAATTTTTTTTCCTACTACAGCATAGATGGATGGAAAACATATGAGAATCTTAGAAAACATTAACAAGAGAAAAATTCACCATCAACCAGGCCTATGGATCCTGGAAACAGTCCTTCTCCATCAACAAGTGAATCAGATCATGCATAAGCTCCAAGACATCAATTTATCATCAAAGGCTTCAAGGGACTATGTATTATTTCAGCATAAGTCATCAACATCCAACCAAATATACAAGAGCCTCATGCTCTATTTATGGATAAAATGAGGAGGTGGAAACCCTAAGAGGCTTCCAGAAACCCTAATTCAGCCATAAATGTCATAAATGTGCTTAATGACCATGCAAGGCCCAAGACACATAAGAGATAAGGAAATAAATAAAACACACCAAAACATAACTCCCCAATCAAATTAGGAGTGTTTTATCCAAGAAAATATTAAAAAACTAATTTTCCATTAATTTGTGTCTTTTGTTGACCTTTTGGCAAAAAGTTGTCTCTGTCCGTAGCTCCATATCAGCAAAATTTGGGGTCTAGCTGATTTTTGGACCACTTCTCGGCATCGGATTCGAGTCCGTGATTGCTCGTTGGAAATCTTAGAGAGTCTAATTTCCATAAATACTTCATTTTTTCTGAATGGATTCCATTTACCTATTCAAAAATCAAATCTCCCATGACTGCTCAACGCGCAGCGCCAGGCCTGAAAAGGAGGCAGAAAGGTCATTTTTGAGGTGTTTTTTGACCTTTTGAGGGGGAAAAAATGCTCCAAATGATCTGAAATTTTTTGTGGATACTTCTGGAGACATTAAAAACCAAAAAATGTAAACTTTAGCAGCTTATGATGCCCCAAAAAAGAGTGTAGCGCCTAAGGTGTTGTGCTCCTAGGGGCCAAAATTTGGAAAAAACAAAAAGTTTATGGATTTGCCTCAAACTTGGTGGAGAGGTCCTTCAAGGGTTTGGATAAGCCTATGAAAAATATTGAGCCATGTCTCTGAGTTTTTATTGGTCTTTACCTTCTTTGAGTGCTCGAAATTCAATGCCTCCTTACTGATTTTTCATTGTCACTTTGTTCCTCTTTTTCTTCACTACCCTCTTGCTCAGCATGAAAACCACTCTCTTCTTTGTCTTCACCATATTTTTGTATCTTATATTGCTACCTTTAGTGTTGTTGCCTTGGTTTTGGATTTGATCATCAACCTCTATATCTGTTTCAATTTGGCCTTGTCCTTCATTGATGTCTTCTTCTTTTTCATTTCCTGTCTCTCCAAAATCAATTTCAGCCTCATCATCTGCTTTTTCTTGTGCTTGATCTTTCATCTCCTTAACATATTTCTTGGTTGCTATACCTTTATCACCTTTAGAAACTTTGTCACTGTTTTGTACTTATCATTGTGCTTACTAACATGTTTATGTACCTTGTTTTTCTTGGCTATAGGGCACTCTCTTGCTGATTATCACCCTTCTTACTTTCTCCATTGTCCTCTGTGTTTTCACCTTGCTCACTATCAACACTTTCTTTGTTTTCAAAAACTGTCATGTTCATTTTCCTTCTCTATTTTATCATCATTTTCTTCATGTAGCTATGTGCTTGCCTCCCTTTTCTCTTTACTCTCTTCCTCGTCTTTTGTCCATCATTGTTGTTGTCATCATTTGTTCCTTTAGCTTTTTCTTTGACTTACTTATTCTTCTTTAGACATGGTGGTTGGCATAGGGTAAAAGGATTTTCAGCTTGGTGAGGGCCTTCAGTTTTAGGGAGGGAATTTGAGTGATGTGAGGGAAAACTTGGGCAAATGGGGGCAAGGTGGAGCAATCAAGGAGTGATCCAGAGTTTAGAAACAAGTTTGTTGTCACCGAATGTCTTTACAACCTATGACAAACTCTTAAGCTTACAAACCCTAACTTGGGAGGTCAATATTTGATTTTTGTGCAGCTTAGGGTTTGGTTACCTTAGGTCAAGCAATGGCTTCTTAGATTATGAAAATAATATTTGGAGAGTGAGAAAAAGGAGTTACTAGCCTTATTTGACTGTTTGTAGAAGAGTTGGAGGCAAAAACTCAAAATTTTGACCTTTTTTGAGAAAATTAGGCCAAAGACTGGCTGTGCGTAGCGCCTACCTCCAGGCATGTAGCGCAGTGTTATTTAACACTGCACCTGCCTCCTATGTGCGCGGCGCCGGGCTCTAGGGGCGTAGCGCCTCTACCGGTGCGTAGTGCCATTTGCAGAGGGCATTTGGAGGCCTTCCCTGTGTCGGAATGAGCTCCGTGATAGCTAGTTGGAAATATTGTGGAGTCTAATTTCCAAAAATTCTTTTGGTTTTGAATTTGGTTTCCATTTACCTATTCAAAAACTGATTCTCCCAACACTGTTAAAAAAGTGTTGAATGATGGTGCACAAATGTAGAGTGTTGGTGCAGAAATGCAGAGTGCTGGTGCAGACCACTTTTGGATGCCTTCTGCAGTTCCAAATTGAGATCATGATAGATTTTTGTAAATATATTGAATTATAGTTGTCATTTGACTTATTAAGCAAGTCATTTGGACACTTCAGCTATGAGAAAAACTGATTTTCCCAAGGTCACTCCAGAAGTGCATAATTTCTCCCATGACACCTGTATTTTTGAAATTTATCTCAAACCATGATACCTGTGTAAAAAATGAAGGATTTTTTTCTTCTTGGCCCTATGATGGACAAAAAACTCTCTCACTTTTTCCAAATTCATCTCTGTTTGGTCAGAAAAACAATTTTGAAGAAAAACTAGCCCTAGGTGTGACACATGGCTTGTCTCTTGGAATGAATTCTTGGAAAATGATGGAGGCATGATGTTTATGAGCTGTTATAGAATTATTCTTGTTTACATGATCTATAAAATTAATCCTTTTCTCTTGTGCCTCCTTTTCATATCAAACCCTAGCTTAGTTGGAAGAGGAAATTAGGGTTTGGTGTGAGGATTTAGGACTGCCTTGCAGAGGGAGGGGAATGAAGGGGTTAAGGGTTGTATAAATTCTTGGGGAAATTTTTGGGGATAGGGATAGATGTTAGGGAGTAGGGGAAAGTGGAATTTCAAGAATTGAGTGAGGGGAAGGGGTCCAAAAGGTCAAAACACGGGCCTAGTCTCAAAAAGTGTCAAATTGTGGCAATAGACTAGGTTTTGTAGGAAAGTGATGATTTTGAGGGATAGGAGTGATGTGGAATGTTTGTGAAGGTATATTAAGGATATGATGAGGTGTAAGAGCATCAAGATACAAGCCTTGTGGAAAATTTAATCATGGAGGTCATGAAACCAAGAGAAATGCCCTTAAAAAACCCTAGATAGGCAATGGAGGAGTTTAGGAAAAAAACAAAAATAGAGGGCTGAGGCCAAAAGTGGTGAAACATAGTGGTAATGAGTGACATGAGCCCATGATGGGCCTTCTAGGATGGGTGAGTTGAGTTTGGCACGACGGAATGATGAAATAGTGAAAATTTATCTGAAGGGTAATGAAGGCCGTGAGATTTCTAGAACTCATAATGTTCATGAAATTTGTTTCTAGAAATCTAGAACCGATACTTAGTCATATTTAGATAGTGAAAATTATGGATGACTAACATGTCTCAATCTCAAATGGTTGTTGCAAGTCTGGTAATGTGAGCATTGGGGCAGAACAGAGGTGATGTTTCAATTCTACGAACACCTTATGTTGAGATTCCGACCAAAAGAATTTTTCTTTCACTCCTCCCTTGGTGACTTGACTCAAGGGCCAAGTGATATGAGAGAATCCCAACACAAACCTGCGGTATAAATTATCAAGACCCAGAAAGCTTCGAAGTTCTGTTAGAGTGGTTGGGGCTGGCCAATCCCGAATGACTTGAATCTTGGTTTGATCCACATGCACCCCCCTTTCATCAATAATGTATCCAAGATATTGAACCTGGGTCATGGCAAAAGTGCACTTATCCAAATTGGCACATAACTTGTGTTGCCATAGTGTTTGGAGGACTTGTCAGATGTGGTGGAGGTGCTCTTCCCAAGTCTGGATGAAGATCAGAATGTCATCAAGTACACCACTACAAATGAGTTGGTGAATGGTCGCACGATGTGATCCATCAACCTCATGAAGGTTGCAGGAGCATTCGTCAACACAAAAGGCATGACCAACCATTCGAAAAGGCCCTCCTTGTCTTTTAATGCAATTTTCCACACATCGGAGGGTTCGATTGGTACCTGGTGATACCTAGACTTCAAGTCGATCTTGCTGAAATATTTCTCCCTTTTGAGTTGGTCCAGAAGGTCATCAATCCGTGGGATCGGGCACCTATTCCAGACTGTGATCTTGTTCAATGCCCGATAGTCAATACAGAGTCTCCAAGTACCATCCTTCTTCTATACCAGCATGATGAGGCTCCCACAAGGCGATGAACTTGGCCAAATGTGACCTTTCTGTAGAAACTCCTGAATCTGCCTCTTGACTTCATTGTTCTCCAGAAAAGAGCGCCGATAGATCGGTCCATTGGGTAGCGGCACACCTGGGGTCAGATCAATGGGGTTCTTGACCTGACAGTGCAAAGGAACCCCTCTGGGTGAGGTGAAGATGTCCCCGTACTCCTCCACAACCTTGTCCATTTGTTGTTGTCGTGTAAAGGAGCCCTATCTGGAGGTCATGGCCACAATATTCTTCTTGCCATGGGGGCGGATCATCAAAAAAACAAATTTCCTGGTTTGGGAAATGAGCTTACTACATTTTTTTTCAATAACCAAAGAGATAGCAGCAGGCGGTGGTACCTCTGGTATCATGTACAGCTTATTTACCAAAGTAACAATAACAACGTGAGGTCGAGACTCATACACAACATGTCGCTTCTACAAGTATGGTTGGCCTAATAATACATCAGAAACATCAAGAGGAGGAATGTCACATAATACCTCATCCGTGAAGGGCTTGATGCTATAGGGAAGGCGACACTGCTGGCTGACGCGGAGATCTCGTCCTTGGTGAAGCCACTCGATGGTGTATGGATGTGGGTGTGTTGTGGTTGGAAAGCCCATCCGCTTCACGACGTCTACTGAAATTAGGTTCTTTTGGCTCCCATTGTCGACAATGAACTATAGTGGTGAACCCTTTACCCACATATGGGAGTGGAAGAGACGGTCCTCCTCCTCTGGATCTTCTGGTTCCTCCTTCTGGATCTTCGCAGTGGCAAAAATGGCATTGGGATCTGCATCAATAATTTGTTTCCCTTTATCATTCCCCTTGTCATGTTCTGATTTAGATTCGAAGCACACATCTGATTCAAAAGCCCTCATCTCGGCCACAAACGACTTCTTGGCCTGAAAATCACTTGTGTTGTGAGTGGAGCTCTTATGGAACTCACACCACTTTCTTGTGTCCTTATTTGGCTTCATGGTCTTATTATTTTTTTGTGGCTTTGGAAAGTTGCCTTGGGCCACCATGACTTGGCTTCGTCCTTTCTTCTACAGTTTGGGGGCACCTTTCCCTTGATTTTTATTCGCAGATCCAAAGTCTCTCTTCTTATGTTTGAATTTTTGTTCAATCTTGGCATCATACCAATATGTCGTCATGTCGAGGAACTCCATTTCCTCTTGAATGTATCTGTACAGACTACTGAGATACTTTAGCACCAAATATTTCTCCAAATATTTGATACCCAACTTTGTGCACAGAGTATGGAACAGATTCTTCAACTCATGCACATCTTGATCCCTTTGTTGCCGCAGTGTGGTCCATTATATGTACTTGTCCTCATAGCTACCAAGGGGATAGTATTGCTCCTTTATGGCATCTAGGAAAGAATTCAAAGTGGGTACGGCTGAGAACAGAGAGGGTTCTATTGTTGGAAATATTGTCATTGATGGAAAAGGAGCACAAAGGAGCAGCACCAAGACAAGGGAGCAGATCGGGATCAGATGGAATTGTTTGTAGAGAAATAAGAAAGATTCCAAGGAGAATGGAAAAGGAAAGGAAATGAGTCAAGAGGTTTTAGATAGAGAGTAGATTTTTTAGACTGATAGGGTTTCTGTTGTTGTAAGCCTACGGGAAAATTAGACAGAAGAGCCATTGATCAGAATATCAGGCCAGAGAGAAGAGATCCTTTATAATTTTTTTATTATATATGGAGGAATTTGTTTTTTGAATCATGGTGTGCATTGATTGAATTCTTGATTCGGTTTTAACTTGTGTGAAAATCAGGGTTTGGCACAATATATATGTATGCAGAGGAATCGGGAAAATTCAAAGGAAATTTATGAGACTGTGTGTTTAAGAAGTAAACATTCAATTGAAATTAAATTCTGATAGAAAGTGTATGTCGAGATTGAGCACCGATCAATGAATGGGTCAATGCCCTTGAAATTGTTAAAACGAAACCCTGCAATTTGATATCCAAATCACACTATATAGAGTAATAAGGTTAGAGGGTGTTCAGAGCTGTTTTATAGTGCTGACAGAGTTGAAGGTGTGAAGAAGAATCTGTGAGTTAATGACTTGATGAACAGAAGCGGAAACATGAATCAATGGCTTTCTTGAACGTTTTACCAAATATGCGGAGAAGCGCATTGAAGAGTTTAAAGTGGAACCATGAGTCAACAACGAAGATGGAACAGTGAAGGCGGTTTAGAAAACCATCAAGGTTTTATCGCACCGCTTTTGAAAGATAACTGGTAAAGGTTGAAACGAACGTGATAGCATTAGAAGGCAACGCGTGGCATACTAAAACCACCTATTTCGCGTAGGTTCAAAGACATTATCCTTTGGGTTAGTTGGCACGCGATAACGCGATGGCCGTTGGATATTTCAAATATCAATGGCGAAGACTCAACATTATTTCGCATAATGAGAATTTGTGATGGATGGAGGACCTTCGGATTGAGAGACAAAGTGCGATGATCGTCTGATCTGACACAGAGTAAATCATCGGTTGAGATTAGAACATTCAACGAAGTAAACTGACGTGTCTGATCGTCAGTGTACACCTGTGGGTCCAGATAAATAAGATGTCGGCATTCTTTTAACTAAGGTAAAAAGATGTGGGACCCGAGTGTATTTATATGATGGCACTGTGGTACATTTAACAAAAGTATGGAAGGGTAATAAACTTTGAGATTTGCAATATGATGAAGACTGTCAGATTATGAACAGGATCGACGACATTTTTTTAATCGGGGATGCGACATCAGTATACGTGCAAGACTGGCGGAAAGATAAACCTTTACAAATGTTTTATATATTAAAGGTTATATGATTATAGAGAGGAATGCATGGTTTTAATGTATTTGGTTATGATGGGTCTTAACCAAATTCATAGATTATGGTATTATTAACATTCCGTAATGAATAATGTTAATCAAAGGATAAAATTCCAAGGTAAAGCGTGAAAGAATTCCGCTTTTAGAATATGTGACAAATCGGTGTTAAGGTTATGGTTGATGTGCATATGGATACGTATAATTAAATTTATATGCAAAGTGTGGGTGAATGCAACACAAAAGACACAGATAATGGAAGAAACAGGGTAATTATGCAGCAGAGCTAGAATATAAATAGCAGAAACTGAAAAGATAGTGACAGCAAAAAAAAGACAAATACACAACGAGCCAAGAGCTGAAAGGGTTAAGCGAGACATATTTGCTGTAACTGTCAATGTAAATGAATTAATTATTTTTAGTGTATGTGATGCAAAGGCAAGTCTCCGAAGGCAAATAAAAAACCTCCCCTATAATACTGAATTGAGTACATAGTATTGTAACATCCTGAAGTGTTGAGCGAGAAAATGAGAAGGTGGAATGCAAAGAGTCATACCTGTTCATTTCATATTCCCATATAGAATGCAAACAACTATGTCAAGTTGATCTCTATAAATGATGTTATTATAATATTCTTAAAGAGTGAGGAGAATGAGCAGCATAAGGGAAGAGAGTAGAAGAAGAAGAAGGAGCAGAAAGAGAAGTTGTAAGGATCTAGAGATGAGATAAGGTAGATATGAAGGTTGGAGGACAACAGTGAAGAAGGAATAGAATAGAGCTAATATCCAGGTAAACCAGCATGTGTTTTCATAGTTGTGTGAGGAAGTTGGCACTTCCATATCAAGTTATAGCTTGATAGATGTCCAGTAGTAGCTGGCTGAGGTAGGAGCCTCCTGTAGGTTGTAGCCTACAAAAAATCAGTGGTGAGAGGGAGTTGGAGCTTCCTTGCAAGTTGTAGCTTGCAGAATTGAGGTGGTAGGCTCCTATAGGTTGGAGCTTATAGAAAATCAGTGGTGAGAGGGAGTTGGAGCTTGCCTTTGCATCAAAACAATAACAAGATGTGGTTTTCTCCCTTATGGGTTTCCACTTATATCTTTTGTCCATGTGCATGATGATTATGTGTTGATGTTCTGTAATTTATCTGCTTAATACTTGTTGCACACATATTAATATTGTTGTTTCATTATATATTAAGTAGAACCATGAAATGAAGATGTAAATAAATGTAAAAGAAATTTTAAAAGACCATGAAGTGTTAAACTGATTCACCCCCTCCCCCTCCCCCTCAGTTTAACTAAGGGTCCAACAATTGGTATCAGAGCAGTTTCCTTCTGTATCAGTTTAACAACTGGAAGGAGATCCTTGGTCCCCAAGATGGCTAGTCTAGAAGGATGCTCAACAAATAAAGCCCCTCTGTTTACTGGCACAAACTATGCCTTCTGGAAAATAAGAATTAGGACGTACATAATGTCTCTAGGAATAGAAGTTTGGGCTGCTATGGAATTAGGATATGCCCCAAAGGATTCAGACACAGAGAAAGAAGCCAAACAAGATTTTATAGCTAATGAAAAAGCCATGAATGCGCTCTTAAGTGGTTTGTGTGAGGCATAATTTATAAAAGTAATGCACAACAATACTGCCAAAGAAATATGGGATACATTAGAAAGTATCCATGATGGAGATAAAAAGGTGAAGGCTGCCAAGCTGCAAGTCTATAGAGCCCAGTTTGAAAATATAAAAATAAATGAAGAAGAAGATGTTGCCAACTTCTTCTTAAGGGTTGCAGAAATTTTGAATAACATGAAAGATCTAGGAGAAACCATTAGAGAATGTGTAATTGTACAAAATATATTGAGATATTTACCATCCAGGTTTAACCCCAAGGTTTCTGCCATAGAAGAAACAGCTGACTAGGAAACATTGACCATGAACCAATTACTTGGAAACTTGACAGCTTATGAAATGAGAATTCCACAGAGGAAGTCAAATATGAGGGAGGCAGCCTTTAAGGCAGAAAAGTGCAAAGAAGAAAAAGAAGATACATGCTCCTGCTCTGATGAAGAAGAGGCCAAATTTTTTAGAATATTGGATAGAGGCTCAGGCAAGTATAAAGGTAAACTTCCATTTAAATGCTTTAACTTTGGAAGAGTTGGGCACTATGCTACTAAGTGTCCTCAAAATAAAACGAAGAATTAGACTCAAGAGACAGAGAAAACTAAAACAAATAACTGGAAGAAAGGGAAGAGATTCAATAGAAAATTATTCTATGCTCAGCAAGATAGCAGTGCTTCTGAAAACTCAGATGAATCCTCAAATGAAGAAGAAACCTTTGAATTTGTGTTGATGGCCAAGGAAGAGTCTAAAGGATTTCTTTTAGAAGATAAGGAAGAAGGTGAGATAGATCTTGAGGGGGAGCTAAGAAGTGCCCTGGAGGAAATAGACAGACTTAAACTCAAGTGCAGAAAATAGAAAAACGTTCTCCTCAAATATGTAAAATAAGAACCAAATTCAGAAGATCTCATTGAGTTGAAGGTAGAACTTGAAGAAGCTAAGAAGGTGGAAGACACTCTACTAAGGCAAATTAAGGATAAAATTCAGAAGCAAGAGAAATTGGAAGAAGAAGTAGTATGCCTGAGAAAGAAATTAGAAAACACCCAAAGGGAATTATCAATGAATACTCCACAAGTGACAAGCTCTAAACAGTTGGATAAAATTCTAAATGCTCAAAGATCTCCTCTCATAAAGGCTGGGATAGGCTACAAATGAGAAACCAGCAAATCCAAGGTAGAAGATAACCAAAATATCATTTTTGTAAAAGCTGTAAATGATAATGAAGCAGCTCAAAATATTACTACAGAAGTAGATGCCAGCAAAAACATGACCTGAAATGAAGTAAACAGAAACAAACAGGAACCTCAAATAACAAAGAATGAAATAAAGAAACAATCAGCTGAAAAAGGCTCTTACACTCCTGAATATCAATTGAATAAATTCGGAAATTGTCAAAGGAGATTATTGCCTCCTATGAGATATATCACTTGTTTTTCCTGCCACAAACTGGGACATACTGCAGCATATTGTCAGACAAATAAAATCGAGTCCAACCAGCAAAGGATGCAGAAAATGAAAATACTACCTCAATCAAACATATGGAGAGGACAACCATTCACCAGGTACAGTAATCGTTTCCATGGGTATTGTTTTACTGTAAGGGGTTCGGTCATAAAGTCTTGGAGTGTAGAAATTATGGACAAAGACTGATGTATGAAAACTCAAGGAAATTTATGAACAATGTAGAATTCACTCATAATCCATTCAGAAATATAATCAAATGGTTTTTCTGCCATCAAATCAAGCACAAGTCTCACAAATTTCCTCTCAAATACTATGGTCCATCTTCTCAGGAAAGGTACCAAACAAATAGCAGCATGCAGTGGAAAAAGAAGATGAATAAGTGTGACCTGGCTCTAATAGCTCAAGATCATAAAATCCAATGGTATATGGACAGTGGATGCTCAAAGCATATGACTGGAGATCGAAGCAATTTTGTAACCTTTGATGAAAAGAAATCAGGAAATGTAACATTCGGCAATGATAAAGCAGGGAAAATCAAAGGAAAAGGCTCAGTCAATCTGAATAATGGAAGAGGAGAGGCTCAAGATGTACTATTTTTGGATGGGCTGAAAGCCAATCTGCTAAGTGTCAGTCAAATGTGTGATAAAGGCTATGAGGTCCTTTTCAGAGCCCAAGATTATGAAGTAAGATCTAGCACCACAGGAAAGACCTTGATCAAAGGTGTTCGAACAGAAAGTAATGTCTATATAGTGAATGAAGAGAATGAAGCATGCCACATAAGTAAACTTGATGAATCATGGTTATGGCATAGAAGATTGGGACACCTAAACTTTGACCACATCATCAATCTGAGCAAGAAAAATGCAGTCAGAGATATGCCTGCAATAAAGAAGCCTCCAAATACCATATGTAAATCCTGCCAGCTGGGCAAGCAGACCCACACATCTTTCAAGGCCAAAGATAAACTATCTACAAGTAGGCCACTTCATCTTGTACACATGGACCTGTGTGGACCTTCAAGAACTAATGCACCAGGTGGAGAATCTTATTTCATGCTGATAATAGATTATTTTACTAGATTGACGTGGGTAGCATTTCTCAAATATAAATCTGAAGCACTTGAGAAATTCAAGATATTCAAGGCATTGGCAGAAAATCAAACAGGATGCTAGCTAAAGTGCATCAGATCAGATAGATGAGGTGAATTCATATACTATGATTTTGCAGACCTATGCAATGAACATGGGATAAAACAACAGTTTACAATTGTAGGTACACCTCAATAGAATGGAGTGGTAGAGAGGCAAAACAGGTCATTACAACAGATTTCCAGAGTTATGATGCAAGAAAGTAACACTCCCCAAACCTACTGGGCAAAAGTAGTACACATAGTTGTTCACATTCTCAACAAAGCTCATCTAAGACCAAATTGTGATAATACTCCTTACGAATTATGGCATGGTAAACCAGCATCAATCAAGCACTTTAGATTCTTTGGAAGCAAGTTTTTCATAAAAAATAATGATGAAAAACTGGGGAAGTTTGATGCAAGAGCTGATGAAGGAATATTTTTAGGATATGCATCCAAGAGTAAGGGTTACAGGTGCTACAACAAAATACTGCACAAAATTGTGGAAAGCATTGATGTAAGATTTGATGAAGATCTACCAAATAGAACAAGAAGCACAAGCTGCGCCAATCCTACAGATGATCATGAAGCTGAGAACCAAGATAATGATGAACATAGCAAGACAATAGAAGATACTGAATTAAGCTCAAAAGGTCCCTCAAGACACACTCAAAAGAACCATCCAGAAGATCAAATCATTGGGGACAAGAGTGTGGGAGTCCAAACAAGAAGACAGCTTACTGAACAAACAGAAGAAGTATACCTAGCCATGCTATCTCAAATAGATCCAAAGAAGTTCGAAGAAGCCAGCAAAGACAAAAACTGGGTAAATTCTATGAATGAAGAACTAGACCAAATTGAGAAGAACAATACCTAGGAGTTAATTCCAAGACCCACTGGGAAAAATGTCATTGGCACAAAATGGATATTCAAGAATAAGATGAATGAACAAGGGAAAGTAATCAGAAATAAAGCCAGACTTGTATGAAAGGGATATTCTCAAATTGAAGGACTTGATTATGATGAAACCTTTGCCCCTGTAGCCAGAATGGAAGCAATCAGAATGTTTTTCGCCTTTGCATGCTATCATGATTTCAGGGTATATCAAATGGATGTGAAGTCTGCCTTCCTGAATGGAGATTTAGAGGAAGAAGTCTACATGGAACAACCTGAAGGATTCTCATTAACAGATAAACATGACTATGTGTGCATATTAAATAAAGCCTTATATGGTCTGAAACAAGCTCCTCATGCATGGTATTCAAGGCTGGACAAATACTTGCAAAAACAAGGGTTCAAGAAAGGAGGAGTAGACAATAATTTGTACATAAAGGCTAATGAAAATTAACTCTTAATTGTAGTAGTGTGTGTAGATGACATCATGTTTGGTAGCAACAAAGATGAGTTAGCAAAAGGATTTGCTGGAGAAATGAGATCAGAATTTGAGATGTCTATGGTTGGAGAGCTCACCTTCTATTTAGGACTTCAAATTCAACAAAAGAACACAGGAATATTCATTTCGCAAGAAAAATACTTAAGAGAAATGTTGAAAAGGTTTCAAATGGAAGATTGCAAACCTGTGTCAACTCCCATGATCACTGGATGCAAACCTTGTGCTAATGATGGATCTGCAGATGTAGATCAAAAACTTTACAGATCCATGATAGGAAGTCTGCTATACCCAACTACTTCTATACCAGACATTATGTTGGTAGTAGGTCTTGTGGCAATATATCAAGCAGCACCAAAACAAAATCACTTACTTGCAATCAAGAGAATATTTAGATATCTGCAAGGAACTACACATTATGGCCTATGGAATCCAAAAGGAAAAAGCTTCACATTGAAAGCATAAAAATATGCAGATTGGGCTAGCTATGTGGATGACAGGAAAAGCACAAGTGGAGGTGCATTTTATTTGGGAAAAATCTGGTGGCATGGCTAAGCAAGAAGCAAACTTCTATCTCACTATCTACAGCAGAAGTAGAATACATAGCAGCAGCAGCATGTTGTACACAAGTAATATGGATGAAACAAACTCTCCAAGACATGAAGGTAAGCATTAATGAACCCATTTCTATCAAATGTGACAATACAAGTGCAATAATTATATCAAAAAATCTTTTACTTCATTCAAAAACAAAGCACATCCCAATAAAGTACCACTTCCTCAAAGAACAAGTAGCACATAAATTGGTGAAGTTGGAATACGTACCAACAAAGGAACAAATAGTAGACATATTCACAAAACCTCTTTCTAAATAACCATTCGAATATCTAAGAGACAAACTAGGGATAGTGTCTACAGATGTTGCTCTCTGATATGATTAAAAAAAAAAAGGCCTGCATACAAGAAATAGGATCAGTGCAGAAGATAAGTTATAGTCAATATCAGACAAGAAAGCATCATTCTAGGGGGAGAGCAGTCAATAAATTGTCATAAAAGAGCTAGGACAATGGAGCAGTGCATGGAACAGGTCCTCAAGATCAGAGGAAATGAAAAGATAGAAACTACATTCGGAAATGTGCAACCCTTTGTCATTGATTTCAAAGGGGGAGGAAAAGCAAGCAAAAGAAGAAAGGGTATTCTGAAAAGCAAGCAGAGGAAGTTGTTGAGCTCCAAGAATGTTCTTTCTTCCACCACATTCCACTCCATTTCTTTTGTCCATTGTTAATCTCAGGCTCAAATGATCAATAAAATTAGTTAAAATTTCTTTGAGAATGAATATCATGACTAAATTGCTATGTTTTTATGATTTTGTCATTGTAGTACTTTTTGAACTAAATCTAGCTACAAAATGCAGACATTCTGTAGCTAGTTGCCAATTCTACAGCCGGATTCATGTCTACACAGGTTCCAGGTGTCATCTTAGAGAAAAGCACATATGGTCATATTCCACATCATCTCCTTATCATTTTTTGCTCTCCACGAAGTTTGAACAGAATCCTGTAGGCGGTTATGAACGTGGGAACTCAAATTAGGAGGTAGACTCCTAACAGGATAAGGACAGTCCAGATGTCCTTAATCATATTACGAGACCACCTTCAGAGTTCTAGTTGGATTCTAATTAGGAAAGACAATTATTCCTATGTTATCTCAGATACGGTTGTGTAATTTTGCTATAAATATGCTCGAGAAACCAAGGGACAAGGTTAGATTTTATGGTTGATTGCTAGATTTCAGAAGTCCGAAAACACTCTGTTTTGAAGTAATTTCTCTTTAATGAAAGAAGCATAATTTCCTTGAAAGCGTTGAATCAATCTTGAAGTAGATTTCGTGCTACTCTGGTGGTAGAGGGCCCCTGCCTCCTGAGCAGCCTTGTTTATACGGTTTAGATAAGTATTTTAGTCTCGTTTTCATTTCTAGCTTAGGAAAGTTTTTGAAGTTTATGTTCATACTTGTTTACATTAATTATCACAGCTAGACTTACTCCAATAAACTCTTCCAAAATATCATTACGATGAATAAGGAATAGCTATGGTATTGTAGGTTTTAGTTGCATTTCCTTTCGTTAATTATCACAGTTAGACTTACTCTAATAAACTCTTCCAAAATATCATCATGATGAATAAGGCATAGCTGTGGTATTGTAGGTTTTAGTTGCTTGTTTACACTAAGTGTCACAACCGGTCTTACTCTTACAAACTCTTCCAAAACATCATTAACAACGAATAAGAAATAGCTGTGGTGTCTTAGATTCTAGTTGTATTTGCTTTCAGTTTTATGTTTATGTTCAATTGCATTGAATAATACAGCCATACTTGTTTTCACAAACTCTTCCAAAATATCATTCATATTGAACAAGATGGGCTGTAGAATTCCTTAGGTTAGTTGCATGTTAATTTAGTTATAGCACTCCGGAGGTAGAATGCATTTAGTTCAGCTCTGTCACTACATTTTAGTTTGATAATGGCATTTTAGTTTAACACTGTTCACTGTACTCCAAGTAGACAAGTAGCACTCTAGTTTAGTCTTAGCTCACTGTATTAACATTCCAGTTTAGTTGTTGTCCATTGAATTTTAAATTGTATTAGTTGTTAAATTTAAATACCACGGTCTTCGTTATTTACAAAACTTCTTTTGTTCCAAACTCATATTAATACATAATCATCTGGACAGAAGCTAGTATCAGTCTAAGGCCTGGAGTATTTTGCAACCTTTTTACCATTTCACAAACAAGCCTTTTCTCAAATACTATTCTAAAAAGGAAATCTATAACTTTTGAGTGAGGCCTAGTGGTGTTAAATTGAGTTGCAAAACATAATTAGAAGCTAGTTTAGAGTAGAAATCTTATTGTGCTACAAATTTTCTTTTCCAAATATATTCCAATAAACCTTTAATCATGGATGAGATGTTGTAACATTGTAAGTTGATTGTTTGATTGTTTAATTAGGAGAACTTCATTTATACTTAACTTTTCCATTTCTCAAGCTCTTCCAACACATCTTTAATGAATGAATTGGATAAGTTTAAGTTCATGTTGTGATTTATTTTCTTGCACTTAAGTCATTATCAAACTTTTCACTTGTTGTTTGCCATCCATAGTTTAGGCTTTGTTCTGTTTTAACACAACCAATAGCTTCTTTTCACCAGCACTTAGTTCTTTCCTTTTTCAACATAAAACCATAAAACCAAAAACATCATAAAAACACTAAACACAACGTAGTGAGAAACAAATACCTAGGCACATATAGTGCACCGCACTTCAGCAGTTTACTAGCCCTGGTTGACAATTAATGAACTCAATTTAGGAACACTAGGTTGAGCACAAACAGAAGTCCTGGAGGAAGCATTGGAGTATTGCCATCAATGCCAAAGGGGGAGATTGTTGGAAACATTGTCATTGATGGAAAAGGAGCACAAAGGAGCAGCACCAAGACAAGGGAGCAGATCGAGATCAGATGGAATTTTTTGCAGATAAATAAGAAAGATGCCAAGGAGAATGGCAAAGGGAATGAAATGAGTCAAGAGGTTTTAGATAGAGAGTAGGATTTTTAGTCTGATAGGGTTTCTGTTGTTGTAAGCCTACGGGAAAATTAGACAGGAGAGCCATTGATCAGAATATCAGGCCAGAGAGAAGAGATCCTTTATAATTATTTTATTATATATGGAGGAATTTGTTTTCTGAATCATGGTGTGCATTGATTGAATGCTTGATTCAGTTTTAACTCGTGTGAAAATCAGGGTTTGGCACAATATATATGTATGCAGATGAATCGGGCAAATTCAAAGGAAATTTATGAGACTGTGTGTTTAAGAAGTAAACATTCAATTGAAATTAAATTCTGATAGAAATTGTATGTCAAGATTGAGCACCGATCACTGAATGGGTTGATGCCCTTGAAATTGTTAAAACGAAACCCTACAATTTGATATCCAAATCACACTGTGTAGAGTAATAAGGTTAGATCGTTTTCGGAGCTGCATTATAGTGCTGATGGAGTTGAAGGTGTGAAGAAGAATATGTGATTTAATGACTCGATGAACAGAAGCGGAAACATGAATCGATGGCTTGCTTGAACGTTTTACCAAATATGCGGAGAAGCGCATTGAAGAGTTGAAAACGGAACCATGAGTCAACAGTGAAGATGGAACAGTGAAGGTGATTTATAAAACCATCAAGGTTTTATCGCACCACTTTTGAAAGATAAGCGTTAAAGGTTGAAACGAACGCGATAGCGTTAAGAAGGCGATGCGTGGCATACTGAAACCACCTATTTCGCGTAGGTTCAAAGAAATTATCCTTTGGGTTAGTTGGCACACGATAATGCGATGGTCGTTGGATCTTTCGAATATCAATGGTGGAGACTCAACATTATTTCGCATAACGAGAATTTGTGATGGATGGAGGACCGTCGGATTGAGAGAAGAAGTGCGATGATCGTCTGATATGACGCATATTAAATCATCGGTTGAGATTAGAACGGTCAACGAAGTAAACTGACGTGTCTAATCGTCAGTGTACACCTGTGGGTCCAGATAAATAAGATGTCGACATTATTTTAACTAAGGTAAAAAGATGTGGGACCCGAGTGTATTTATATGATGGCACTGTGGTACATTTAACCAAAGTATGGAAGGGTAATAAAATTTGAGATTTTCAATATGATGAAGATCATCGGATTTCGAACAGGATCGACGGCAGTCGTTTAATCGGGGATGCGGCATCAGTGTACGTGCAAGACTGGCGGAAAGATAAACCTTTACAAATGTTTTATATATTAAAGGTTATATGATTATAGAGCAGAATGCATGGTTTTAATGTATTTGGTTATGATGGGTCTTAACCAAAGTCATATATTATGGTATTATTAACATGTTGTGATGAATAATGTTAATCAAAGGATAAAAGTCCAAGGTAAAGCGTGAAAGAATTCTGCTTTTAGAATATGTGACAAATCGGTGTTAAGGTTATGGTTGATGTGCATATGGATACATATAATTAAATTTATATGCAAAGTGTGGGTGAACGCAGCACAAAAGACACATATAACGGAAGAAACAGGGTAATTATGCAGCAGAGCTAGAATATAAATAGCAGAAACTGAAAAGACAGTGACAGCAGAAAAAAGACAAATACACAGCGAACCAAGAGCTGAAAGGGTTAAGCGAGACATATTTGTTGTAACTGTCAATGTAAATGAATTAATTATTTTTAGTGTATGTGATGCAAAGGCAAGTCTCCGAAGGCAAATCAAAAACCTCCCTTGTAATACTGAATTGAGTACATAGTATTGTAACATCCTGAAGTGTTGAGCGAGAAAATGAGAAGGTGGAATGCAAAGAGTCATACCTGTTCATTTCATATTCCCATATGGAATGCAAACAGCTATGAGGTGATCTCTATAAATGATGTTATTATAATATGGTTAAAGAGTGAGGAGAATGAGCGGTGTTAGTCATCAATAATTTTGACTTTATCCAAAGATGACTAAAGTTGAAATATTTCTAGAAATAATATTTCAAAGAAACATTATGAGTTCTAGAAATCTCACTGCCTTCATCATCCTAAGTCTATCATTTCTCCAAAATCTTCATCTATGCCTTCTAAAAGATCACCCTGTTGTTTCAAAAGGAAGCTTGTTTCAAGCTATTTTCACCATTTTTCCTCCATTTCATTCCCCCATTTTATCACTCCTGCCCCTATTTTCTATCAGTCCCTTTTCCCTCTATAAAACTCATTTTCCGTTCATTAATTCCTTCGTTTTCCCCAAAAATCCTCTAAACCTTATAGAACCATTTTATTTGGTTTAAAAATTCTTTTTTAGCCTATCAAAAACCCTATTTTAGGCCTTAAAAACCCATTTTTGGCCTATTTTCCGACCTTATTAAACATTAGGTTTTAAGCCCCTTGGCTTAAGCCCCCTTCCCTTTTCTACCATATGACCTGGTCCTGCGACCAGGTCTTAATCCCCCATCTCCATCGCACATCAGTGTTCCCAATTCCTCTTTCCCAGTGTTGTTCCCCCGATTGGCCAATCTCCGATTTTATCTTCACCGTCTGATTTAACCCGAATCAATGACGCAGATTCACTGCGGAGGCACACCCTGCAAATTTCCTCTGTACATCTATAGTCCCCCTACACTCCATATCTCAGCTATTGGATCATCCCACGGATCCAGCAGCCAATGCTACATCGCAATTTCCTCGTTCTTGTTAGAGTCGGCCTGGTTATACCTCCGTCAGAGATCAAAAACTCTTTTGTTGCATTTCATTTATGTGTCTCGTTCATCCAATCAGTTGCATTCCATTAGAAGCATATATTTTCTGAAGGAAGGGCCTTCTCAGTCATACCCCTCATGTCTTGTACCTGCTGGCTCAGGTTTGTCCATGAAATCAATTTTAAAAGCCATTCATAGTCCTACTTTGTCTCTTGGCCAGCAAAGAGTCATTTTAGGGTTCTTAGGTATTTTTTAGGTCTATGGTTTCACAAATTTTGTATTTCAAAGGGTCTAATAATGCCAGCAGGCCAGAGGGAAGTTCTAAAAAATTTATTTCAACAAAATTTCATCGTTACTATGATTGATCATGACTTTTCTTCAAAACTCTGTTTTGAAGAAAATCGTCATTTTGTCTTGTGTAATAAATACCATGTATATTTTCTAAGTGTTTCAGTTGTGAAGATGTTCAGGCGCAGCCCTGGTCATCCTTCGCCGAAATCCAATGCCAATCATCCCTGCAAATAGACTAGCGAAAATCAAACCATTCAGTCCAAGAGCAATAAAGAAACAAAATAGAGTTCATTTCAAAAGTGCCAAAGTTCAAACGTTAGAAATGGGTTTTTCAAATGAAAGATTCAAAGTCTTTGGTATATATATGATTTATATGTTTCAAAATTCCATTGGTATGCCAAAGAGACAGTATGGAACTAAGGAAAATCGTGGAGGAGCAAATTCAGCATTTGAAGGCCGAAACTTTGTTGTAACAGAGCTGCACGGCGCATTGGGAAAGTGCGCGGCGCACTGGGCCTCCTGCCACAGTGCATTTTTCCAACGCGCGCGGCGCATCCAGGAGGTGCGGCGCACTGGGTGTGCGCGCGGCACACAGAGCTTCCAAACAGAATTGTGCCACTTCTTCATCAAATTCGCAAAATGACTCAAATATTTTTGCTCCAAATAATTTTGTGAACTCTTGTCATTGATTTTTAGTTGGTGTTGCATGTTGTTTGGAAGAAGGAATATGAAAGTTTGAAAGTCAAACCATAAACCCTATCACCTTATTAAAAAATTGCTTTCTTAGAGTTTGAACTTGGTGTTTTAAACTAGTTGTGTGCCACATATTCCCTTCCCTACCTTGTTATTTTTCTCCCATCATTGTTAATCATTAATACACCATTTTCTTACATCTCTAAGAGGCATTCACTCCTAAAGCCCCTATTCCCATATCCCTTTACATCCCAAGTCCCACATTCCTAAGCCCTATTTCCCTTTCTCTAAAGCTACGTCATTTCCTATCATTCTTCTTTTTCCCATTTCACTTGTAAGACTTTAAAAACCCCAGATTCCCCAAACATTCAAGTAACTGTTGGCACACCTTAAATCCACTTGACAGAAACTCCACTTGTCCCCACTGTTCCATATTCCTCACAGTCCCTCATTTCCCTTTGGCCTACATTTGGCACTTGGAGACAAAGAAACTTATCATTTTCAACCAACCAAACATTCACTTGACATATACCTTGCAACACCATGGAGATGGACACAGATTCGTCATATGACCAAGACAGTGACTTTACAACTAAAACTGCATGCACCAGGAGGACACTGAAACGTCGGAAAAGGCCTGATCGACTTCAAATATTGGCCGAAGCTTCATTAGCTGAGCATGGGACATGATGGGAGACATTCACTCCAAATTTCAGCAAATTTGGAGTAAATTTTGTCATTTTTGAAATTTTGGTTGCAAAACAGGTTTTTCTGCCCGACGCGTCGCGCCACTCGACGCGCGCTTATGCTTGGAACATCTTCTGGAGGAAAACTTGATGTTTTTGGGCTTTTTATGGTAAATTGTGCATGCTTAGGAATGGATGAGAGATTTCATCAAGTTCTGGGTGGTCTTAAAGGTCAAAAACACTCCAAAATTGGCCTTTCTGCCACTTTTTGCACACACAGGAACCAATCTTGGGAGATTGAAGTTTTGGAGGGGAAAATGACATCCAAATCCAAAAATTCCACTTGGGTTGGATAGTAGACAGACAGGGCTTTCCAACGAGTTATCATGAGCTCAATTTAGACTTCGGTAAGTGCCTCAAAATTTTCCTCAAATTGGCGCGACGCATACAGATTTTGGGCGCGGCGCATAGAGGATTTTGGCCCAATTTTTACTTTTCAGCTCAGAAATTCAGCCAGTTTGACTAGTTTCACTTTTTGATGTAATTATTGACCTATATTGATGTAATTTTATGGCTATGATGTAATTTTGGCTCATATTTACTTGTTCTAGAGGATTCATTCACTAAAAAGTGAAAATTAAATGAATGAATCAGTTTCCTACCATATAGAGGCAAGTTGTTTGATTGCCTAGATTTCAGTTCCTAGTTTAGAATTGGTTGAAACAGCTCCTAGGATGATGAGCTCGACCCCTAGAGGCATGGGAAGGGGTTATACTTGTCTATATATTGTATTTTCTGAGACATTTTCAGGGTTGGACTCTTGGGAATATTTTGGCACTTCATTGTACATACTTTTCTGCATTTTGGGCAAAGGAAAGACCAGAGGTTTTGCAGCACTTGTTGGGATCCTTGTGGCTCTGGTTTTGATGATGTTTTTCTCTATGTATCTGTAATTTTTATTGATGTTATTTGTGTACCATTTCTCTGCCCTCTTCTTAAATTAAGCAAATCAGTGTTAAAGGTAGAATTCAGTAGCTTGCTCTTCTCTGCCTTTTGTTTTGTTTGATTTTACATGTTTTCATCAATTTGAAGAGGATCCTTGTAGCCTCTTGCCCTCTTCAGCTCCTTAGCAGTATTTTCTATCCATTCATTGAATCTAATACATCAAAGCCATTGCTTTCCCTGCCCCAACTTGAACTCTGCAAGAATTGGCCTCATCCCCAAGCCCAAAACTGCCTTTCCCTTTTTCCAACAAAAAACCCTAAAAATCATTCCAAACTCCTTGATTAATATACCTAGCCTAAAATTAGCACTCATTTTAGTCATCTCAAGGCCTATTGATACATTTTTACTGAGATTGACCTGGAGAGAGCCCTCTCCTGTTCTGGTAAGGCTAGCTACCAGACTGAGCGTGGTTTGGTGTTACCCTGAATCCCACCTTCCTTCAGCCTAAGGTGGATTTGGGCAATAAAAGTTCCCATTCTTTTTTACCCCCCCCCCACCCCCGACAGTAGATCTCCACCGTCAATCTAGGAGATCTGACGGTCATCTAGCTCCTTTCCTTCATCAATTCTCGCTATCCCCAGCCCCTTATCTCTCTACTACCGATCACCTTATCTCTCCATGGGACCACCTCCTCCTAGCCCTTTTTCCCCTTTCTCTTCATACCCCGCTCCCGGTCCTCCTTTCTCCCACAAAACCTTCCCCCGCTCTGTTTTAGCTCCCTTCCTTCGTTATTCCCATCCTCTACACTATGTTTGTCCTTGGTCGATCTCAACCATTGATCATGTAGATCCAATGGCGACCGCCTTCCCCTCTTCCCCTAGCCCCATTCCTTCATTTTTATTTTATTATTTTCTCCGTGCTATGCATACCCCTTGAGCTATCTTAACCGTCGATCTCACTGATCTGACGGTCATCGCACTTCCCCTCTCATCCTCCAACCACCTGACCATCCTTCCTCGTGCATCTGCGCAAACGAATCTTGACCGTAGATCAAAGGCCTCAAGCCTTGATCTAACAGCTACTATGCTCCCGCCTTCCATCCCATCTCCCAACCATACCCCCACTACGCGACAAAATAGGTGATGTCACAGTCGGTCCCACCTCCCACTACTCCACCGCCCATCCAATGCTCCTCCGCCAGCTATCCTCCACTCTCTCCCGCCACCGCGCTCCTTTCCCCATTGCGTGCCCTCTTCGCCATTGGATCTGCAGCCCCAGATCCAATGGTCCACGCGCTCTTTTGCGCTCGTTTCTCCAAAAAATTAATCACGCATTATCGACGCAAAATTGGTGGTTTTGTGGGGGATACGTGTCAGCTTCCGACGCTTATCGCGTTCCCTGGGGGAAAAACCGCTAACCACCCATCGGCCTCGCGAAAACCACCGATGGTTTTCTGAAACCACTCTCACCCAAATTTCGCGCCAAAACTGTTTTAAAACCCATTTTTTGTGTTTTTTCGCCCATAAACCCTTCCTCCATGCATATCCCATTCCTCTGCAACTACTCCCGAACCCTCCCAAACACCTCCAATGTAGTTTATCCAAACACGCAGGATTATTATAATGGTTTGATTGTTTGTTTACAGGTTTTATGAAGGCCAAATACACAGGATGAGGGTGACAATCCTCGAAGCTTAATCAAATGCAGAAAGAGACAGAACACGATCGGATTTCAACGTTTTAACCAAATTGTCTCATGAGCATTGGTTATATATCAAAACCCTCCAGCCCCAACAAGCTCCCTGTCAGCAAACAGTAAAGGATATCAGAGATAAAGTTAAGGGCTAAAATAGTGTTTTAAGTAATAAAGATTAAAGGCTAAAGGTCGAAGGATAAAGATTAAGAGATAAAGCAATTGTGTAGAAGAAGAAACGGAAAAAGACAACGAGGCAGGTTAATTAAAGGTTAAGGTTGATAAAGTAGAAATTAGCTTTTCAAGAAACAGTGATTGAAGACAGAATCTCTAAAGTCAAATAAAGTCAGTAAAGATCAAAGAGAAAATACAGAGGCTAAAGCTCAAATGAATATTAGAGTGGTTAAGAACACAATTAACAAAGGATGAAAAGAAGTTTAAAGAATGTCCGAAAGGAGATAAAAACAATATAATGGATTATGAAGGCTAAATCGATTAGGCTTTAGACACATTTTTAATGATTAAATTAAGGCAAGTTATGCCTAAAGAGCCTTGAATACATCAAAAGGAGCAGTTATTCCCTTAATATATCAAACTGACACCTTTGGCCCACTTTCTATCCCAAAGGGAAAATTGGCAGTTATTACACTAAAGAAGATATTTTAAACTGTCAGGACAATTATTGTAAAAGATAATGATAAAGCCTTAAAGACAATCTTTTCCACCTATCTTTATCTCAGAAGGTAAGACAGAGTTATTAAAACAGAGAGGTATCTACAGATGTTCATGCCTTACGCCTTGCATGGTTATCAAGGTCAGGAACGTATTTACTCTATCATAAATGACATTTGAACCCTAAAAAATAGTTCCACCTCCTCATTTGCAGTATAAATACTGCACTAGAACTCATTGTAAATGTTGGATTTTGATGACTGATGCTGGAATAATACATAGTCCTTTGAAGCTTTTGAAGAGAAATTGATGTCTTGGAACTCATGCATGATCTGATTTGCTTGTTGATGGAGAAGGATTATTTGCAGGATCCATAGGCTTAGTTGATGGTGAAGTTTTCTTTTGTTTATGTTTTCTAAGTTTTCCATTATGTTTTCCATCTTGCTATGTTGCAATAGGAAAAAGAATTTAGATTAAGAAATGTTTCTAATGGCACCTTAAATCTGTTTGTCCTTCACTGCCTTAATGTTTTCTTCTGCTTAGATACATTAGAGAAATCATTTATTTCTCTCTAACAAGATCTTAGCTCATCCATTTCTTGAATAATTTAGATCAATTAGCATCAATTATGATTTATGGTTAGCCCTGCATATTGTTTCCATTGAAATATGTTGTTCTTGGAATCATCTCTTTAAAGCAGCTTTGTCTAGGTTTGTCAAAGAATTCTGTTTAAAATCATGCTCTTTGCCTTTACTTATCTTAAATTGTTTTAAGGAAGCCTTATAGCTGTAACTTCGGATTTTAGATTTTTCTCTCTTTCTATGGTTATAGTTACTTGTATATCTTAAATGTTTCTGCTTTAGATGATAAAAGCCCTGGAAGTTGGATAAGTTTCTTACTTTTCTGTGTTTTATCTGAATGTTTGTCTTGGTTAATTATCTATTTTCAGTTTGAAATCAAATGTATTAATTTCTGCTTATGCCTTTGATTCTCTTGCTGTTCTTATCAATTTTCTAACTCCCTCAGTTTACAAGTATATAAAGGATTCTGTTTCAGCCCTTTATTAGTTTGTTGTTCTCAATATTTATTTCCATTTCATAAATCCAACATAACCTTAAAAGATCCACCAGCCAAGTAAAATTTCCCTGCACGTGCTCCTAAAACCATTGATAAACTCATATGGACCTTGTTAGAATCCATTGCCCAATGACTTAACAATCTTCCATGTTTCCTATCTAAAATCTATCAAAGTATCATGCCCAACCAAACCCAAAAAAACAAAACTTGCACTTAATAACTAGCCTAAAATAAACCTTTTAAAAGCATCAAGTTATATCCTTACAAACATATTAAGAGATCCCTCTCTGAGACTAGGAGGGCTAGATCCTAGAGCTCTAAAGCTTGGTTTGATGTTACCCTTGTCAATTTGTATCTCAATCAATCTAGCAAATTACGAGGAGCTAACATAGTGGCGATCACGGTGGGACCTCTGAGTTCATAGTTGCCTAGAAAGCTCTTATAGACTCATTAGTCCTTCAAAAACCATAGAAACTCAGAAAACCCCCAAAAAAAATTCAGATTGGTTTCATAATAAACGTTGGTGGTGGACCATAGAATATTTTACCTCCAAAAGAGCTAAAAATTTCCACCTGGCGACTCCACTGGCCTCCAGTAGGCCTATTACTTCACTATTCCTTGTAAACTCCCTTGGGAGTGCATTGAACAAACCTAATCATACTGTTGGTGGACAGCAAATTTCAAATCTTCCACCTGGCAACTCCACAACCTCCAAAAGACCTAATGACTCCACTAGTAGAAGACTCTAAACTAGTTGAAAAGATTTAGTGACCCTTTGTGATTTACAAACATGGATCCAAGGATACAAAGGAGATATGCTCCAATGAAAAGAGATCATGTCACTGGATTCCCACACAAAATGCCTCAAATAGATTGGATGAAAAACCTGCCTATTTTTCCAAATGAAAAGTTTGTTGACCCCTTGTTACATCTCATCAAGTTTCATATACATGTATGGAGGTTAAAAGTTGAATGGAATGAGGACTGTCTTATGAAAATGTTTATGGCAACATTAGAAGGTAAGGCAAGGGATTGGTATGAATGTTTAGAACCTAAGAACTTGTTTTCTGTAAGAGACATGCACCAAGTGTTTTATGAAAAATATAGAGATAACCTTTTATCTTTATCATGGACTGCAAATTGTTGTGATCAATCTGAAGATGTCATACAACACCTTGTCAGCATTGATGGAGATTTGGGAAAGTGGCATCATGAATATTTGTTAGAGGAGATCCATTTATTTCTTACCCAAAGTAACCATCATGATGGCCAAGAAGAGTTGATCAAGGATGAAATCCATCAAAAAGTAAGAGAGGATCCACAAGATCTCTTTGAAAAGGTTGGAACAAATAACAATCCATCTGCCCCTTTTTGTAAAATACAAGAGGACATTCAGCCACAAGATCAACTTCCACGAAAAAGGGAAAGCAATTCTTGCCCAATACAAAGAAAACAAAAAAGCCCTCCTCCTTTTACTGAAAAATAAATAGATCAGATGTTATCCACTACTGCCTTACCTACTAAAGAAACAAAGGAACATATTGTTGTTAAAATTGGAAAACCTCCTCAAGAAAACATTCCACCCTATGAGCAGTCACAAAAGGAAGAAAAACATCATGATTCTATCCAGAGAAAGAGAAAGTCACCTCCCCTTTTAACTGAAGAAGAAAATAATCAGATCCTAAAAGTACAACCAACTTCCAAACTTTTATGTAAAGAGGATATATCTATATGTTTTACTGCTGACTTATTTTCTGATGCCTTTTCTCATACAAAAGCTATAAAACATATTGATGTTGATGCTAGACTACCTTCTCAATAAAACCCGGTACCAGGGAATGCTCCTATTCATCAAAATTATGGCTCTCAAACAGAAATCATCTCACTCAATCAAGGCATACCAAGATTGCTTGAAGGCAGCATAACATTTCATTCTGAAGCTGTCAAATCAAATAGTCATAAAGAAGGAGAATACATTCTTTTTCAAAAGGATCTCAAGGTTATTCAAGAGAAGGAGGGAGTAATCCTAAATGAGGTCTATTTCTCAAAACCTCTAGACCAGTTATTATTCGAGGACCCCTTTGTTGTTTCCGTAGAAACTTTTAAGAAGGGAATAAATCATGCCAAGGATAGTTTGTGGCAAAGCTTAAAGGAAATTTGGAGCGCTACTGTTCATAAGAAGACAAAGTGGGAGTGGCCTGCCAGCATACCTGAGAGGTGGAATAAAAAGCAATTATCTAGTCACTTACTTGACTGGCTATACTGGAAAAAAGAGTTCACCTGATAAAGGTACATCATATGTAAAGTTATATTAGGTTATATAGGCAAAAATAAGCTTAGCCTTTGAGCATATTCTTAGTCTTAGAATGTTTTGAAATCATGAAAAATACAAAAACAATAAAAGAACGGAAAAAGAAAAGAGGGCAGATTCAAAAGAGGTACAACCCCATACCCAAAAAAGAGAATTTTCTGAAAGTGAGCAAAGCTAAGTGCCACTGCTGATTAAAATGATATATTGTCCAGTCATCTAGCGTAATCATGGCTGAACATGCTTTAGATTTATGTTGATAAGTTAGTAGAAACTTTGATTGATAAAACATTATTTCAGACTTAACTTATTCAAAGAAAGATAGATTAGGAGATTGAAAATATATTGGTTTCACATGCTTAAAATAGAACCAAAGAGATAGATAAAGATGCCTCACAAAAGACAAAATCATGGCCTTATCTTTCTGATTTACTTTTATGCAAAATAATGTTGTGTGAAAGCTCAAATGCCACTACTTGTAATTATTCAATCATACAACCTAAACATGATTGAGTAAATTTGAATTTCATGCTGATAGGTTGAGTGAAGAAGATTTTCCAAACTGTATAATCTTGGCTTATCAATAGAATAGATTAGGATAGAAGAAAAGAATGGTTCAAACAAACTCAAAATCTGAACCAAGAAAAGGAAAAAGATAGCTCTAAACATACCAAAACCAGAGCTGGAAAGTGAATAGAAGGATGTTTATGATTTTCAGATCTTAAGCCTTCACAATTTTGTTTTATTTTTCTGCAAATAAAGTCTATGTGCAGCTTGTACATACAACCATAGACACCATAGCAAATCAGACTGCTTAACCCTGATTTAGCTATGTTTTAAATTTCTGTTTTAGAATATAGAGAATGCAGATATGTCAAACATCTTAATCTTGACAAATAGTAGTATAGGTAGAAATAAAAGAGTTCAACTGTTTAATCTAGACTCTCGGAAGAAATAAGGATAGATTTATATTAGTTTTTCCTGCTTTGAAAAGAATGAAATGTTGATGTTTCAAAGGGTTTGCAAGTCCAAGTGCACCCACAGAACAAAAAATGCTAGGACAAGTAAGATTGGGTAGGTAGAGATGTTGTTTTAAAAGAGATTACATGTTGCAGATTGATAAAAGTTTTCTTTTTCAGAGAAATATCAGCAAGAAAAGAAGAAATATTCCCAATGGATAAGGCACTGGTATGTTGAAACTCAAATATTTACTTTCTAAGGTTTTTGACACCTAAAAAGACAGTTGTCCTCCCCAAGTAGAGCTACTGTTAGTCATCAATAATTTTGACTTTATCTAAAGATGACTAAAGTTGAAAAACTCAGATTTCTAGAAATAATATTTCAAAGAAGCATTATGAGTTCTAGAAATCTCACTGCCTTCATCATCCTAAGTCTATCAATTCTCCAAAATCTTCATCTATGCCTTCTAAAAGATCACCCTGTTGTTTCAAAAGGAAGTTTGTTTCAAGCTATTTTCACCATTTTTCCTCCATTTCATTCCCCCATTTTATCACTTCTACCCCTATTTTCTATCAGTCCCTTTTCCCTCTATAAAACTAATTTTCCCTTCATTAATTCCTTCGTTTTCCCCAAAAAGCCTCTAAACCTTATAGAACCCTTTTATTTGGTTTAAAAATGCTTTTTTAGCCTATTGGAAACCCTGTTTTAGGCCTTAAAAACTCATTTTTGGCCTATTTTCCGACCTTATTAGACATTATGTTTTAAGCCCCTTGGCTTAAGCCCCCTTCCCTTTTCCTCCATATGACCCAGTCCTGCGAACAGGTCTTAAGCCCCCATCGCCATTGCACATCGACGTTCCCAATTCCTCTTTCCCAGCGTTGTTCCCCCGATTGGCCGATCTCTGATTTTATCTTCACCGTCCGATTTAACCCGAATCAATGGCGCAGATTCACTGCGGAGGCACACCCTGAAAATTTCCTCCGTACCTCTATAGTCCCCTCGCACTCCAGATCTCAGCCGTTGGATCATCCCACAAATCTAACGGCCGGTGCTACATCGCAATTTCCTTGTTCCCATTCTTTTTTACCCCCCCACCCCCCAACAGCAGATCTCCACCGTTGTTCTAAAAGATCCGACGGTCATCTAGCTCCTTTCCTTCATCAATTCTTGCTATCCCCAGCCCCTTATCTCTCCACTCCCGGTCACCTTATCTCTCCATGGGACCACCTCCTTCACCCTTCCTCCTAGCCCTTTTTCCCCTTTCTCTTCATACCCTACTCCCTATCCTCCTTTCTCCCACAAAACCTTCCCCCACTCTATTTTAGCTCCCTTCCTTCATTATTCCCATCCTCTGCACTATGTTTTTCCTTGGTCGATCTCAACCGTTGATCATGTAGATCCAACGACGACCGCCTTCCCCTCTTCCCCTAGCCCCATTCCTTCATTTTTCTTTTATTATTTTCTCCACGCTATGCATACCCCTTGAGCGATATTAACCATCGATCTCATCGATATGATGGTCATCGCACTTCCCCTCTCATCCTCCAACCACCCGACCATCCTTCCTCGTGCATCTACGCAAACGAATCTTGACCGTACATCAAAGGCCTCAAGCCTTGATCTAACGGCTACTATGCTCCCGCCTTCAATCCCATCTCCCAACCATACCCTGGCTACGCAACAAAATAGGTGATGTCACCGTCGGTCCCACCTCCCACTACTCCACCGCCCATCCAATCCTCCTCCGCCATTTTTCCTCCACTATCTCCCGCCACCGCGCACCTTTCCCCATCGCGTGCCCTCTCTGCCATTGGATCTGCAGCCCCAAATCCAACGGTTCGCGCGCTCTTTCGCGCCTATTTCTCCAAAAAATTAATCGCACATTATCGACGCGAAACTGGTGGTTTTGCGGGGGATACGTGTCAGCTTCCGACGCATATCGCGTTCCCTCGGGGCAAAACCGCTAACCGCCCATTAGCGGCACGGAAACCACCTGTGATTTTCTGAAACCACTCTCGCCCAAATTTCGCGCCAAAACTATTTTAAAACCCATTTTTGTGCATTTTTTCGCCCATAAACCCTTCATCCATGCATATCCTATTCCTCTGCAACTACTCCTGAACCCTCCCAAACGCCTCTAATGTAGTTTATCCAAATACGCAGGATTATTATAATGGTTTGATTGTTTGTTTGCAGGTTTTATGAAGGCCAAATACACAGGGACGAGGGTGACAATCCTCGAAGCTTAATCAAATGCAGAAAGAGACAGAACAAGATCGGATTTCAACGTTTTAACCAAATTGTCTCATGAGCATTGGTTATATATCAAAACCCTCCAGCGCCAACAAGCTCCCTGTCAGCAAATAGTAAAGGATATTAGTGTTGGAAATATGATGCAATGTGTTGTCCTTGATGGCAACCTACTTGATGAAGTTGTCCTTGATGGAAATTGACTTGATGAGTTGTCTTTGGATAGCAACCTATTTGTTAATGATGTAAATCTGATGTATCTACAAAGCAGTTCAGAAGTAACAAAGAAATAAATTCTAGTAAGTGCCAGAGTAATGATGAATAAGATATGTCACAAAGCATATGCGGGTTTGTAAAGGCAAAGTAGCGTATGTACGCGTAAAAGTACGTACCAAGTAGCATATGCCTATTTGCGCTCTAAATTTATAAAACTAGGGGACATGACCATGGTATTGGCCCACAGTATTGAGCGTTGGATTATCTATTTGATCCCATCCAGGAATACCATCAGTGGTTAAGTGGTTTTGACTCATGGTATTGATAAAGGCTAAAACTATATAAGGAGAAGAGGATCATAGTGCAAGGTGTGCATGAAAAAAAAAAACTATTGAGGAATAAATATCTTTGAGAGAGATCTGCATGGTTGAACTCTGTTTCTGATAGATCTAAATTTATGATGCACCCATGGATATGATGAAGGTTCAAGATCTCTAGATCTAGAAATGATGAATCTCTAGGCTGGTCTGCAAAAGAAATGATGAAGAACTGGCGCAAGTCTGCTGATGATAATGAAGAAATCTGGGTAAGTTTATAGATCTGCTATATTCTACAAAGTCTACCATTTACAGATCTATACGCTAGTTTGTCTTGGTAAAAGCGCGTGTATACGCGGGTTCTCTTAATAAAAAGCGCGTATGGAAGTTAGGGTTTCTGAAGCTTATTTATAGATATTAATTCTGTGATTTCTGTTTTCTCTCTGTTGTTGGTCAATGAAGTCTTCTTGAAGTTTTGGGTTGATTGAATATGGAGTATGTTGCTGATTTGATAATGAACAAATCTAATCACTGATTGAGAAAACATGATGAAGGATGAGTGACTATCTAAGCAGTTATGCATTGCTGATAGATTTTCTGAATTGAAAGTTTCAGATCTAAATATGAGTCTAAATAGATTCTGAAAGAAAGCATACGCTAGTTGGTGAAAAGAAAAGCACGTGTATACGCGGAAACTGTGAAGAAAATTCGTGTATTATTTCAAGAATATAAAAAACTAGCATGCACTGAAGCATACGCAGGTTGGTGTGAAGAAAGATGCGTATATACGCGGGTTACATAAAGAAAAATAGCGTATGGTATCAGAATTAATGGTTGTTCAAGTTTGAATATGTATTTGATTATCTACTCTGAATTCTGGGTTATTTCTGATATTCTGGTTACAGTGGTCTTACTCTTCTGATTGAAGTTTTGGGCAAAGTATGGTTGTTAATTTTAAGGGGTTGTGTTGAAGTTGTTTAGATCCAGTATGAAAATTGATGAAACATGGTCTGCAGTGGGTCTGAGGGTTGAAGCCTTTAGTATGGAAGTAGAAGCTTTCAGCCAGTAGAAGCTGGTGTTGAAATCAGGGGGTCGAAGCTCCCTTCCAGGAGAGGCTGGTAAACGAGATCAGGGGGTTGGAGCTCTCTTCCAGTTGTAGCTGGAAAATGAGAGAAGGTTGCAGCCTTCTGCAGGTAGAAGCCTGCGTACTGGTATAAGTCTGCATCGGTACAATGTTGTAAACGATTTTCTATATAATAAAGATTGAAGCCAGAGACGACAGCATCAGTGGTTTTCTCCCGAGTTGGGTTTCCACTTTGAATATTGGTTTTCATGTGTGTGATTATTTATACTGTTGATTACTGCTCATAACTTCTTATTATATAGCCTTATTCATAACTGATAAATCTGTTTAAAAGACTATTCCTGAGAAATTATCTAAATCTGAAAGGTAAATCAGTATACGCTAGTTTCCTTCTATATTTCCGCGTGCATACGCTAGTTCAGTTCATAAAAACCGCGTATGGAAATCTTCTCAAAGAAAAGGTTGAATTTATTTTAAATACTGATTCACCCCCCCTCTCAGTATTTTTCCCAACAATTGGAATCAGAGCAGGTCCTTCTGAAAAAGCTTAGCTGCTAGAAGGAAGATCAAACAAGATGAGAAATCAAGATGGGATAGCATCTATCAGGCCTCCGCTCTTCAATAGAAACAATTTAATATTCTGGAAAACAAGGATGAGATCCTATTTTCAGTATCTGGGAGCAGATGTATGGGCTATTGTTGAAGGAGGATATCAATATCCAGCCGCAATACCAACAGATCCAACGACAAGAAAGAATTATGAAAAAAATGCAAAGGCGGTCAATGATCTATTGGGAAGTCTAACTGAATCAGAATTTGTCAAAGTCATGTAGCTGGATACAGCAAAGGCAATATGGGACAAAATCATTCTAAGTTATGAAGGTGATGCAAAGGTAAAAAGTGCTAAACTCCAAACTCTCAGAATTCAATATGAGAATCTAAAAATGTATAATGAGGAGAGCATTGCCAGTTTCTTTTTACGTCTTGATGATATTGTAAATCGTATGAGAAATCTGGGAGAAACAATAACTGAATCTACTTTGGTTGAGAAAGTTTTAAGATCACTAATGGCAAAATTTGAGTCAAAAGTTTCTGCTCTTGAAGAAAAGCAGGATCTTCAAAATCTTACTGTGGTGCAACTTCATGGCATACTAACTACATGTGAAATGAGAAGAGGAGGACCATATGAAGTAAAAAACGTCGTCTTTAGAGCATCTACAAAAGGGAAAGAAGTACAAGAGACAGAAGGATCTGGGTATATCTCAGAAGAAGATGAGGTAAATTTTGTAAAGAAACTCCAACTTGGCACAGGACGGTTCAGAGGTAAGCTTCCTTTCAAATGTTTTTCTTGTGGAAGAGTTGGTCATTATGTTGCTAAGTGTCCTCATAAAGAAACACATGAAAAAGGGAAGGAAGTAGCAAGAAGGAATAAGAATCGGTTTAGCACTAGAAAAAGTTACTATACTCATGAAGACAGTGATGGGTTATCTGACAGTGAGGAAGAATGTGAACAAGATCTTAGACTTCTCATGGCATTTGAAAAATAATCTAGAGAAGAAAAATATACTTTTATGGATGCTTTAGAGGACAATGATTTTCTTGATGAAATCAATCAACTCAAAATATGCTTAGAAGAAAGTAAAATATCCATAGAAACTCTGAAAAATCAGCTTGAAGAAAAGGTGAAACACAATGAGAAATTAGAATGTGAAATAGTAAGTCTAAGAAAAGAAATTGAGAAAGTAAAGACTTTGAATCTTAGATTTTCTAAAGGATCTGAAACCTTAGATGAGATTATCAAGGTACAACGTTCTCCTTTTATAAAGACAGGTCTTGGATATATTGGAGAATCTTCTCAGACTTCAGCACCAAATTATCTAAAAGCAGCTACAGCCAGTATACAACATTCTGCCACTCAGCAAGGGAATAAAGAATCTTCACGGGTAAAGCATGACCATCTCAATTCAAAGAACACTAACAAGAATACCTTTCAAAGAAACACCAACCAACAGGTAAATTCAAGTAGAAGATTTCATGATCGCAGAAATTTCTTCTTCAATGGACAATGTTTCTCATGTCACAATTTTGGTCATAAAGTTGTTCAATGTGTTGCATATAAAACCATCATGACAAGAGAAGAAAGAAAGAAAAGGATTGTTATTGGAACAAAGAAGAATACCTATAACAACTTTTCTCCTCTTCAAAATGAAGTTGAATGTGCTTATTGCAATAACTTTGGCCATGAAGAATCTGAATGCAGGAGCAAAGTCCAGCCAAAAGAGCATTTTCCTTCAAGCTCCAAAATGTGGAAAAAGAAGGAATTACAGGTTGAAAATTGTGGCATAGATTTATTTGCAGAAGGTGAAGAAAATAAATGGTACATTGATAGTGGATGCTCAAAACACATGACAGGTGACAAAAACAAACTTCTTGCATATAGTGCTCTAGAAAAAGAAAAGAATGTTACATTTGGAAATGATACTCCTGTTGTCATTAAGGGAAAAGGGTCTATTTTTCTAAAAGAAAAGGTGAAAGCTAATAATGTCATGTATGTGGATGGATTAAAGCATAACTTGTTAAGTGTAAGTCAAATGTGTGATCAAGGAACTGAAGTTGTCTTTAGTTCAAAAGAATGTGTGGTACGTGATCTTGATACATGTAAAACAATTATAAAAGGAAACAAAACTCCAAGCAACCTGTATGTATTGAATAACTGCAAATAACAATGTTACTTGAGTAAATCTTGAGAAAACTGGCTATGGCATAGAAGGTTGGGGATTCTAAGCTTCTCTCAAATCAACAAATCAAGTAGACTTAAAGCTGTTCGTGATCTTCCCAATATTACTCTACCTGAAAGTATCATATGCAAATCTTGCCAATTCGGTAAGAAAACCAGAGTGCAATTTAATGCCAAGGAAGGATCATCAAGTAAGCCTCTTGAACTCATTCATACTGACATATTTGGACCTATGAGGAAAAAGTCACCACGTGGTGAACAATACTATATCTTATTTATTGATGATTTCTCTAGAATGTGTTGGATTGGGTTGATTAAACACAAAGATGAAGCATTTGAGAAATTTCAGATCTTCAAAGCACTGGTTGAAAATGAATTAGATCTAAAAATCAAGTGTCTTAGATCCGATCGAGGAGGAGAATATACATCAGATGAATTCCTTGAATTTTGTGAACAACATGGCATAAAAAGACAGTTTTCTGTAGCTGGCACTCCACAACAAAATGGCGTAGTAGAAAGAATGAATAGAACAGTTCAACAAATGGCTAGAGCTATGCTTGATGATTTCGGAACACCTGACACATTTTGGGGAGAAGCAACACATACAACGGTAAATATTCTTAACAAGGCACATGTTCGTGTAAATAGTGATAAAACTCCATATGAACTCTGGTATGGTAATCCTCCCATTGTGAAGCATTTTAGAGTTTTTGGAAGCAAATGCTTTATCAAAAATAATGATGAAAAACTTGGCAAGTTTGAACCCAGAGCAGATGAAGGAATACTTCTTGGTTACTCTTCTAGGAGTAGAGCATATAAATGTTACAATAAAAGACTTCGGAAGATTGTTGAATGTATTGATGTTGTTATTGATGAGTCTCCTGCAGCTCCAAAAGAAGAAAAACAAACAACATATGAAGACGATGGTGACATATATCCTTCTACATCAAATAGAAATGATATAGACATTGAACCCAATGAAGAACTCGAAGATGATTTATCTGAAAAAGCTCCATCCAGATATGTTCAAAAGAATCATCCAGAATCTCAAATTTTGGGAGAAAAGGGATCAGGTGTACAAACAAGAATGACTCTTGTGGGATATTCTAGTTATCTGGCATTTCTATCCACTATTGAACCACACAATGTCAATCAAGCTAGCAAAGATGAATGTTGGATTCAAGCCATGAATGAAGAGCTTGATCAAATTGAAAAGAATCACACTTGGGAATTAGTACCAAGACCTCAAGACAAAAATGTCATTGGAACTAAATGGATATTCAAAAACAAGTTAAATGAGAATGGGGATGTTATAAGAAATAAAGCTAGACTTGTTTGCAAGGGGTATGCTCAACAAGAAGGTATAGACTTTGAAGAAAAATTTTCTCCTGTAGCTAGACTTGAAGCCATAAGAATGTTTCTTGCTTTTTCAAGCTTCCAACAAATCAAAGTTTATCAAATGGATGTTAAATCCGCTTTTCTCAATGGTGATCTAGAAGAAGAAGTTTATATAGAACAACCAGAAGGATTCATTTTGGGAAATGATGAAAAACTTGTTTGTAGACTTTAAAAGGCTCTATATGGTCTCAAACAAGCTCCAAGGGCATGGTACTATCGTCTTGACAAATATCTTCATCAACAAGGATTTTCAAAGGGGTCTGCTGATAGCAACTTATACACAAAAACTGAAAATGATAAACTATTGATTGTGGTTGTATATGTTGATGATATCATTTTTGGAAGTAATTAAGAGTCTATGAGTCAGAAATTTGCTTCTGTTATGCAGCAAGAATTTGAAATGTCTTTACTTGGGGAACTAACAATCTTTCTTGGCTTGCAAGTGCAACAAGCAACAGATGGCATATTCTTATCACAAGAAAAATATCTTAAGCAAATTCTGAAGAAGTATGGCATGGAAGAGTGAAAACCTGTAAGTACACCAATGCTAACCAGATGTAATCTCAGTTCTCATGATGATTCTCCCACAGTGAATCAACCAGAATACAGATCTATGATAGGAAGTCTACTTTATCTCACTGGGACTAGACCAGACATTATGCATGCAGTTGGGATTGTTGGACGATTCCAAGCTAATCCAAAAGAGTCTCACCTTCAGGTTGTCAAAATAATATTCAAATATCTACAAGGAACTGAAGACTTTGGACTATGGTATCCAAAGAATGCTGATATCACTCTTCATGCTTACACTGATGCAGATTGGGCTGGAAATATTGATGATCGGAAAAGCACTAGTGGTGGTGCATTCTATATGGGGCCCCAGTTAGTATCTTGGTTCAGCAAGAAGCAAATCTCTATTGCCTTATCTACAGCAGAAGCAGAATATGTGGCTGCCGCATCATGTTGCATTCAACTTCTTTGGATGATGCAAACCTTACAAGACATTCAAATCAAATGTTCACCTCCTATCTCCATTATGTGTGATAATACAAGTGCCATCAATATCTCAAAGAATCCTGTTATGCATTCCAAGACCAAGCACATTCCCATCAAGTATCACTTCTTACGTGAACAAGTGCTTGAACAAAAGGTGAAGTTGGAGTATGTTCCCTCCAAAGAACAAGTTGCTGATATATTTACCAAACCTTTACCCCGAGAAGCGTTCAAATATCTCAAATAGAAGCTAGGAGTAGTCTCTGCCATGTAGAAGATCATATCTACTTAAATACAGAAGATTAACTTGGATACACGGATTTCCTGGAGGACAGTCGCGTATATACGCGCGTTTATACATAGAAAACCGCGTATGGGTGTTTGCTGACAACATTTTTTTTTGGGTTAGCATTCTTCAGCACAACTGTGGTGCTGTTGGGTATCTTTGGTGATGTTTCAGTTCTCATATTTCTGTTTCATTCTCTGATATTTGATGAAGATGCCTTGATGATTTGCTGTTGAAAGTGTTCAGGATGCACAAGCAAAGGGGGAGCTTTGGTCATATGGAAAGGATGCATTGTTGGCATTCTAATTATTTGCTGTGGTCTGATCTCATGCTTGAGATTCTTTGGTCTTGATTGTATAAGTTATTTCTATAATTTGATGAAAAGGTCATGTTAAGAACTATGATGTAAAATTGTAATATTCAGTCATGTAAGGACTTGTTCAAATTTGTAAACCCACTTGGTTGGGTAGTTGAGTCAAGTATGTAAATCCACTTGGTTGGATCATTGATGTAAGTATGAGTCCTTGGTGATAGGATGATTTATAGAGTCATGTACTTCATTGAAAAATATTTTTTGAAAATTCAGCATAAACTCAGGGGGAGCATGATACCTTCAATGCACATCAGATCTACAGAGCTCATCCTTATACAAGGGAAGAAAAACCTTGTGTTGGTTTTGATCCGCCCTTTGCCCTTGATGTCAAAGGGGGAGAGTATTATGTATTATGGTGTTTGAATAATGGTGATGTCAGTATCAAACACCATCATGGTTGCCATCAAGTCCAAAGGGGGAGATTGTTGGAAATATGATGCAATGTGTTGTCCTTGATGGCAACCTACTTGATGAAGTTGTCCTTGATGGAAACTAACTTGATGAGTTGTCTTTGGATAGCAACCTATTTGTTAATGATGTAAATCTGATGTATCTACAAAGCAGTTCAGAAGTAACAAAGAAATAAATTCCAGTAAGTGCCAGAGTAATGATGAATAAGATATGTCACAAAGCATATGCGGGTTTGTAAAGGCAAAGTAGCGTATGTACGCGTAAAAGTACGTACCAAGTAGCATATGCCTATTTGCGCTCTAAATTTATAAAACTAGGGGACATGACCATGGTATTGGCCCACAGTATTGAGCGTTGGATTATCTATTTGATCCCATCCAGGAATACCATCAGTGGTTAAGTGGTTTTGACTCATGGTATTGATAAAGGCTAAAACTATATAAGAAGAAGAGGATCATAGTGAAAGTTGTGGATGAAAAAAAAAACTATTGAGGAATACATCTCTTTGAGAGATATCTGCATGGTTGAAATCTGTTTCTGATAGATCTAAATTTATGATGCACCCATGGATATGATGAAGTTTCAAGATCTCTAGATCTAGAAATGATGAATCTCTAGGCTAATCTGCAAAAGAAATGATGAAGAACTGGCGCAAGTCTGCTGATGATAATGAAGAAATCTGGGTAATTTTATAGATCTGGTATATTCTGCAAAGTCTACCATTTACAGATCTATACGCTAGGTTCTCTTAATAAAAAGCGCGTATGGAAGTTAGGGTTTCTGAAGCTTATTTACAGATACTACTTCTGTGATTTATGTTTTCTCTCTGCTGTCGGTCAATGAAGTCTTCTTGAAGTTCTGGGTTGATTGAATATGGAGTATGCTGCTGATTTGATAATGAACAAATCTAATCACTGATTGAGAAAACATGATGAAGGATGAGTGACTATCTAAAAAATTCTGCATTACTGATAGATTGTCTGAATTGAAAGTTTCAGATCTGAATATGAGTCTAAACAGATTCTGAAAGAAAGCATACACTAGTTGGTGAAAAGAAAAGCGCATGTATACGCGGAAACTGTGAAGAAAAGTCGCGTATTATTTCAGGAATATAAAAAACTAGCATGCACTAAAGCATACGCAGGTTGGTGTGAAGAAAGACGCGTATATACGCGGGTTACATAAAGAAAAACAACGTATGGTATCTGAATTAATGGTTGTACAAGGCTGAATATGTATCTGATTATCTACTCTGAATTCTGGGTTATTTCTGATATTCTGGTTACAGTGGTCTTACTGTTCTGATTGAAGTTTTGGGAAAAGTATGGTTGTTAATGTTAAGGGGTTGTGTTGAAGCTGTTTAGATCTAGTATGAAAATTGATGAAACGTGGTCTGCAGTGGGTCTGAGGGTTGAATCCTTTAGTATGGAAGTAGAAGCTTTCAGCCAGTAGAAGCTAGTGTTGAAATCAGGGGGTCGAAGCTCCCTTCCAAGAGAGGCTGGTAAATGAGATCAGGGGGTTGGAGCTCCCTTCCAGTTGCAGCTGGAAAACGAGAGAAGTTTGCAGCCTTCTGCAGGTAGAAGCCTGCGTACTGGTATAATTCTGCATCAGTACAATGTTGTAAAAGGTTTTCTATATAATAAAGATTGAAGACAGAGACGACAGCAGCGATGGTTTTCTCCCGAATTGGGTTTCCACCTTAAATATTGGTGTTCATGTGTGTGATGCTTTATACTGTTGATTACTGGTCATAACTTCTAATTATCTAGCCTTATTCATAACTGATAAATCTGTTTAAAAGACTGTTCCAGAGAAATTCTCTAAATCTGAAAGGTAAATCAGTATACGCTAGTTTCCTTCTATATTTCCGCGTGCATACACTAGTTCAGTTCATAAAAACCGCGTATGGAAATTTGCTCAAAGAAAAGGTTGAATTTATTTTATAAACTCTAAATATTGATTCACCCCCCCTCTCAGTATTTTTCCCAACAATTAGAGATAAAGTTAAAGGCTAAAAAAATGTTTTAAGTAATAAATATTAAAGGCTGAAGGTCGAAGGATAAAGATTAAGAGATAAAGTAGTTGTTTAGAAGAAGAAACATAAAAAGACAACGAGGCAGGTTAATTAAAGGTTAAGGTTGATAAAGCAGAAATTATCTTTTCAAGAAACAGTGATTGAAGACAGAAGATCTAAAGTCAAAGAAAGTCAGTAAAGATCAAAGAGAAAAGGCAGAGGCTAAATCTCAAATGAATATTAGAGTGGTTAAGAACACAATTAACAAAGGATGAAAATAAGTTTAAAGAATGTCTGAAAGGAGATAAAAACAATATAATGGATTATGAAGGCTAAACATATCAGGCTTTAGACACGTTTTTAATGATTAAATTAAGGCAAGTTACGCCTAAAGAGCCTCGAATACATCAAAAGGAGTAGTTATTCCCTTAATATATCAAACTGACACCTTTGGCCCACTTTATATCCCAAAGGGAAAATTGGCAGTTATTACACTAAAGAAGATATTTTAAACTGTCAAGACAGTTATTGTAAAAGATAATGATAAAGCCTTAAAGACAATATTTTCCACTTATCTTTATCTCAGAAGGTAAGACAGAGTTATTAAAACAGAGAGGTATCTACATATGTTCCTACCTTATGCCTTGCATGGTTATCAAGGTCAGGAACGTATTTACTCTGTCATAAATGACATTTGAACCCTAAAAAATAGTTCCACCTCCTCATTTGCAGTATAAATACTGCACTAGAACTCATTGTAAATGTTGGATTTTGATGACTGATGCTGGAATAATACATAGTCCTTTGAAGCTTTTGAAGAGAAATTGATTTCTTGGAACTCATGCATGATTTGATTTTCTTGTTGATGGAGAAGGATTTTTTGTAGGATCCATAGGCTTGGTTGATGGTGAAGTTTTCTTTTGTTTATGTTTTCTATGTTTTCCATTATGTTTTCCATATTGCTATGTTGCAGTAGGACAAAGAATTTAGATTAATAAATGTTTCTAATGGCACCTTAAATCTGTTTGTCCTTCATTGCCTTAATGTTTTCTTCTGCTTAGATACATTAGAGAAATCATTTATTGCTCTCTAACAATTTCTTAGCTCATCCATTTCTTGAATAATTTAGATCAGTTAGCATCAATTATGATTTATGGTTAGCCCTACATATTGTTGCCATTGAAATATTCTGTTCTTGGGATCATCTCTTTAAAGCAGCTTTGTCTAGGTTTGTCAAAGAATTCTGTTTAAAATCATGCTCTTTGCCTTTACTTAGCTGAAAATTTTTTAAGGAAACCTTATAGCTGTAACTTTGGATTTTAGAGTTTTCTCTCTTTCTATGGTTATAGTTACTTGTATATCTTAAATTTTTCTGCTCTAGATGATAAAAGCCCTGGAAGTTGGATAAGTTTCTTACTTTTTTGTGTTTTATCTGAATGTTTGTCTTGGTTAATTATTTGTTTTTAGTCTGAAATCAAATGTATTAAGTTCTGCTTATGCCTTTGATTCTCTTGTTGTTCTTATCAAATTTCTAACTCCCTCAGTTTACAAGTATATAAAGGATTTTGTTTCAGCCCTTTATTAGTTTGTTGTTCTCAATCTTTATGTCCATTTCATAAATCCACCATAACCTTAAAAGATCCACCAGCCAAGTAAACTTGCCCTGCACATGCTCCTAAAACCATTGATGAACTCATCTGGACCTTGTTAGACTCCATCGCCCAATAACTTAACAATCTTCCATGTTTCCTATCTAAAATCTATCAAAGTATCATGCCCAACCAAACCCAAAAAAACAAAACTTGCACTTAATAACTAGCCTAAAATGAACCTTTTAAAAGCATCAAGCTATATCCTTACAAACATATTAAGAGATCCCTCTCTGAGACTAGGAGGGCTAGATCCTAGATCTCTAAAGCTTGGTTTGATGTTACCCTTTTCAATTTGTATCTCAATCAATCTAGCAAATTACGGGGAGCTAACAAGCGGCATAAGGGAAGAGAGTGGAAGAAGAAGAAGGAGCAGAAAGAGAAGCTGTAAGGATCCAGAGATGAGATAAGGTAGATATGAAGGTTGGAGGACATCAGTGAAGAAGGAATATAACAGAGCTGATATCCAAGTAAACCAGCATGTGTTTTCATAGTTGTGTGAGGAAGTTGGCACTTCCATATCAAGTTGTAGCTTGATAGATGTCCAGTTGTAGCTGGCTGAGGTAGGAGCCTCCTGTAGGTTCGAGCCTACAGAAAATCAGTGGTGAGAGGGAGTTGGAGCTTGCCTTTACATCACAACAATAATAAGATGTGGTTTTCTCCCTTATGGGTTTCCACTTATATCTGTTGTCTATGTGCATGATGATTATGTGTTGATGTTCTGTAATTTATCTGCTTAATACTTGCTGCACACATATTAATATTGTTGTTTCATTATATATTAAGTAGAACCATGAAATGAAGATGTAAATAAATGTAAAAGAAAGTTTAAAAGACCATGAAGTGTTAAAATGATTCACCCCCCCCTCTCAATTTAACTAAGGGTCCAACATCTGTCTCGTCCTTTTTCTCACAGTAGGTTTCCCACCAATCCTTAACATGGGGGGTAGCTTTGAGGAGTGCAAAAATAATCTTCTCCCGATAGGAAAAGTCATGAACCAAAAAATATCTTTCTAATAGATTCAACCATCTATCTACGAAATCTGCATCTATTTGACCCTCAAATATGGGAATGTCAAAGTTTACTTGTACCTTAAAGGGAGTCGTACCTCCAGAGTGGTTGTTTGATGCAGATGCGTTGCCGGTCGGCAGTCGTTGAAGGATTTGGGCAAAGATATCCATCATCGCGTTCCTTTGTTTTTCGAGGGCCTCCTCGAGCAATATTTTGATAGGATCTCCTGCTCCCTCATATTTCTTTTTGTCCCCCATGGCCGGTCGTCAGGGTTTGTGAGGCTGATCTTGCAAAGGTTCAACCAGATCGAGCCCTAACTCCTTATACCCCGACCTTGTTGGGGACATGCAAAGAAGGATCGAGAAAAAGTAGACCGCTCTAATACCATTGATCTGGATTTATGCAGGAATGCAACATAATACACATATAACCATAAATACAAATATGCAGCGGAAATAACACTTCATTTTATTAATAAAAAATGACTAAAATTTGCTTACAAACAAAATGGAAATAAACTAGCTAGGGAGTTGGTAGCTGATCTCTAAGAAGAGATATGGCGGCTACAAGCCTCTAAACTATGTTACAATGAGGCTTGAAGGCCTATTTATTATAGAGAAGCAATGGAAAACCCTAAACATCCAAAAACCTAACCCTAGGAGATGAAGCGCCAAAACTATGGGCCCCGTTTGGGTAAATTGGTGTTTCAACTTCCCGGGGTCGTAACTTTTGCATACTATCTCCGTTTGACGCGCATGATACATCGTTAGAAAGATCTATCTGAGGACTACAAATGCTGACTGCGAATATCAATTCTAAAACGAAATCATTTTAGCCAAAGGCGCGATGACCAAAAAACATCGTTTAGGGCCTCAAAATGGCTTTGGAATTTCAGGACCCAAAAAACTGCTAAAAATAGTAAGTTGTGCCGAAACTGAAAAACTAAAAGAGACAATGGTGCGGCCCCGAGTGGAATAGGCGGGTGACCACCAATATCCACTTGGATCAAGGACCTATCCTTATGAAAGGTATATCACATCCCCCATGCAACTTTGGCCTTATGGAGATCGCTATAGAAAAAGGCTTACCCAAAGTAGCTAAAGATTGGCATTCCATCCCACCATGGCCAAGCATAAAACTAGGCAAAGAAACATCATTTGACCCCTCCTTAAGTCCATTTGAAAGCACCAATGTACTTTTAGTAGGGTCTATAGTGTAATCCATCTTCTCCTCATTTGACCTACTACTATGCAACACAATAAAATTCCATGTCCCTTCGTCCTCCATTACCAAGGCTTCCAACATAAATCTACTCCTTAAGGTGAGTAGATCCAATGTCATGCAATGACACATAAACAATGATATTGAAAATATTAACACAATTATGATTGACAAATCTTCCTAAAACTAACTTCCTCTTTATATATTTGTTTCTTTGAAAAGGGAAAAAATGATATAATTATGACCATTTGAAAAAGAAATATAACCAGTCCATCCGACTTTATTACATGTTGCAAAACATTTCACAATATTAAAACATTTATAAATATATAAACACCGTAATTATGAAATTACAATTGTTTAAAAAAAATGAAAAAGGCAATCCATTAATGTTCGTTATCTTTAATTTAAAGAAAAAAAAAACAATAATGTTCATAATACTCAATCAATTGATTTGGAAGTAATATCTATCATTACTAATATAATAAAGTAATTAAGTTTAATTTCTAATATAAAAAAACTATATATAATTATTTAGAAAATAAATGAAAGGCTACTGAGTGACCATTTATATTAAACATATTTTAAATATCACTTCTCAAAAATACGAAAATGAGAAACACCCTACGATGCTTAGCCATGTTGGAGCTATATGAACTATATGTGTGTCTCATATTTTGATAATAGAGCAGCTAAAATGGTGGGTAATAATAAAGGGTATGACAGAACTTTTTAATGATATGCACAATATTAAAGTAGGACATCCATACAATTATTTTAATTTGCATACCAGTGGAGCGGTAGGTAAGGATTTTCGAAGCAATTAAACAAAAGCCTATGGATTCTGACTAGAGACGAAATGAGGTACATCTATGGACACGTCATTCTCTACTGGCCACGTCAGAAGAGAGGCAATCGACCAATAAAAACTATTCTGCCTCCATCACTCCGTACGATGAAATATTTTCATCGATTCGTGAATCAATGCGTGCCTGCTAACTTTGAAAGTGGATGGTAGGAAATTAGTAAAGATATACGAGTGCGCTAAAGCGGTGTTAGTATTCGGGGCACCAAGGAGAGATTCTTTGGATCCCCCCGGCAAGGTAGGTGGGAAGGGATACATTATGTAATTTTTGTGGAAGTCAATACGATTGATGTTAATCTTAAAAGAATTTAGAAAATCTTACAATATTGGAATATATTATATTAAGAATATCCAGTATTATTTATCTCAATAAAAAGTTCCAAAAATACCATATGTCTTTATTTCGAGTATCTTCTAAACACTACATTCTATATCAGTGAATCAAAACAAATTTATTAATATTTATCATAAGTTATGTAAACCATAGTCTATGGGGAATCATGTCCTCGTATATGATTATGTCATCTTCAAAGTACATGTATTTCATGACCTCTACAGCGGAATGAAGACCCTCTTTTGAAAGAGCATCTGTCACTATATTAGATTCTTTGAAAATGTGTCGAAAAACGACAACGTGGAAAAACAATTTTAGAGTTTTGATACGATTCAACCAGCGACATATGTTTGGGGGCGCAAAATTTGTGTGCCCCATTATGTTTTCAATGAGCGACTTAGAATCTATATATATATATATATATATATATATATATATATATATATATATGCAATCTAGTAGCCTCCTCTTGGCGAACTAGAGTAGTCCACAGAGTGCCAATATCTCATCTCTAGTATTGGTACGAGGTCCATCATACCAATAAAATTTGTATTGTGTCCTATTGCAGATTTTGAGCCATGCCCCACAACCACTGAAGACTCCCTATGCTGCTCCATCAAAGAAACATGCAGAAAATTGTATGTGTGGGGAGCAATTCCGCACATATAAATCTTTAATGGCCGAATTTGATCTCACTTGAGTACCCATCCATGTCCCAATGTTGCAATAGATCTTGTATATATTAATAGGAATACCCTAAAATATGCAAAGGTTCCTAGCTCTCCAAATTTCCCAGAACAAGAAAAATGGAATTGCCTTTTGTTGTCCCCCCCCCTCGAGACCCACCAACAAAGACATTGTTCTATCAAATGAAATTATCTATAAGGAAGGTTAAACAATTGTCGAACCTGTAACCATACATGTGTTGTAGTCGCACACTAGAGGAATATATGAAGACTTGTTTCATTATCTTCTCGGAAAAGTGGGCACCATCCAGGTCCTTGGTAACCCCGCTTGCGTAAGTTCTCCCAAGTCAATATTTTGTTACGCCAAGCCAACCAAGTGAAGAGGATTATCTTTTAGGGGCACTCTCCACTTCCATACTTTCTCAAACCAACAAGGATTTGTTCATGTGAATTTTGTGCACATAATGTACCTTTGTAGCAATAGAACTACTTATCGAGTTTGATTTTAGGAATCTTCAATATGCTTCATAATAAATTTAGAAAGTAATCCCTATGCCCTTGAAGGGTTAATGGTTTATTTTGCAATGGTTAAGTATATTTCTTTGGTATCAACCATGTGAGAGAACAATATTTGGGTTCACTAAGCTACTTTGTTTCTTTTTCTAACTATTTGAATATAACCATTAATGTCATATGTAATTGAGCATTTTTGGCTTCCAGTTAAGCGATAAAATTATATTAGAGTGTTGAGAAGTTAGTTTTATCTATTAATGAAAAATCCAAGGTTGTAAGATCTAGGAACAAGTTAATGTAATTAATGCCTTTTTGGGCCTCTAGTTTAACAATAAAATTATACTAGGGTATAGAGAAGTTAGGTTTATTTATTAATGAAAATCCAAGGTTCTTAGACGGGGAATTTCCCACCTACAATATGTAGGGGGTTTATGTACCTCACAACTTGTCTTAAAAATTTATCCCTAAACCAACTGTATACACATTTTATTAAGTTCTTAGACATGTCAAGCCTAATACATATTTGGCTCTAGGGTCCAAGGTCAAAGCATCATTAATGTTATCGGCATTTGGATTCTCCTAAGGCATTGAGATACATTTTAGAGATCCAATAATTATAAAGGGTCCTTAGAATTCAACTAAGATGAGGTGGTATACTTTCACAACTTGTTCAGTTGAAATTATAAACACTAAGGTATTATAAGATATTTAGGAATTGTAAGTAACAAATAGAAATAGAAATGAGATTCTTCCTTAAATGTAAAATGTTGAAAAATCCCTTTTTTCAAACTACAAGTAGATCTACAAAAACAACCATATGGCTGCTAAAATTCCTTAACCAAAGCCTTAATAATGTATACAAGTGGAATTTAGTCCAAAGAATGTCCAAGCGCTATGTGTCCTTTGAGATATTACAGACATAATATATTCATTCAACATAATATTTGTTGGGAGAGGTTTGTCACACAACTTGTAATCATGTAGTAGAGCATGTAATCATTGTTGAACTATGATAAATACTTGGAAATTACTGAGACAAGGGGGTGAATTAGTAATTGGGTCTTTTCATTAAATCAATTCAACTTAATTTTCATTTTTCTAATTATCTTCTTTTGCAACTAATGGCTTATGTATATGTTCGATTATTAATTGTTTCTTTACAGTTACCAAAGAGAGACCTTTGCATATATGTGTGTGTGTGTGTGTGTGTTTGTGTATGTATGTATGTATGTATGTATGCAAATGGACATAATTCAAAAGCATTCACACAAGTGAGACAATAAGAAAACAACACATGAAGACACATTGATGTGAAGGCAAGCTCCTACTCCCTTATTACATCATATTGTTTGTAGGCTCCAACCTATAGGAAGCTAATATCTCAATTATTCTACAAGCTTCAACTCGCGAGGAAGATCCAACTCCCACAAATTTTCTGTAGGCTACAACCCACAAGAGGCTCCTACCTCAATAGGCTACAACCTGTTCTTTATCAAGCTACAACATGAAAGGAGACTACAATGCTCTGTTCATATTACAAATTAAATTTGTTGGTTACCTTGTCTTTGTCTTTGTACTGAAATTAATTTATGTACTCTTTTATATTGCTTATCCTCTATGCTTATCTTCTTCAAATCCGCTACAATTTTGTTACTATTTATATTCCTCGTTTCTCTTTATCAGGCTTGTTCAAGAATTCTCTCATACAAATGCTCAATTCAAAAACCTTTTTCTTTTATTCGAAATAACATATACTTTATACAAAAAGTTGTTGACTATTTGTATTTCATGCAAGAATTCAAATTGAAGAGTTATCACTCGGTCTTCTAAGGTTTTTCATGATCTTCCTCTTCATTTCCAAATTTGAATTTTAGTTTAATAATTTTTTAATATTAAGAAGAGTTGAAATAACATAAGCCAACAATACGAATTGAACTAGATAGCTTTGAAATGTAAATTCAACATATAATATTCAATGAAAATATCAAGTTCCCTCAACATTGTTCTTCATCTCTCATGTGACATGTATTTAATTTGTTTATAAAATATGTATTGTACCTCACACACCATTGTATCAGTCTTACACATCACAATTTCAATGTACGAAATATGTTTTTGCAACAATAGTCAACCTCTACACATCACATCACTTAATCATCCTTTGAACATCAACCAATCAACAATAGCAATTAACATTGCAACATAAAGAAACCTTAACATCAACATGACTCATGGTCATTTGACATCAATGCCAACATTACGAGATTAAATGTTGAGTTGTAGAATGGAATAAATGCAGAGAAATGGTTTAGAATAAATGTTGAGCAGTGGCAGGGAATAAATCCATATTATTAGCAAGGAATGTGATCTAGGTGTTTATTGGTGGCCAACCACCTATTCCACCTAGACCTCGAGTTAGTTTCATCAGTTTCCTTGCTTATAGAAATATTTAATATTTTTAGTAGTTTTTTCAGGTCCTAAACTTCCAGAGCAGTTTTGACCACCTAAATGACAGTTTTTTGAGGTCTGTAGCAAGCCCATAACCATAGGAAAGGGCCTCTGGAAATCCTGTAATACTTAGAGAGATATTTCCGAAGATATATTGTATGCGCCAAACAAAGATGATATGACTAAGTTACGACCCCGGGAAGTTGACTACCCAACTAACTCCAATGGGGCCCACAAACTCTTGGCGTTCCATCTACTGGGTTAGGGTTTTGGTTGTTTTTGGTTTTCCCATGTTGTTCAATATTAAAAAGGCCCTTGAGATTCATTGTAACACATTTCAAAGGCATTCATTATATCATAGTTCAGAGGCATATAGTCGCCACATCTCTTATCATAGATAAGCTATCATTGCCCGAGCTAGTTTATTTCCATTCTATCTGTAAGCTTATTTCAGTTATTTGGTATTAATGAAATGAAATATATTTTCTGCCGCATCTATGTGTTTATGTTTATTTCTATATTTTATTGCATTCTTGCATAAATCTGGATCAGTGGTATCAAAGCGATCTGCGCTTTTTCAATATTTCTTTGCATGTCCCCAACAATATCAGGGTATAAGGAGTTAGGGCTCGATCTAGTTGAACCTTTGCAAGATCAACCTCGCAAACCCTGACGACCTCCCATGGTGGAGGAAAAGAAAGAGGAGCCTGCAGTAGATCCTATCAAAATATTGCTTGAGGAGACCCTTGAGAAAGAGAGGAACAGGATGACAGTTAAATTTTCCCAGATCCTTCGACGACTACCCACTGGCAACGCATCTTCATCTGAAAACCACTATGGAGGTGCCACTACTTTTAAGGCACAAGTAAACTTTTACATTCCCATATTTGAGGGCCAAGATGAAAACACCATATATAGATGGTTGAATCTATTAGAAGGATATTTTTCAGTTCATGATTTTTCCAATCAAGAAAAGATTACTTTTCCACTCCTCAAAGTTGCCCCCCATGTCAAGGATTGGTGGGAAACCTACTATGAGAAAAAGGACGAGGGGAAATCCTCGTTTTTCTTGGCTACACCCACTTGAAATTATTTCCGAGATGCCATCAAGGAACAATACTACCCTGTAGGGAGCTATGAGGACAAGTACATGCAATGTAATACGCTGCGGCAACAAAGGGATCAAGATGTGCATGAGCTAATGAAACCATTCCATACCTTGTGCACAAAGTTGGGTATCAAATATTCAAAGAAATATTTGGCACTTAAGTACCATAGTTGTCTACACAGATACATCCAGGAGGAAATAAAGTTCCTCGACATCTCTTCACTTGGTGTAGCATAATGCTGCCAAGATTGAGCAGAAATTCAAACAGAAGAAGTGATACTTTGGATCTGTGAATTGAAAGCAATAGAAAGGCGCCCCAAAATCGTAGAACAAAGGACAAGGCCAATGAGGTGCAGCCCAGGACAACCCGTCAAAGCCACAAGCAAAGTACAACACCACGAATCCAAAGCAGGACACTGTAAAGTGGTGTGATTTCCATAAGAGCTCCACTAACAATAGAAGTGAGTGTTGGGCCAAGAATTCACTAGTGGCCAAGCTAAAGGCTTTCGAATTAGATGAATGTTCTGACTCTGAGTCAAAACCTGACAAAGGGAATGACAAAGAGAAGTAGATTATTGATGTGGAGCCCTGTGCTACCGTTGCCACCCCCAAGATCCAGAAGGAAGAACCTGAAGATCTAGAGGAAGGGGAGCACCTCTTCCATTCCCAAATGTGGGTGAAGGGTTCCCCATTGTAGTTCATTATTGACAACAGGAGCCAAAAGAACCTCATTTCAATAAAGGTCGTGAAGCAGTTGGCCCTGTCAATCACAACACACCCACAACCATACACCATCGGGTGGCTTCACCAATGATGGGATCTCCGCGTCAACCAATAGTATCACCTTCCCTACACCATCAAACCCTTCATGGATGAGGTATTATGTGTTGTCTCTCCTCTTGAATTTTGTGATGTATTATTAGTCCAACCATACTTGTGGAAGCAACATCATGTTGTGTATGAGTCTCAACCTCGCGCTGTTATTGTTACTTTGGGTAATAAATTTTACAGGATATCGGAGGTAGCACCACCTATAGCAATCTGTTTGATCAGTGTGAAGCAATGCAGTAAGCTCATTTCCAAAACTGGAAATTTATTTTCCTCATGATTCGCCCTCAGGGAAAGAATAATACTGTGGCCATGATCTCTAGACATGGCTCCTCCGCACGAAAAAAAAAATGGAAAAGGTAGTGGAGGAGTACAGGGACATCTTCACCTCACCTACAGGGGTGCCTCTGTACTGTCAGGTCGAGCACTCCATTGATCTAACCGCAGGTGAGGTGCTACCCAAAGGACCAATCTATCGGCGGTTTTTTCTAGAGAACAACGAAATCAATAGGCATATTTAGGAGCTGTTGCAAAAGGGTCACATCCATTCGAGTTCATCGCCATGTGGGAGACCGATCTTGTTGGTGGAGAAGAAGGATGGGACTTGGAGACTCATTATTGACTATCGGGCATTGAACAAGATCACTGTTAGGAATAGATATCCGATCCCATGGATTGATGATCTACTGGACCAACTCAAGGGTGCCAAATATTTTTGCAAGATTGACTTGAAGTCCAGGTATTTCCAGGTACCAATCGAACCCTCTGATGTGTGGAAGACTACCTTCAAAGCCAAGGAGGGAATTTTTGAATGGATGGTCATGCATTTTGGGTTGACGAATTCTCCCGCAACCTTCATGAGGCTGATGGACGACATCTTGTGATTGTGAAAATTCCTAGGTCTCAATCAATCTAAGGAATCCTATTGCAACCATCTGAATTACTTCATCTATTATGTAAATTTACTTTACACAATTATTTATGAATACATTCATGAAATACTGTGAAGCAGCCTACACTACAACAATTATGATTTTGAAACATGGAAATTGAACAAGGAAATCATTCACACATATGACACCTTTATTTTGGACTAAGTCCCCAGAAAAACCCAATGCGGGAAAACCTGTGCAACAGACCTGAGGTTTTTATTATTATGTTGTAACAATGTTTGAATACATCTCTAAATGCCCCTAGGGTGATTCAGTTATAGAGAGAAGAAATTGTCAGGATTTACCTCCCTCAATCATTGAATTTCCGGTTGATCTGGATGAATAAAACACTACCCCGGAGAAGCTCTACACAAATCTAGCATTAGAACTTTGAGCCACTGCGTCACCCCCTCCCAGGCTCAGCGTTGACCCTCAACCAAGTATTTTTTCCTTTGTGGACCTTGAGGAATAGCCCCCCACTTCCACTTTCTAGATCCCGGCCTCCGAAACTGATCCACTAGAAAAATTCTGAAAACCCTTCCTCTACCTCTGTGCTACTTCTGTGTGAGCCCATCCAGTCACTGCGTCAACCCTCTTAATTCAGTGGTGGCTTTGGTTAGATCTCTTATGACTCTTTGACTGATGTTCCACCGGCTCGGAAAATATCTTCCTCTCTGGATTCTATCTCTGCCCCTCACTGCTCAAATCTCTTGCTCGAATTTCTTAGCAAACCCGCCCCTGAAATTTCGATCTTAGATCAATTCATCTTAGTGTGTTTTCCAAATGACCCTCAAGCCTTCCTTTATAGTATTTTCATTGACATATCAACGACCCAGATTAGATGTATAATCAACGACTAAGATTATAACATGACTTGATCCATGTCCTCTAGAAGATTCACACTTTATTTTATTTAATACCCTTTAAACTTAGGGTCCCCATTAAAATAATTAATTTTTCAAATTAAACAAAATCTGAGATGAATTTCCACAAGTTCTTTCTGGGTTATTTGGAATACTAGTGTCTAAGCCTCTTCACCAAATTTCAGACTTAGAGCACTTTCTGATGCTACAAAAGTCAACTCTCCCTCTTAGTGAGGAAAGTGCTCTAGCAATAATGCCTGCTGCATACTGCTCTGACCCTGAAGCATCCTTTGTGCTGCTGATGATGTCCACCAACACTGCAATGTTGCTGCCACTATACTACTACCCATGGCATTGCCACTGCCACTGCTGCATCTATACTACAACTCCCTCTCGAGGGCTGCATCTGCTACGCCGCTACACTGCCATTGCTAACACTACATCTGCATTGAAACTCAGCTATTGAGAAAAACAACTGAAACTCACCAAAAAATGAGCAAGTGTTCAATGGATGCACCTTGATGTTGAAGAATATGACTGCTAATAGCTACTATGTTGTCCCTCAGATGCTCTATGTTGCTATTGCTCTACACTGCATAAGCACTGCTCTGCTTTGCGCTGCTCCAGAAATGAATGTTGCTATCTACTGCATTGTCATCTCCATCACTCCTCAGCTCCATCTTAATACTCCTCCATCCCACTACTGTTGATCATGGGCTCCCGTAGCAGGGTAAGATCCATGAGGTGGGCTCCTCAAGGATCCTACCCAACTAAAGTTCAAATAAATATAGCTCAATATCACCCCACTTCTCACTGGGAGAAGTATGAGCACTTATGGTCAACTCATCCTCCTCGATTCTTGTAGATGCAACCTTCGAGTCATGCTTCTCATCTTTTTCCTTCTTCTTCAGAGGACACTGATATGCATAGTGGCCCATCTCACCACATCTGAAGCATTTGACCTTTGAAGCATCACGCTTCGGTTTCCATTGCACCTTCTATCCATTTGATGCAAGGGTTGCATTCTCCTCTTCCTCCACATATTTAGATATGCTTCCACTTTTGTCATCAAGTTTGCACTTGAAGAGGTCTCTCCTAAGATATTCCTCCTGAAAATCTGACCACAACTGCTCCCAACTAGGTAATGTTTCCTAGCCCAATATTCTCTAGAAAAACACTTTCCACTCCTCTATGACACTGTTAAGGGCCATCCATACCATGGTTGCAGTTGTAGGTGTAGCACCTACTGCCGACAACTGATATCGAACCTCCTGAAACGACATGAGGTATGAATTCACACGCTCCCCTTTCCGCATATAGATCATACAGAGCTTCTGATCTAAGTACAACTTTTGTTGCTCAAAAGATCCCTCATATAGGCCATTCGAAGAAAACCAAATCTCTCTGGAAGTATTCTTCCTGACCCCATGTGAGATGATGTGATCCTTGACACCATCAAGGGGAAACCTCTTTGCCTTCATCATATGAACCTTGTAAGTCTTGTTTTGATCCAGATTTTTAGGTACATCTACCATGTTCTCTATGAATGCCTTTAAATCATATTCATCTAGAAGTAACATAGCCCATTCCTTCCAAATCATATAGTTGGAGGAGCCCTCCAACCGATCCTAATCACAAAGTCTGTGAGATTCCATCTCAACCGAAAAACTGTCAAATTTGCTCCCTCTTTCTCCCTACTACGCAACACCTGGGAGGCTTACACACTCCCTGGTAGAGTTGTAAGTTTTGCTGCTCCTCTACTACTCAGTAATTGAGAAATGTTGACTTCCTTGGCTAGGAAATCACTGAGGAATAATTCCAAAAATATGTGCTCTTCACTTCTTCTAATGCTTTTCCGCCTAGTAACAGCTTCAGAAAACTATGTACCTCTGTCTTCTGCGTGAAGGCTCTGTGTTGCTCCCTCTACCACAACAAGATCTTGAATTTGGAAGTCCTTTCTCTATTTTGAATCACTCAGAGAGAGACTACCACGAAAATATTAGCCCTCCTGGCCAAAACTGTGCAATCCTTTAATGGATTTTTTTGCTGCAGTGCAACAACAACATCCTTCACTTAAGAAATCAGATCCATCCTTCCTGTTTCACATCAATGCCCTGATACCATGTGAAATTCCTAGATCTCAATCAATATAAGGAATCCTACTACAACCCTCTGAATTACTTCATCTATTATGTAAATTTACTTTACAAAATTATTTTTGAATACATTCATGAAATACTGAAGCAACCAATAAAGAAGCCTACACTACAATAATTATGATTTTGGAACAAGGAAATTGAACAAGTAAATCATTCACACATATGACACCTTTAGTTTGGACTATGTCCCTGGAAAAACCCAATGCGAGAAAACCAATGCAACAGATCTGAGGGTTTTATTATTATGAAGTAACAATTTATGAATACATCTCTGAATAACCCTAGGGTGATTCAGTTACAGAGAGAAATACTAGCAGAATAATTGGTGAGGATTTATCTCACTCAATCACTGAATTTCCAGGCGATCCAGATGAAGAAAACACTTCCCCAGAGAAGCTCTGCACAGATCCAGTGTTGGAACTTCCAGCCACTGCGTCACCCCCTTCAAGGCTCAGCATTGGCCCTCAACCAAGTCTTTTTTCCTTTGTGAACCCTGAGGAACAACCTCCCGGTGCCACTTTTTGAATCTTGACCTTCGATACTGATCCACTGGAAAAATTCCAAAAACCCTTCCTCTGCCTCTACATTGTTTCTGCGTGAGGCTACGCAGTCACTGTGTCATCCCTCTTACTTCAATGCTAGCTTTGTTTAGATATATTTTTCCTCTCTCTGAATAATGCTCCACCAGCTGATAAAATCACTTCCTCTACAAATGCTATATTTTCCCCTCACTACTCAGATCTCTAGCTTGAATTTCTCAGAAAACCCGCCCCAAAAATTTCGAACTTAGATTAATTCAATGACTTGGTGTGTTTTCCAAATAACCCTCAAGCCTTCCTTTATAGTCTTCTCATTTACATATCAGCGGCCCAAATTATATTTCTAATCAACGGCTAAGATTATAACATGACTTGATCCATGTCCTCTTGATATTCACACTCTGTTTTATTTAATACCCTTTAATTATTTAATTTCCCTAAGTTTAGACTTAAGGTACTCATTAAAATAATTACTTTTTCAAATAAAACAAAATCCGAGTGGAATTTACACAAACAATTTATGGGTTCTTTGGAATACTAGTCTCTAAGCCTCTACACCAAATTTGAGACTTAGATCATTTTCTGATGGTACAAAAATAAACAACGAACAATCACTAACTCATTGGTGGTGATGTATTTGGATGGCATCATGATCTTCAGCCGGAGTTGGGAAGAGCACCTCCACCACATTTGACAAGTCCTAATTCAAACACTACAGCAACAAAATTTGTGTGCCAATTTGGAGAAATTCACTTTTGGCATGACTCGAGTTCAATGTCTGAGATATATTATTGATGAGTGGAGGGTGCATGTTGACCTAGCCAAGATCCAGGTCATTCAGGATTGGCTAGCCCCAACCACTCTAACAGAGCTCCGCAGATTTCTGGGTCTTGCCAATTTATATTGCAGGTTTGTGTTGCGGTTCTCTCATATCACTTGGCCTTTGAGTCATGTCACCAAGGGAGGAGCGAAAGAAAAAATATTTTGGTATGAATATCAAAATAAGGAATTCACAGAGTTGAGGCATCGCCTCTGCTCTTCACTAGTGGTCACATTACCATACTTGCAACAACCATTTGAGATCGAGACAGATGCCTCTGATTATGCTATTGTGTTAGTATTTACTCAACAGGGGCATCCAATGGCATATCACAGTGAGACACTTTCCAACACAGTCTGAAATTATCCCACCTATGAAAAAGAGATGTATTCCATTGTGAAACCCTGCCGAAAATGGAACAATTACATTTTGGCGAAGGAAATGGTCATCTATACAGATCGTCGACCCCTATAGTTCATACAAACACAAGAGAAGTTGCAGAAAAATTGCCATCAGAAATGGTCCACATACTTGCAACAGTTATATTTGAACATCAAGTACAAGAAGGGAAACACCAATAATGTTGCAGATTTACTCAGTCGGTCGCCGATCATGGCATTAACCATTGTTCTCGACTCTTGTGGGTACAAGACTTCAGGTTGGCTACATCTCTACAAAAGTGATCCAGAATTCAGAAACACATACCAGGCGCTCCTAAAGGTTAAGAAAGTTTCAAATTTTAACCTCCAGGATGCATTGTTATTCCACCTGGGACACCTTTTTATTCCTTCAAGTGAGTGTGCCAAGATGATTTGTGAAGCACACTAAAGTTGGGTCGTTGGACATTTCAGGGACGAGAAAACAATGGCAGTACTGCATAAGTATTTATATTGGCTGAAACTTTGACATGATGTCAGGGAGTACATGAGATCTTGCACTGCCTGTGCCATTTCCAAATTGACCATCAAGAAGCAAGGCCTATATACTCCACTGCCTACCCCTAGTCAGCCATGGGAATCCATCTCCATGGATTACATGTTAGGCCTTCCTTCTACCAAGCATGGCAACGACTGCATTTTGTGGTCATCGACAGATTCTCGAAGATGACCATTATGGAAGCCTAAAATAAGAATATCAAAATAGAAGCCACTACTAAACTCTTCTTTGAGTGAGTGTGGGTAAAATTTGGGATCCCACAATCCATTAACTCAAATCAGGATAGCAAGTTCCTCAGTACATTTTGGTCAAGTCTTTGGTCGATGTTGGAAACCAAGCTCACTAAGTCAACAACTTTCCACCCCCAAATGGATGGCCAAACAAAAGTCGTCAACATTATGATTGTACACATTTTGTGCATGTACAACTCGAAGCATCCATGCACATGGATGAAAGCCTCCCCCATGTCCAATACAACTATAACCGAGCTCTCCACAACTCAACTGGATACAACCCCTTTCAAGTGGGCTTGGGATTCCATCCACTATGTCCCATTGATGTGGCCATACCATTTGCAGCTACTTGGGAAGATTCAGCTCATGTCCAGTTCGAAGCCAACAAGGTGGACAAATTCATTGAGAACATTCAACACATCCTCCAATAGGTCCATGACATATTGGACAAAGTCAATTTTAGGTACAAAAAACAACATCATCAACATCAGGTGCCACACAAGTTCCAGGTAGGCGACAAAGTTTGACTACATTTGCAGAAGGAGCACCTCGTTGGTCCCCACCGCATGCTTTTCCCGCTCCGATATGGGCCACATACCATCACCAAGGTGGTAGGGGACACTTCCTTCCAGCTCATTATTCCACCATTCCTTGGTTTGCACCCAGTATTCAATGTGGACCGCCTTCGGCCCTAATTTCCACCATTGTTGGACACATCTGACATTGCATAACTACTCATACCAACAAATTTAAACCCAGAATGCATGGAATAGGACACAATTGATAGTATCATGGATACACATATCAATAAAAATCGCCAATATATGATCCAACTATATCGAGTTTTCAAAGAAAGCCAACTCCCTCACCAGGGCAAGTGGTTCACTAGGGACCAAATTCAACAAAAAATTCCTCACCTCATGGAGGCTCTTCATGCAATGGCGACCATTTCTTCCTAAGGGGGGAGGAATTATCTAGGTGGATATTGGTGGCCACCCACCTATTCCACCTAGACCTCCAGTTGATTTCATAAATTTCCTTGTTTATACCATCATTTACTATTTTTAGTAGTTTTTTTAGGTCCTAAACTTTCGAAGCAGGTTTTACCCCCTAAACGGTGTTTTTTTAGGTACGTAACAGGTCCATAGCCTTAGTTAGGGACCTGTGACATATCTTGTATTACTCAGATAGATATTTCCGATGATATATCGTATGTACCAAGTGGAGATAATATACGACCCCAAGAAGTTGGCTGCCCAACTAACCCTAATGGGGCCCATAAACTCTTTGCATTCCATCTCTTGGGGTTAGGGTTTTGGTTGTTTATGGTTTTCCCATGTTGTTCAATAATAAAAAAGCCCTTGAGCCTCATTTTAACACAATTCAGAGGCATGTAGGTGCCACATCTCTTCTCAGAGATAACCTACCATCGCTTGAGCTAGTTTATTTCCATTATGTCTTTAAGATTATTTCAGTTATTTGATATTAATGAAATGAAGTATATTTTCTTCCGCATCTCTGTGTTTATGTTTATTTTTGTATTTTATTATGTTCCTACATAAATCCGAATCAGAATGGATGTTAAATGGTAGTGGTCGGCTAATTAATTTCTTATGGTTTCCAACATATAGAATTATAAAACCATAAATGATTTATGGTTTTTTATGCCTATTCATTGAGTACTAAGGGTGAAGAAAAATAAAGTGTCATTTTTAATTGACTAGCTACCAAAATTTTTATGGAATCTTTATATTATTATTAAACACTCTTGTAAAGAGCACAAAATCTTTTAGTTTATTTTAACCATTTAGTTGTTGAATAATATTTTGAATGTGCTTTAAAGTGTGGGTTTTTTTTTCCTCTCTTGGAATGATTTTCCTTAAGAAATAATTTTCTAACGGTTTTACATTTGTATGTTGTTTCTTGTTTCAATTATGTTTATTTAAATTGTTTACATTCTTCTCTCATTGATTGGTGTGAGAAGCATATTCCACACCTCTACTTCTTTGCATTGGTATCAAATCTTGATCACCTCAAATACAAGGTGTTAAGAGGACAAGGATTTTTCATCTAAACTTGGTTTGAGTGGGCGATTACATAGATCGAAATATTATTGAAAGGAAACAACGAGCACATCTAGATTAGAAATGGAGAATTTTAATGGCACTAACTTTGAGCTATGGAAGCTCAATATGGAGGATCTTCTAATAGGTCAAGATCTATGGGTTGTAGTATGTGGAACCAAACCCATTGGTATGAAGGGTGAAGAGAGGGTGGTGTTTGAGAGAAATGGAAGAATCCTTATCAAGCTATATTTGAAAAATTCAATATTATTAAACATTTTTGAAGAAAAAATTGCAGTAATTCTCTGAAAGAAGTTGGGGGATTTGTATCAAACTAAATCCCTTGTTAATACTTTTTTTTGCATAAAACGTTATTTGATTTGAGAATTGGTGATGGTGGTTCTCTATCTAAGCACCAAAATGAATTTAACATTATTATATCCCATTTGATCTCAATTGAAGTGAATATGGATGAGGTTGTATGAACCTTTTGTGTTCTTTGACAAATTCATGTGACAACCCACTAATAGGAATTGGCCCACACTACATTGGTGCTTGATAATGTTGTGGTTTATTTACTCTCAAATAAGGTGACACAAAAAGATTCTAAATCCACCAATCAAGCATTGGTTGTTCATGTAATATAAAAGGAAAAGGGAAAAAAGAGACAAAAGGGAAAATCCAAATCTCATGGGTGATATTAGTTTCTTCGGAAGTCCAAGAAAATGTTGGAGCTATGGGAAATTTAGGCATTTGAGAAGAGACTACAAGAAAGCGAAAAATAAGAATAAGAAGGAAAAAAATAATTCTAATGATGAGTCTAATAAATCTTCTCAATGGGATGGTGGAGATGGTTTTGTCACATTTTTGGAAACTTGTGTAGGCTATAGTGCATGGTTGATAGATTATATAGCTTCCTTCCAAATGAATACTCAATGGAATTGGTTTTTAGTGTATAAGAAACTTGATGGAGGGAAGGTATGCCTTGGTGATGAATTTCCACTCAGCATAATTGATCATGGTAGAGTCTTGATCGGGTTCCCTAATGGTAGAGTAATGGGGATCAATGGAGTTTTTCACATTCTAGGTTTAGCAAGAAACCTACTATCAATAAGAATAATTAATAATGTGGGTATGCATGTTGCTTTCTTTGAAAAAGGATGTAAGATGGTTTAAGGAGCTATGATGCTCACTCAGGGTGTTCATGTGCATAATTTGTTCTAGCTTGATAAATTCACTATTCAATGCAATAGTTAATCAATTTCTACAATGGAGATATCTATAGGATCCACACCTTCACAATCAAATCCTATATTTACTTTTGATGGTCATTATTCTTGGGTACCTAAACAAGCTCCTTATTTAGAAAACAAGTTACTTACAAATAAGACAATGCTCTGGCATCAAAGATAGGATATCTAGATGAGAAGGTCCTTTGAACCTTGGAAAACAAAAATATTGCCAATGATTAAATGATTCTGCACTTGAATTAGATTTTTTTGTGCATTGTATGTAGAGAAAGTAGAGTTGTGATCAACTATATTTTAGTTCTCACAAATCTTCTGCATCATTGGAGTTAATTTATTTTTATATATTTAGTCTAGTTAAAGCGCCTTTGATTACAAGGATCTATCATTTTTTCATTCTTTGATGATTTTTTTGGAAGGGGATACATTTTCTTAGAATTAAAATTAAGTTTTTAGTTGGTTTAAGGAGTTTAAAAGTTATTTTCAAAAAACAAATCAGTATGAAGATTAATGTGTTGAGGATTAATAATGGTGGTGAGTTTTTCTCTACAAAGCTTTATAACTTTTGTTAGGAGAATAACATTAAAATACACAAGGAAATATTGATGGATAGAGTTAGGAGTATGCTTAGTGGAGTTGACTTAAAGAATAACTTATGGGTAGATTCTTTGATCATTTTTTTGGAAGGGGATACATTTTCTTAAATTTATATTTGATTTTTTAGTGGGTTTAAGGAGTTTAAAGCTCTTTTAGAAAAGTATACTAGTAAGAATATTAAGGTGTTGAGGATTAATAATGGTGGTTAGTTTTTCTCTACAAAGTTTGATAACTTTTGTTAGGAGAATAACATTAAAAGAAATAAGGAAAAAGCATCTATCGCTCAACAAAATGGAATTTTAGAATTGATGAATATAATGTTGATGGAGAGAGCTAAGAGTATGCTTAATGGAGTCAACTTAAAGGATAACTTATGAGTAGAAGAAATTTATTTTGCATGTTACTTTATTAACATGTATCTGACAATAAATCTTGTGAATGAAACCCCTATGGAGGTTTGTATAGGAAAGAGTCCCACACTTCAATATTTCCATGTTTGTGGGTGGACGAAATATATCACATGTGCCTAAGGAGAAGTGATCAAATTTGGATAATAAGGTTATGAAATGTATCTTTATTAACTATGGCATTGGTGTGAATGGGTACAAATTTTGGGATCATGTGTCTAGAATTTTTTTGTATAGAGACAACGTTTTTTTAGAGAAGTTAATCCTTCTCCCCTAATGGTGTAGCCAAAAGAGGATGAGAAGTTACTAGTTTAGCTACCACCCAAGACCAAGAAAGCTAAACTAGAAAATGAATAAGATGCTCAAAATGGAGTTAATGAGGAGAAAAGTTTAGAGAGTTTGGATGAGGAGAAGAAACTCAACTTCAAACTTTAAGGAGGTCCATTTAACAAAGAAGGAAACCAAATAATTATAATTATAATTTGTATGATCTTAGATGTATATTTGTTTCATTTTCTATTAATAATGAGCCTAATTTTGTGAAAGAGGCAATGAAGATGGAAGATTTGGAGTCTTAGAGATTGGTCATGGATGAAAAAATGATTTCACTTAGAAAGAATGAAATGTGGGACGTGGTATTATTACTTGATGGATGGAAACCCATTGGATTTAAATGGTTGTTACAAAATAATATCAATTTAGATTGAAATTTTGGAAAGAAAAAGGAAAAGTTGGTTGCAAAAGTATATTCCCAAGTTGAGGGGATTGACTTTTGTGAGTTTCATATTGCTAAGTTAGCATCTTCTCGTTATCCATAGTAACAACATTTTATTTAAAGATAGAAGAGATGGATGTGAAAACAAGATTTCTACATAGTGACTTGAAGGAGGATATCTATGACATGGGTAAAAAATTATGTTGAAAAGGGTAAAGACTAATTGGTTTACAAATTCAAAAAGTATTTTTATGGTCTCAAATAGTCTCTTGGAATGTGGTACCAAAAGCTTGATTCTTTTGTGTTGGGTTTGAAACTTTTGAGATCTAAATCAAATCATGATGTGTATTATACACATAATCGTAGTCATTTCCTTGTTGTTTCTCTATATTTAGATGATATGCTATCCTTTGGTAACAATACGGATGTTTCATGATTTGAAGAATCTAATTTCAACACAATATAAAGGACTTGGGGATTTCAAAATTTATCATACAGATGAATATTAAGAGAGATAGAGAAAACGTAAAGCTTTGGTTAAGGCAAAGTAAGTATGTAAATTCTATGTGACAACATTTTTACATGGTAGATTGACCATTAAATGTTTTGATTTTTTTGGGGAATTAAGATTTTAGTTGCGCATTGTCCTATAACACCCACAAATATAGAGAGTATAACATTAGGGGAATCTTGAGGTCTAAAACGGGACTCCTAAGGAAAATAATAAATAATATTTAAAATAATAAAATAAGAGATGAATTTTTAAACACAAACAAAAAAGCTACTTTTTTATTCTCTCCTTACAAGTTTACTCAAATGTCAAGTGTAGGAATCTGTTGGATACAAAATTAAAATATACATCCTATGATTTCCCATTTTGCATATTTTCAAGTAGATCCACACTAAAAAAAATGAAAATACATGAAAAAAATGTGTTTCTTGACAGAAACATATTTTTTCATGTATTTTTCAATTCTTTTGGTATGGGCCTACTTGAACGTGTCCATAGTGGGCACTCCTTCGATGCAAAATTTAAAATTCTACATCCAAAAAGTGTTTACACTTGAATTTTGAGTAAACGTGTAAGGAGATAAATAAAAGATACATTTAAAAAAAGTAGCTTTCTTCTTTTCCATCCAAAAATATGTATGTTTTTGGATGATGTCATCATCCCAAATATTATTGGTTCTTTAAAAGTTTATTTTGTTGGTACATTTTTTGTTTTGAGACACATTTTTTACTTCAAAATTATATTAATGCTTATGTTCCTTATGTTATCATAATTCATAGTTTGATGTATGTTATGTTTTGTACTAGACTAGATATTGTGCAAGTAGTGGAAATATTGAGTCAATTTATGGCTAATATTGGACATGAACATCGGGCTACAATGAAGAGGATCTTCAAGTATTCGTGAGATACTTTTGAATATTCATTTTTCTATAATAATGTTGTTTTACGGGACCCACACTTAGCCAATATGCAAGATTATGTAGAATATAATTGGATAGGGTGTGTGTTCTAATTGTTTTATATTGTGTTATAATTATATTTATACCCATATAACATACTTTAAGTTTATATTATGTTATGATGTGCATTCTTGTATTGTTTTATGTAATATTCCGAAATGGAAATCAGTAGCTTTTACACCACTGAATCAATCCTTTTGTCGGAAATATGAGAAAGGTTATTTCAGAGATGGACTGAGAGGGCTTTTACCAGTTATTTCACCTCTAAAGAGAGGATGAGAACCGGAGGCTTCCTGGCCCTTTCTCAGACTCTGCCTATAGCTATGCAAATATTTCTTCCTTGGGAAGATCTTGCTCAAGGGATTGAGCTACAGCAATATGTAAACAAATACATGAAGAGCAACTTGCTACAATCTCAGAAAATGATAGAAGAACTCATAGCCATTATATTAGCTCAAGGCAGCAAATAAGTGTACAATATATTGAGGGAAGGAGCACTCAAGAGAGGGAATGATCAACCTCAAAGAACAAGTACATGAAAGCATGAAATACACTGCTGCATAAACTGCCCTAGCTATGACTGTGCAGTCTTATGGAGACACTGCTGCATACAAATATGAAATATGATGATATTACAATATAGCTCAAGAAATGAGGGGGAGTGTGCTCTCAACCCCTAAAAACAATAATACAATGATGATACAACAATCCTCAAGAGGATTGGCTACACTAGATACATAGAACGGAAAAATTCCAAAATGCCGGAGTTGCTGGGTAGCTACAGCAACTCATAATCAAAATAGAAGGAGACGGTAGAATCTGCTCTACAATTTGAATCAATCTCCTCCAAAGGATTTCCGGAGTGCAAGGTTGATCCTGACACTGGAAATCTCTCCCTCCAAAGTGATGGTGCAAACCCCCACTGCAGACTAACTCTGAAATAACGCAGTCTATGGAAGGGACTGCGCTGATGAAGATGGGATAAAGCTTGGCTTGCTGCAAAAATCTACAAATGAGCTCAATAACACTCCTCAATGATATCTCCACTAAATGGAGACTCCTCTCTCTGCAAATCAAGCCCTCTCTGCAAATCAAGCCCTGGAGTGATGTGGTGGAAGCCTCCACTACAACCCCAGCTACATAATGTCTTCTTGCTGCCAGAATAACGTTGTGATGGAAGAGAATGCTTTGGCCTTGAGCCAAGATGTGGAGAAAGCTGAAGATTAATTCCTCAAGAGGCCTCTCATGAGGAGGAAGGAATCCTAAACAATAATTCCCCTAGCAACTCTGCTGAACAACAGGAGTATGCTCCTTGTCTCTCAAGACAACGAAATCAATAATCCATTCATGAGCAAAAATGGTTGTCTTTCCCTCCTCTTATACAATTGTGAGCTCCCTCTCCATGGGCCCCAATTCATTAGGGTTTTCCTTCTCAAGAAATCTTCCCTCCTTCTCTATTGCGTTGTGCCACATTGTGCTTTCCACCTCATAGCCTACGCAGTTTGACTTTGGTCAACTTGAACTAGCCACTTTGCAAAATAGCTCCCTTTCACACATGGAGGTGTGAAATCAAATAAAAAATGATCCCTTCTCATAATATGAGGGATTTTATTGTGCTTTTCATTATTCATGGGTCTCCTTACCCATTTATTCTCCACCTATGTGAAATTAGCAAAAATTAATGTTCCAATTTTCTACATGAAAATTTTGGAACATTACAGTCCTCCCCTCCCAAATGTTGCTTGTCCCCAAGCAACTGCAAGGATAGAACTGGAAGGCCTTCTCTCAAGGCATGGAGTCTATGATTTGTTTGAGGAACATCTCCCTCATGTGGATCCTCCATCCCCAAGCTATCAACCAAGCAAAATGAGTCACCTTCCAACTAGGCAACTCCTGAAAATAATCCTCCACCTTGTGCTCACGTAGAATAGGTGGGCTGAAATTCTAAGCATGGTAAGCTTCATGGCCTACCCCACGCTGTCCTCTTCCCCACTCATGATAAATGTGGAGTGCAAGCTAAACTCGGGCTGCAATAATATTACCTTCAAGAGGCAAGATGAAGTCTATATCCCCAAGGACCTCTCCTCCAACGCTGCAAATCAAGCTAGCCCAAATCACGTCATATGTGATGAGTTGGAATTCATCATCATATGGAATCCAAACAGTCATATGGTTCACCTCATGGAAAAACAAATGGCTGAACTTGGTGACCATATCATCTCCCATACTCCCCTTGGAGCATGAGTTGCAAAAACAATGGAGGTTCCTCCTCCCAAAGGGCACATCCACCCAATGAGTTCCTCCCTCATAATGATACATATGGGGCTGCTGCTGATATATGGCTGAAATATAATGGTCTTCAAGAGAGACCCAAGCCACCCCATCAAACATATGAACCATGAAATGCCTCCTCCAAAAATTCAGACTCTCTAAATAGCTCCTCCCAGATGAAGGAAAGAGGTGAAGCTTGGAAATCATGGGTTTCCCATTGTTTCCCTAGAAACATACACCATGCAAAGTAGGGAGAATCATACTCCCAATGGGCATCTCCAACTCATATCCCACTTTCTAGACAAATCTCCACATGTAAAAATAAAACTCAACAACACATGGAAGCAAGAACAAATAGGAACAAGTTGTCATATGACAACCGGAAAGTGGATCATCGTTCCACTTATGGAACTTGCGCAGTGCACTCACTACCTACATCAAAACAAAAATCAACAAGTGCTTTTCCAACCACTTGTTTGCTGCCACAATCATCTCATAAGATAGAAACATGAACAGAAAATATGGTGTCGATAGTGCCCACCAAGAATCATGTGGCTTCCCCCACAGTCCACCCATGAAATAGCCAATCTCAATGCTGCAAGTGGCTCCAAGTACATCATCATATAAAACATGAGAAAGGATGATCCTCCTCAATACCACATGTTTATCATATAAAGTAAAGGAAGGAAAATAATAATATAGATGTATACCTCCTCTACCGGGTACTATGGACATTGAGCTGAAATGGCTCAACTGAAAGTGCTCCCTTACTCCCAATGAGTAGGAAGGTGGCTGTGACATCCTCATCATCATCATCCGGGCTATGCATCTCTCCATATGCTGATATATATATTGCTGGATGCCCTCCCAAATGAACTCCTCTGCCAAAGAAAGATATGCATCAATATGCATGTAAAAGAAGTCCTCATGTGCTGCAAGTAGTAGCTCCTCCTTGAGACTAGAAGATCTAGTCAAGAAGATCCTACCATAGGAATAGATGACCACATCACCCACCATGTACCTATCATCTCCATCTGGGTCATCAAGAATCATGCATGCACTAAGATCCTTGGAGTACTCTACCAAAAGCTGAGATCTCTAATATGGACCAATCTTCCTCAATGACAGTGCTGGTGATCTAGAATGTGAAGCTCCACTCATGCTACTGCCTACTACTTTGACATCCCTCATGCCAAATTTTTCCTCAAAACTCTTCACCTCTCCAAAATCCAAGAGCGATGAATCCCAAAACATGATGCCTCTCATCAATGATAGATCTGGTGGTCTCCCTGGTGGGATGCCCCTATGCAGTGATACATCAATGACAAGAGTGGACTATACATATGGTTGGGCAACCTTACCCTTGCTCTCCCTGCGCAGTACAACCTTTCTTCTCTTTGCCTTAACTTCCTAGAATTGAGAAGAGTGTGTGCCTCTCATCACATGATGCTACTCTTTCTCTCCTCCTCCTCCTTCCAGCTGCAAAATGGCATAATCATGCTGCTCACTAATTGTGCTGGGACCTCCATGTATGAGATCCTGGGGACCTTCCTGCAAAGATGCAAGAATCCCTCTTATTGGAGCATGTGCTCCTCCTTCCTCTGCATGAGGTTCTATATTAGCTCTATGATTGACATCGCTGTTGCCCTTCTCCTCATCAACATATGTGGGCAACTCCTCGAAAATGAGATCCTATCTTGAAAGAGAGACCTCCATGACTCCTTGTACCAAAATTCAAGATGAAGGTCTTGCCTCCAATAAAGCACCATGCAATATATCAGCCTCCTCGAAGGGTTTCTGAAGTGATCTTAAGCCCATGAATTCCTCCATCACATGCAAGGGTTTTGTTTCTCTAGGAATGTTTGTTTCCTCCACATGTGCTTCGGATTTCTTCCCACCAAATTTTTCCATCAAAGCCCTAATGAACATTGCATAGGAAGAAATATTTTCATTTTTCAAAACAACAGACTCAAATAACCACCATGCATAGACTTTACCTCCTAAGTGCAATGCTGCTACTCTGATGGCTTCATCTTCAGGAATATGATGCTGCTGCAAAAAGGTGTCTAGCTCTTCAATCCAAGCCTTGGCTGAATAAGTAGAGGAACCATAAAAGACAGATAGAAGAAATCTATCCTCATCATGCTGCTTCCTCCTCCTCACCATGATCCTGCGAAACTCTGGGAAAGAGATGTGATCTCTAAACTTTTGAGTTTGAGATTCATACTCATGTAAGAAACCGCTAAGAGTTCCCTTCTCGGGTCTGACTTCTTCTTCTTTTCTTCTTATGGAAAAGTTGTCCATGTGATTGCGCTGTACCCCCTGGTGTGTAGCTGCATGCTCACACTCCTCATGGAAAAATATAGAGCTGGCCCTTGATTCAACCCTTTTATTTTCTTCTCCAAAAGGTGGAGTCTTTTTCCTGCATATTTCTTGGTCTCCTTGATGAGAATAGGAAGTGCGGGGTTCTTCCTCTTCTTCTTGCTTCTCCTCCTTGGAGAGGTTCTTCTTTGCTCTAAAAACTGATGAGAACAAGCTCATCCTCTTCATCATATTGATTTCTTCTTTCTTGGGCTAGAAGGCCACAGGCTGAGCCAAGAAAGATGCTCTAATACCACTGTAATATTCCGAAATGGAAATCAGTAGCTTTTACACCACTAAATCAATCCTTTTGTCGGAAATATGAGCAAGGCTATTTCAGAGATGGACTGAGAGGGATTTTACCAGTTATTTCACCTCTAAAGAGAGGATGAGAACCGGAGGCTTCCTGGCCCTTTCTCAGACTCTGCCTATATCTATGCAAATATTTCTTCCTCGGGAAGATCTTGCTTAAGGGATTGAGCTACAACAAGATGTAAAAAAATACATGAAGAGCAACTTGCTACAATCTCAGAAAATGATAGAAGAACTCATAGCCATTATATTAGCTCAATGCAACAAATAAGTGTACAATATATTGAGGGAAAGAGCACTCAAGAGAGGGAATGATCAACCTCAAAGAACAAGTACATGAAAGCATGAAATACACTGCTGCATAAACTACCCTAGCTATGACTGCGCAGTCTTATGGAGACACTGCTGCATACAAATATGAAATATGATGATATTACAATATAGCTCAAGAAATGAGGGGGAGTTTGCTCTCAACCCCTAAAAACAATAATACAATTATGATACAACAATCCTCAAGAGGATTGGCTACACTAGATACATAGAATGGAAAAATGCCAAAATGCCGGAGTTGTTGGGTAGCTGCAGCAACTCATAATCAAAATAGAAGGAGATGGTAGAATCTGCTCTACAATCTGAATCAATCTCCTCCAAAGGATTTCTGGAGTGCATGGCTGATCCCGACACTAGAAATATCTCCCTCCAAAGTGATGGTGCAAACCCCCACTGCAGACTAACTCTGAAATAACGCAGTCTATGGAAGGGACTGCGCTGATGAAGATGGGATAAAGCTTGGCCTGCTGCCAAAATCTGCAAATGAGCTCAATAACACTCCTCAATGATATCTCCACTAAATGGAGACTCCTCTCTATGCAAATCAAGCCTCGGAGTGATGTGGTGGAAGCCTCCACTGCAACCCCAGTTACACAATGTCTTCTTGTTGCAAGAATAACGCTGTGATGGAAGAGAATGCTTTGGCCTTGAGCCAAGATGTGGAGAAAGATGAAGATCAATTCCTCAAGAGGCCTCTCATGAGGAGGAAGGAATCCTAAACAGGAATTCCCCCAGCAACTCTGCTGAACAACAGGAGTATGCTCCTTGTCTCTCAAGACAACAAAATCAATAATCCATTCATGAGCAAAAATGGTTGTCTTGCCCTCCTCTTATACAATTGTGAGCTCCCTCTCCATGGGCCCTACTTCATTAGGGTTTTCCTTCTCAAGGAATCTTCCCTCCTTCTCTATTGCATTGTGCCACATTGTGCTTTCCACCTCATAGCCTACGTAGTTTGACTTTGGTCAACTTGACCTAGCCACTTTTCAAAATAGCTCCCTTTCACACATGGAGGTGTGAAATCAAATAAAAAATGATCCCTTCTCATAATATGAGGGATTTTATTGTGCTTTTCATTATTCATGGGTCTCCTTACCCATTTATTCTCCACCTATGTGAAATTAGCAAAAATTAATGTTCCAATTTTTTGCATGAAAATTTTGGAACATTACATTTTATGGGTGTATTTGTGAATGATTTCAAACATAAGTTTTTTGAATTCTTGCATGTTAGACATGTGAAAATCATATGTTCTTTCATATGTGATACAATAATTGCAAGTAGACAAGCTAATTCAAAGTTAAATAAAGAACCTTCAGAAAATTATAATGAATTTTGGCACCAATACGAAAGAGAAGGTATTTAGTGTTTTGTAGGAACAATAAAAAGTATTAATAATTAGAGATTTGGGCTATCTAATTCCCTTGTCTCTTTAAATTCCTTATTTTTTCATCTTGGCCCCCAAAAGTTGGTTGAAATTGTATTTGGTACATTAGAGTGGCAAAGGATGAAGCATTGCTTGACATTGAATTGTCTGTTTATAATATAGATGTAGATATAACACTATGTAAACACTTGATTGTGGATGGTCCACATCAACAAAGTAGGTTGAGTAGTTGTTGGAAGATTTGGGTCTTTGCTCATGAAGAACATGATCACATTAGACATGGAAGGCTATAGACTTGCAAACCCCCACATACAAGGAAGATAAAAATAAACATGTAGTACTTCCTCCTTTTAGTTTTTTTTTTTTGGGATAAATTATTTTGGAACCACAACCAACATATAATTATTTTAAACTTGCATCATACAAAAATCATAGATTTGAATATCATCATAGCATTTTTAGTTTGAGACAATGAATATCATGTATTTTATGATGAGACTATTACCACTGTCAAGAGAGATGGTGTGTCATTGATGTACACATATGTTTTATTCCTTTTTGCACTAATAATATGTAAAATAGCACTCCAAAAGCATAAATGTCAACTTTTTCTATCAAATGTCCATGTACAAGAAATTCTAGAGCCACATAACCTTTGTGATACTTACATGGATCCTTGAATACAAGGGCTTTCCCAAGTAGAGAAAATTGATGGATGGACATAATAATGCCCCTTTCAAGTCTTATGGCTTTTGTATTTGGTCACCTATAGTCCCCTTACATTGTAAGGTTTTCAACACAACTAATTAATGTGACAATGAAAATCAATAAGTGCAGTCAATCTAGGGGTATTGAAAACCCAATCCATATTGAAATATTGTGAAACTAAAAAACCTTTGTTGTATATTATAAAGGGTTTGATATATATATATATATATATATATATATATATATATATATATATATATATATATATATATAACTTAGACAAATTCATATTTCTACCCATACAGTAGGCTTTTAGTTTGCATTGTATTACTTTATGATTATTGTAAGTACTATCATTTGCATTGCAAGGTTGTTAGACCCAACTAGTTAATGTGATGGGGAGCTCTCTAGTTTAAGACCAAGTGTTGGCAAGTGGATTCAGATGTTCTAGTTGGGAATATTTTAGTGAAGTGGTTAGGCCCCAATGCAATAAGAGGAATTTGGTCCTTTAAAAGGTGCAACACTTTCCCTCCCTGGGTGACAATTTATGGGTCATTAATGACTGTGTAAAGGACTTACACTAAAATAATTATAGAGGTTGAACCTCTAACTCAATAAAAACTATTTTATGTGATGATAGCCAGCTATCCCATCCCTGGTAGATCTTGGATGAAATCAAACTGCCAATCAATACAACAATTCTTTCTGGAAATATACACACATATATATATATATATATATATATATATATATATATATATATATATATATATATATATATATATACTTTTTGGATAATAAGGATTTTGAAATTAATACATGTATTCTAATGATTTCAAATTGAAGACACTTGTGTTGTGTTCCTACCCATAGAGTGTGGTTTTTGTCTGTATTATGTCACAATTATGTTGCTATCCATACTATGGGTTTTTAGTTTATATTGTATAGTGGTGTACATTCCCATCTTTTTCTATGGGTGTATATATCTTTTGAATTCATGCATGTTAGATATGTGAATATCATATGTTATTTCTTATGTGATACATGAATTGAAAGTAAATCCAATTAATTCAAAGTTAAACATTTTTTTTTTAGAAAATTATTATCAAGTTTGGCACCCAAATGCAAGAGAGGGTCTTTAGTGTGTTGTAGGAATATTAAAAAATAATCATAACTAGATATTTGGATTATCTAATTCCCTTAGCTCCTCCTTTATTTGGACACATTAGCATTGTTTGAAATAGTATTTGGTGACATTGGAGTGGTCGAAGATGAAGCATTGTTTGACACTGGATTACATGTTTCTGATGTAGATGCAATTGTAACACTAGTGTAAAATCTTGATTGTGAATAGTCCACATTAACAAAGGGTGATTGAGTAGTTGTTGGAAGATTTAGGCCTTTGATAATGAGGAATATAATAACTTTAGATATAAAGGGACATCTTCTTGCAAACCCATATGTGCAAAGAAGAGCATCATGAAAAACAAGTAGTACCTCCCGCTTGTCATATATTTTTTAATTAATTATTATTATTTTTTTAATGCTATGATTGATTATGTTTGGAACTATGCCTGACAGATAATTATTCTAAACTTACATCATTCATAAATCATAGATTTGAATATCGGCACAACTGTTTTAGTTAAATGCAATGGAGATTGTGTATTTTATGATGAGATCATTATCACTTTCAAGAGAGATGGCATGTCATCGATGTACATAGTGTTTCTATTCCCTTTGCCACTAATAACATCCAAAACTAGCACTCCAAAAGCATAAATGTCAACTTCTACAATTAAATGGCCATGTACAAAATATTCTAGAGCCATGCAATCTGTACAATATGTTTCATGGAACCATGGTTGCAGTGGCTTCCTCAAATTGTGTGAATTGATGGATGGCTATAATAAGTTCTCATTTCAAGCCTAAAGTTTTTTATTTTTATTTTGGTCACCTATGGTCCCTTTACATTCCAAGGTTGCCAACATAATGCATTAATGTTACAATGATAACCAATAAGTGCAATTAGTCTAGGGGCATTTAAAAATTAGTCCCATGTTGAACTGTTATGAAATTATAAAACCTTTTATCTTAGATTATAAAGGGTTTCAAGATATAGTTATATATCTATTTAATGATTTGATTTAGACACGCCTATGTTTCTATCCATAGAGTAGGATTTTAGTTTACATTGTATTACTATCCAAATTCTTGTGTTTACTATCATTTGCATTGTAGGATTGTCAAGCACACTAGTTAATGCGATGAGGAACTCTCAAGTTCAATTCCAAGTGTTGGAAAGTGGGTTCATAAGTGCTAATTGGAGTTATTTCAGTGAGATGGTCAAGCCCTGATGCAGTAAGAGAACTATGGATCTTCCAAAAGGTACACCCCTCTCCCAAGTGAGAATTGACAGGTCATTGATAACTATGTAGAGAACTTACACCAAAATAATTATAGAGCTTGAACCTCTTATCCAAAAAAACTAATTAATATAATGATAATAGCTAATAAATACAATAAATATTAAAGAATTCAAACCCAAACCCATAATGGAATACTCTAAAATTTAAAAAAAAAATTGCATTATAATTTTTTTTGAAATTTATACATATATTAATAATTTGATTTTGGAGACATTTGCATTGCCTTTTTACCCATAAAGTGAGAATTTTGTTTATATTATAATATAGTTTTGTTTCTAATCATATAATGAGGTTTTAGTTTATATTATGTTAAGATATATATTCCCATTGTATGAGTGTATTTGTAAATGATTTTAATAGATATTTTCAATTTGTACATGTTAGATATATGACAATGATAAGTGTTTTTTCTTCTTAAATGTAATATAAGAATTGTAAATAGATTTAACTAGCAATTGCACTACATGTTGCAAAAGAAACACCATAAGGAAATACCATAGGAAAGAATAGCCTAGAAGAAATAAGTTTTTGCAGAGAAAGAGCCATTGTGAAGGAATGAAAGACAAGTTTTGCTTCTATGAAAGTAGGTCGTAGAGGTTTCAAAAATATTGATGATCAGAGTTATCAACTAGAAAATTTTGTTATAGATATTGAAATATGCAATTGTGGGTGAAAACATATATATAAACCAACATCTGTTCACACATATAAAAAAAAATTGTTATAAATATTGAAATAGGAAATTGGGGGTGAAAATCCTTTTGTGATTAATAATCCTCTGAAACAAGCATGTAACTCAAATAAGATATTCTAAATACATTCATGTACAATCTATCTAACATAGATGTAAATAAAGAGTATTTTTATTAATAGAAATAGAGTTTACTCCAAGTCATCTACATATCCTAGCGCTAATTTCATGCTTGTCAGAAATTTATATTGTATATGAATAACAATAGTCTTAGTATACAAGGTGAATGTCATTTTAACATGGAGACATTTTTGGAAGGAGATATTGTTCTTTATGTTATGGTTTATTTTCTTAACTCCAAACTTGGTTTATTCTTTCTTTACATACATAAGAAACAAAAAATACAAAGTAATTTCACAATTTTAAGTTATAGTTTTATATTTTATAATTTCAAATCTAGTTTCTTATTAAACTATTTTAGACACATGTATTTATTCAAATAAATTATATTGTGAATACGTTTTCTCCTATTATTTTATTACAAAATTATTGTACTCCCTACTAAGTAAAACAACTTTATTAATAAAGAATTGAATGCTAAATTGAAATATTGCTCAAGCGAACTGATTTTTTGATGTATAAATTATTTGTTTTATATGTCGTTGAATTTCCATTACATGTTATCTTCAAACCTCATGGGGAGATATTGAACATGGGAGCCAACTTTAGGTAAATAAGCATTCACATTGTCAACTTGGAAAAAAAAATTATAATCATAAAATTCTCTTACCTAATCATATTTTTAAATATAATTGAGTTCCATTTATTAAAAACAAAGGCAATATTAAGAACCTCCTAGAGTTATAAAAGGTGATTGACATGAAAAATAAAAAATATCCTCATGACAGCATACAAATGTTAATCTTAATTGAATCATTAAAAGACTAAAAATGGATAATAGACAGTATCACAATTTTCTTATTAGAACTAAATGCTCCTATATGAAACAATGATGGCTTTCATCAGTTCAAGAAGTAAAAACAAGTTTACTGAGAAAAAAACTCTAGCACTGAGAGAGATTTCAAAGCAACTATTGAATTGGTGAACATGTCTTGCTCTATGGTGTTGGATATTAGGAAACTATTGAATTGGTGAACATGTCTTGCTCTATGGTGTTGGATATTGGGCATAGGCAACTGTTAAATTGGTGAACATGTCTTGCTCTATGGTGTTGGATATTTGACATGGACTATGATGTATAAAGCCCATGCTAATTTACATGCAACAATACCATTAACCATGGTGTCCAAGTAACAGAACACCACATGCATTTTTATGGCGAGAAAATTTACAATGAAATATGTCATTTTCTTATCTATATCTAAGTATTCTATGCCATTGGCTACATTGTGCCTGGGTTTAGACTCTGAAGCTTAATAAAACAAAACTCCATCATTAATTTGAATTTTTTAAATAAATATGTTAAAAATTAAAATATCAATTTAATACATTTTACTCAATTACACATTTAGCAATATTCATTTTAAACAATACAGTAATTCCTAAGCTTTGATAAAGTATTATTACATTTAACAATATTCATTTAACAAAATACAAATACAAATTACTATTTTAAATAAAAGTAGTACAAAGAATCACATTAATTACCATGGCCCTTGTGTACCTTCCTCTTATTACTTTTTAATTACCTTTTAAAATACCTAATGTTTGTAACTTATTCTTAATCACATAGTGTCAATTTTGTAAAACTATAATCTACAAGTCTCACTTTTTATATCTTTGGTGGAAGGATAGAGTATCTAAATTCCCTTACCCTTTAAGAAGCATCCAATCTAGACATCTTAGATTATTCTAAATTGATCAAGAGTATAGAATTTTTAGGGCGGTGTTCTATGTTCACTAAAATTCCCATGAGGTCCATCACCATGTATGAGGTTTGTTGCAACCTTGGATATACTCTGTGAGTTGTTGTAATTTTTTTTCTTGTGGCTAAAACTTATTTTTGGTTGTCACCTAGTTATCATGATTCAAAACATTGTTATCATCTCATATCCTTATAGCATTAGATATATTTTGTGAGCTAACGTGATGTATGTAGTTACAAACTATTATGTAGTTACAAACTATTACAATTAAGTAATTAAAGGTAAATTTAGTGTTATTTAAAAAATGAGAATTATGAACATTCATCATTAATGCTCAAGATAAATCATGTCCTGTGAAATAATTTCACATATTTTAAATTTTTTCATTATTAATTTAATTTTTTATATATTAAGAAATACTACTCATGAATAATAAAACAATTGTAACATAAATAATATATAACAAAAAAAACCATGTCTTTTTGGAATAATAAAATAATTGTAACAAATATAATATAGAACAAGAAAAACTATGTATATTTGGATGTATGAAAATTTAGATACATTTTATTAAGTAAAATTTTAAAAGAATAATGGTTATAAACAATTAAAAATAATTTTATTAAGTAGTTAGTTTAGATCTATATTATTTATGAGAGGGATCAATTCTCTTTTCACTATAAAAGAGGTTTGCAGATAAGACATTTGATCCATCTTGGCTCTTGGTAGATCCAGAGTCAGGATTGATATAAGCCATCTTAATTTGGCCCTTTAAAAAAAATATATTCCAAATGAATACCATGAGTCAATACCATGGGCTGTTTTTATAGTTTATTATTATTTTTATTTTCTTTTGTATTTTGACCTAGTTAAAATGTTCATTACATCATGTCAATCTTTTTATTTAATTTACTTTTATTTTTATTTTTGCATAATTCGACATAGTCAAAATGTTAAACATGACATTACAACATTTCTATTATACACCTAAAATCAATCTAACTTATTAAAAAAAAAAAAAAAAAAAAACTAATATTATAAAAAAAATAATGTAGAACTATTTACTTTAGATCTAATGGCCTAAAACATTTCAATCGTTTAACATTTAATCCAATGGCTCAGACATAAACACATTAGCAGCTAGGAAGTTGTTTTCAAATAAGAACGCCTTATGGCGTAATTAATTCAAAGTTAGATAAAAAATGTTGAAATATTGTAATCAAATTTGACACCCATATGCAAGAGAAAGTTTTTAGTGTGTTACAAGAATATTAAAAAAAAACAATAATTAGTGATTTGGATTATCTAATTTCCTTAGCTTCTTACATTTTTTATTTGGTCATCTTGGGCCAAAAGAGCTAGTTGAAATAGTATTTAGTGACATTGGAGTGGCAGAGGTTGAAACATTGTTTGACATTAGATTAAATGTTTCTGGTGTAGATGCAAAAGCTGATGTAACACTAGTGTAAGCACTTGATTGTGAATACTCCACATCAACAAAGGGGGGTTGAGTAGTTGTTGGAAGATCCATTTCTTTGCTGGTGAGGAACATGATAACTTTAGACATGGGAGGACGTAGTCTTGCAGACCCCTGTGTGCAAAGAAGAGCAACGTGAACAACATGCAGTACCTCCTCCTTGCAGTTTCTTTCGATGTTGGGATCAATAATGTTTGGAACTGCTCCAGACAGATAATTATTCCAAACCTGCATCATAAATAAATTATAGATTTGAATATCATCACAACTTTTTCAGATAGAGGGGACTGATATTGTTTATTTTATAATGAAACCATTACCATTGTCAAAAGAGATGGCATGTCATTGATGTACATAGGGGTTTTATTCCTTTTTCCACTAATAATCTCTAAAACTAGCACTCCAAAAGCATACACATCAACTTTTTCTGTCAAATGACCATGTACCAGATATTCTGGAGCCATATAACCTCTGTCAAATCAAAAACAAAAAAATTATCAATCCCAACATTTTAATAAGATTATTATCATTATTAATATTTTTCCTAAAGATTTTATTCTCACCTAGTTCCAACAATTGTGGTGTTAAGATGACTTTGATCTTCAGCAAAGTATCTAACTAATCCAAAATCTGCAATTTTGGGTTTGAAATATTGATCCAACAAAATATTGCTAGCTTTTATGTCTCGATGAATGATGCGAATATCTGATTCTTCATGAAGATAAGCTAACCCAGCAGCAATTCCTAATATAATCTCAAACCTCCTCTGCCAATCCAGCAATCTGCCCCGGTTTTCATCTGTTACAAATTACAATCCTGTCTCAAATAACTATATTCACTGACTAAACAACAATGCTTGACATGTAAAGATTGACTCTAGCAAAAATCAATTTATAGGGTTGAGAAAGATTACCAAATACGAATAGATCAAGACTCTGGTTGGGAAGATATTCATAGACCAAGAGTCTGTCTGTGCTATCCACACTGCATCCCGTGCTATCCACACTGCATCCCAGTAGTTTGACGAGGTTTCTATGTTGAACATTACTTATCAGAGTCACCTCATTGAAGAAGTGGCTCACACTCTGTTGTTTGTTTGTAAATAGTCGTTTCACAGCAATTTCACTGCCGTTTGGTAGGATTCCCTGTCAACATATCCTCTATATTGCTTAATTTACTCAGATTCCTATTTAATAACCCTACATGTAGGATAAAAAGAATTCGGAGATCACCTTATATACCGCACCAAAGCCTCCTTCGCCAATCTTGTTTGCTGGGTGAAAATTTTTAGTAGCAGCTCGTAGAGTACTATATTTGTAATTTAATTTTGATTTTGATATAGCTGTTGACAGTTCACTTGATAGTCTGAAATGCCCTGCAAAATAAACATCAGGTTAATGATTCAGGAAATCATGTATAACAATGTCTGCAACAAACTTCCAGTTTAATGCATCAATTAAATATCATATTGAAAATTCAAAATTTCCCTTATCTTTGCACTGCTGTTTTGCGATTTATTAAATGTTTAAACCCTAAATTTTCTTCAATCTGTAAAATACCTCATTAAAAGATAAAAATTACATTTCCAGAGAGATTGACGAAAAGCCGAACTACCTGGAAGTGGTTTCCTGTAGAAGTGCTGAATGACTTTTCTTTTCAAAATTAAAAATACTCCGAGCAGCAGTAGCAGAAGAATAACCACACCAGCCATGGTCAATCCAAGTAATGCCGGTAGGCCAGGGCGGCCTTTTCCTGCAGCAAATAACGATCCGCATTAATGAATTGAATTAGCAAGAAAAATTCGCAAGAAAATAAATAAATCTTGTTTTTTCAAATTTTCTTTGGAAAACAGTGTATCATTTAGTAAACCACCAATGTGCAGGTAAAAGCTATACAAAACAGAGTATTTTTAAGGAAAAAATAAATTTTCTTTTTGAAAACACTGTGTATCATTTATGAAACCACCAATGTGTAGGTGAAAGCTTTACAATACACACTGTTTTCCAGAAAAAGAATGCTCGGAAAATATGATTTCCAACTGTGACAATCTGCATACTCAGAAAGAATGAAAATTTCATGTAATGAGAAATTCCTAAAAATTAAATGAAAATTTAATTTGATGGCGGCAAAGAACCGGTAGATGGCGGTATAGAAGTATCACTTCCAGTTGAGGGCGAGACCAAAGGGACTCCATCACCGTAAAACTTGTATGCCCCGTAACGTATTATGCAGTTCTCAGTGAAGCCCTCTCCACGGGGACAGTCGAGGAGACTCTTGTACACAGTGTCGAGGCACTGACCACACTGATTCATACTAAGGTCTCTCCAACATTGAGCCAGAGCATATAACCCATGCTCATTTCCAGTACTGTAACCCTCATTACTAGACACAGCATCATCCACAACCGTGGTCAAAAGATTGGCAATCGACCAATCCAAACCCTCTGAATTTTCATTTGTTCTGTTCGGAATATTTACGCATCGCACTGCGGGCGGTGTATTCGATAATTGTGAGACGAAATTGTGATTGGCATATCTCAGAAAGCATCCGTTGAGAAGAACGCTTCCAGAACTGGAACGGCGACAGCTTTTATAAAGATCTTCTTGAGCCGCTGAAGCGCATTTCCCACAGTCAGAGGCATTGAGGTCTAGCCTGCACTGAGCAAGACCGTACACCTTATCTGCATTCTCTCCATGAGATGAAATATTGTACCCTGTCTTGTTTACATTCTGAACCAGTGAACTCAGAACCACCTTCAAGTTCCCTTCCAGTGCAAAGCCATGCATAATAACTTTGCCAGAGCAACTGGGTCCCTGCAATTCATTAAGGATATCCAACTGAGCTAATGCTAATACTGGTAGCAAGAACAAGAAGGAGGGAAACAATTTGGATTCTGCAGTGAAAGTAAATTGAATCATTTTCCGCCCTTCTGTAATTGAAATCATTCTGTAGAATCTGAACTTTAGACACACTCTGCGCTGCCTTATTTTCTGAACAACGCCCTGCTTGAAAGGCTACAATAGTAAGTAAAGAGAAGAGCAACTTGACTTTAGACATCAATTTTTTATTTTTTTCAAACTTCAATGTCTGATGAGGTGTATTTGGGAGTCAGTAAAGAGAATGGCAACTTGACTTTAGATTTCAATTTTTTGTTTTCTTTTCAAACTTCAATTTCTGATGAGGTGCATTTGGGAGTATGTTTGTCTGCTAGCGGAAAAGGCTCCATTTTCAGATTTTTTTGAGGTTGAATGATTGATAATGTCAATCTCAATTTTATAATCTATGTGGAAATTTTGATTCCAAAAATTGTATCCCATTTCACACTAACCCTAACTTTACTGCAGTGGATAACTCTATCAATATTTTAAATGAATAAAACCTATTGTTTTCTTAAGCTACCAACTTTTAATATTTGTATAATCAAAAGGAACTTTATTATGCCACCAGATTCCAGGCTCTGTATATTCAAAACTGGAGCAGTTGTGAAGCGCTTTCACAAGTGGAGGTCGCATCCAACTTGTCTAACACCATAAAGGTCATGTTACTCTTAATTTGAGGACCTTTTACCAATGATATTCAAAAGTTGGAAATTAAATCAACGTATGGTGATTGTAATGTATATGTGGCTTTTACATTTCAATTCATAGTTTCAGTTTAGTGGTTGGGATATGGAGTATAGTTATATTTATATATAGTGTGGAATGTTTAATGAGTTTGATGGATAGTTTCAGTTTAGTGGTTGAGATATGGAGTATAATTATATTTATATATAGTGTTGAATGTTTAATGAGTTTGATGGATAGTTACTATAGATAAGTAATTAAGAAGATATGTACAATGGTGTGTGTATTTTGGTTTGTTGTTTGAATTTTGTCAAAGTTATAAATAATGAGGTGTAGAAGATGAACAATATCATAATGTTGTACAAATTATGTAGATGGTACTGACAAAGAATATGAGTGAAACTTGAAGGATGAAGATTTGTTGGTTTTGGTTTGTCATGTACATTCAATGACTTGAGATTTGCAACAACCAAGAATTTAAGTTGGTCCCTTAATTGGAAGGTTGTCAACTATCAAATAACTTACCATTTGGTTAGTTTTAGTCCCCCAATTAGAAAGTTGTCAATTATACTTTTCCATTTGGTTAGCTATTAGTCACTTAGTAAACAGGGTTTCGCTACTTGTCTCTGTGCTCATGGTTCCAATAATTTCATAGTGGGAGGAAGGCCCTACTCACCAAAAACAATGTAGAACCAGAGCTAAGTATGATGTCGTGAATGTGGTTGTCTTATGCAAGCTTGACCTGATATGTTATTCGAAAATCCATTAAGACTTTAGAAGAAGCTGTGAAGGTTCAAAACACTTATATAAAGGATGGAATTATGTGCCCACCTAATAGAGAACTGTGTTGTAGACTTTGGCTTCAGTTGCACCAAAGACACCAAATTCTCTAGGACTATCAAATTATATTGGGATACTAAATATTATGTTGCTCAAGCCTTGCTAGCTAAGAACACCGATAATTAGGAATTATGTCATCGCCTAGATACAATGGAGTGGAAAAACTACTTATTGGCCACTTTACTCCTAGTTGGTTCTTAAAAAGGGATTTTTTTTTATATACAATTATGGTAGATAGGTTTCCAGACAATCACATCCCGATCCATTCATCTAAGGACATTGTTGATGGGATGCATCCCAAATTCCTCTAGTCATCACTTCTAAATTTGATTTGATTTGATTTATTTAGTATTTTAATTTGTCTAATAAAAAAGTTCTCTATGGATGGAAAATTATTTTATAACTTGGATGAAACTTTACAATTTTAATTTTTAGTTTATCCTAGTTTCCTTTTGAGTAAAATTAATCTATTTTTTAACCATTAAGACAACCTCTAGACTTATCTTAACATTACAACCCTATCTAGTAATGTGGTTTCCTTTAGACAATATACCTTACAAGCTAACTTTAAAACTTTTTTCTTCTATTATATCATTTTTATAAGCATTTGCAATATATTATATAACATTGATTTTTTCAACTTTTAAAATGGTGTCTTCAAACTTAGTTTGAATATATCTTTTTAAATTATTATTTATATTTACTAGGTGTCCAAGTAAATATATATTAGTTTTAATAGACTTTATAAATATTATATGAAATTATGATACATCCAATTTAAGGTGGTGATCTCTTCGACTTAAAGTGATATTAAATATTTAGCTAAAATAGAAAATAAATATTTTTTTTTCTTTCAAAAATTGTGATTTTATTATTTAATTAAAATTTAACTCAAAATCTAATATTGGAATTTTATTATTTGAATTAATTAGAAAATAAAAAATTAATCATTAACTTTTGAAAAGTGATCACCACATGATGCAATTAAAAAAAAAAACCTTCATACTAGAATATTTTCATGAATAGTGGAACACATATGAGTATTCAATGTTTGATTTTGAGCTTTGATTTCTTGCTACTTTAAATATATAAATTGTCAAAACCACTTTGACAAAAAAAGTAACCTTTATCAAATCTCTATTCCAGCCAACATGAATGTATATAAACATTTGAGTTCTCTATTTTTCCAAGGTTAGTTTGATTGAAAATTGGATTTATATAGTTATTATATGATTTTATTGATGCTATGGGAATGAGAACATAAAATTTTAGACCTAGAAGTGTTGTTTTGATTCAAATATGAAAAATTGTATTGATAAACTAGAACTAAAAATTCTTTGGCTTGGGACCAAAGAATTGGGATTTTGGGGTCTTAGACCTCAACGACATGTATTTTTTAGATCATTACTACATTTTACAAGTTGAGAGATCCCTAGCTATGGTTTTTTTCATCAAATAAAGTTTATATGTGAAATGTGGTTGGTGATTTGTGTGGATTATTATCTCATTTCCCATTAGATATATTTCCACTTTTTCACAAATTACACCAAAGCATAGAGATCATTTTTGTAGGCAGGGTAGTTAAAACCTAGCCCATGAAATACTTCAAAATGGAAGCATACAAACCTTCCTCGCTACATCAACACCACTCCCAAAGCATACCCACTCACATTTGTCTCCATTTCAGAGGGATGATGCAATTTTGGTAATGCAATAATTAGTTCCCGAATGATTTTTCTCTTGAAATCCTCAAATTCCTTATGTTGACCCATTTCCCACTTGAAACTCTTTCCACTCACTGTGACGACATTGAGTGGTGCCACTACTACTAAAATCGAGGCTATAAATTTCCTTAGGTATTATGCTTCCCTAAAGAAACATCTGACCTCAAAAACGTTGGTAAGTACTGACCATTTGATGATGGCCTCCATCTTAGAAAGATATATCTTCAACGCTCCTCCACCTATAAAATATCCTAAATACACCAAATATTGGTGTGCAAACTCACATTTCTTTAGATGTTCTAGTAGTTGGTGCATTTTCAATGTGTCTAGCACTTGCATCAAATGTGAGATGTGCTCCTCCATGTAGCAAAATATATCAATATATCATCCAAATAAACGATGATAAATGAATCTATAAGAGGGCATAGTGTGTCATTCCTTAATATCATGATTGTAGATGGTACATTGCATAAGACAAATGACATAACTATCTGCTCATACAAACTTTGTTTGGTTTTGAAGGAGGTCTTCTAGGTATCTTTTTCTCTAATGTGAACCTAGTGATGCCTAGACTTTAAGTCTAGGTTGGTAAAATATTTTTATTGTTGGAACTGGTCTAACAAATTATCTATCCTAGGCAAGGAGTACCTATTTTAGAGTGTAATTTTGTTTAATATGTTTTAATTAATACACATTCATGAAATCCCACCCTTCTATGGTAAAATTATGATGGATGACCCAAATGGTGAGGCACTTGGTCAAATGTCAACTTGTTCCAACAAATGTTTCAATTAATTCTTCCCCTTTCTTGCTTCTATATTAGTCTACATATATAGCCCAATGTTTAGAAACCATTAGATTTCATGTTCCACTTCTGTCAGGGGTGGTAATCCTCTAGGATCCTAGAGCATACCCATGTATTCCTGTAACAACTCTTCCAATTATTATTATTTTTCCTTAGCACACCACTATAGGGATGAATTGGTCGTCAATGAATCTTCTACAAATTGGTTTTCTATAAAAATAACAAAACATACTTCTCGCTAGAACTAATCAATTTCTTAGCCCAGTTGACTACTTCTAGCGAGATATTTGACTTACCCTTATGTGTGTTGATGATGAAATATTTCCCATCCTTGATAAGGTGGTATTCATTAGCTCTTTTCATGAAGATCATATCTTGCATGTACACATAGGGACTCCCAAACATAATTCCACATACATCAAGTGGAACTACATTAAATTCTACTTCATTAATAAAATCGACATTGATGGAAAATTTGATTCTACACTATTTGTTTACCATTATTTCAACCTCCTTGTTGATCCATCCCAATGGATATGGCCTAGGATGGTCATGAACCTTGAATCCCATTTTTTTACGATCTTTGATGTAATTATATTTTCCTATTATCCCGAGTTGAATAAAGCATATTTTTTTTAACTTCTTGACCTATATCTTTATATGGAAGAGTTTCGTCATCTCCTTATCTTCTTCTTGTAGAAGGCTACTTAAACTCACCTCCTTCTGCACTAATGTGTAGATCAATCTTCTCATCAATGTCTAAGCTACTTTCTATCTAACTACTTAAATCTGTGGCCATGAGATTTTTCTTCTTCTTGTCCTTCAAATTTCTTCGAGTTGATTTTTGGGTGTAGTTTCCGACATTTCTCCTTCATATGACCATCGACGACATAATGGTTGTAGTGGTTGCTGGGATATTTGCACATACGTGATGTGACCATTGTATTTTTTTCCTTCACTCCTTTCCATTTCTTCTTTCCTTCTTTGGAATCTTCTTATTCCTTTTTCTTTGAACCAGTTGATTTCCCTTTCTTCTGACCTATGTTTTCTAGGCATTTCTCCTATACACAATCTTCATCCATTGTTCTAGATTTCAACATCATCACTTGCTTTTTTGAATGGCTATGTAGACCCCCCCCGCATATACTTGAGGAGTATGTCTAGTTTCTTGGGAGATATACCCATCATTATTTCCATCTTATTGAAATTTGTTGTGTATTCCTATACACTCTTCTATTGTCTCTACCTGAAGTAATTCCACTAGATCCATTTGCCATCTACATATATGATAGGTTATAACTAATAATTTATGAGAGTTTTGAAATCCTCCCACTTAGTTATTGGAGGATCCCCTCTAGCTTCAAGGTTTTCAAATGGATTTCCCACCGAGTTAGGGCATGACCCTCTAGTTTCAAAACTACTAGAATTAGTGATTTAATTTGAAATCATCAATCTCACCTTGATATGGTTTGATGTAAACCTTCACTTCCACCTTGAATAAGGACTATGAATGGTTCATGGAACTTGAAATGGGTTGTTATTTTTTAGGTTATCTCTTAGAGTCTTTCTTTGGTTATTCTTGATCCCATGATTTTGCCCTTGATCTCACCTCTGAGTTGTAACCTCCATATTCTGCAATTCCAATATTATTTCCTATATCTTTCATAAGAAGGCTCATATTGTAGCTAGTATTTATGACCTACTCTTACAACCTTGTGAATCTTTCCTCTACAAGATCTTAAGGGTTATTACTAGATTTTTTTGGACATGGCTAGGGTTTTACGACTTTCAACATAAATTATATGGATCCCTTGAAAATCCCCATAATATACCTAATGAAACCTACTTTAATTCCAATATGATTCATAAAATTCCATGGATATTACATTGGACAACTTGTCACAATAGACCCGATATAATTTTTTTGAAATATGAATCTATACTATGAGGGCCAATTTTTCCTTAGATTTATGGATTATTAAGTATAGTGTTTATCTTATGCATGAAAAATATAAAAAAACATAAAATAGAAATCATATAAAAATAAACACTTGCAAACCAAAAGACAATGACATATGATCCAGGAAACCCTTTTGGGAGAAAACCCAACTAGAAGGTGATGATACTTAACTCTCTCTTCATCTAAATGAAAAATCGTTAAAATAAAAAGGAGTGAGACCTTTGTACCATGGGACGTTATATAACATGAACCTTCTATGTTCTACCCACTCTTTATCTACTCTCAACTACCCTTCTCAACTATGGAACAAAATGCACTAGAATAGAATTGAACCCCTTTTCTTCCTAGTTTCTTGATTATAACAAACCCAATTGTAAATTAGGGGTTAAAATTTACCCCTTAAACCCTCAATATGAATTAAAACTTCGATCTTCTAGAGTATTCTACAACATGAACACATGGATATCCCCTTTTCCATGAGTAATGGGGATATCAAAACAAAAAGGTTAGTTCTGGGTGGCATAAATTTTGCACACGAACTCTGTTTGAGGTTGTTCTTATGCCATTAGAAATGAATCTTAGTGTAGAATAGAACTAGTGGGTATGATGCATGGGATATTTTTTGGGCCCCTGAAAACTTCTAGAAATTCCTCAAACTACCTCAGGAAGATTTGAAATCCCAATTCACGAAACTGGGACCCACCAGTAAAAGTAGTCTCATGAGATAATTCTTCCCATTTTTTCACTCTAAAAATCATTAGCACATATGATAAGTAATGTAATTAGAAAATCTGAATTAGGTGGAAATCCTAAAAAATAGAAAACTGGCACAAGGAAGTGCCCATTGATGAAGGCCAATCAATATTAACAAGATTGAAATTCCATGTAGGCAGTTGTTCCAAGGGTATGCCATTACTCGTGGCCACTCTTGAGAAAATACAAAACCATTTTTTAAGTAGCGTGGACCTCATATTATAAATTTAAAGAATTTGAGGAGCCAAGGAAAGGTAAGAAAGAAATGAATCTTGACAAGAGAACTCTAGCAACTAATATTCTTTGCACTAGTTTAAAGTGGAAGTGAAGATAAAGATCAAGCCCTAGAAAGGTAATGTGTATATAATTGACTTGACTCATTGGTTGCAAAAATGTATATAATTGAGTTGACCCATTGGTTTTTGAATTCTAAATTATATTTCAATCCACATATTTTATGGAAGAAGTATGAAATATAATTTTTGAGTCTAAAGTCAAAATGTCATGAACATACATGTTGGGAAATATACCTAATGCCCTTAGGTTAGGGGGAGACCCAACAATAATTAGGTGGGAATTACCTAAATACCTCCTCAAGTCCCAATTTTACCTTATTGTGTATGAATAGGACTAGATGGTTCAACATAACCATTGCTAATAATGGAAAGGAAAGATGATACAAGGCTACATGATAGAGATTTTGAACAAAGGCATTTAGTTGAGGATAAATTCCAAGAATCCAAATAAGATCATAATGATCCTAAGTTGTCTTTGCTTTTGATAAGAACATAATTTATGATGTTAATTCTATCAACATTAATGTGGACTATGTGCAAGAATAGTACATGTACACTTAAAGGAATATAGGGAAAAAAATTAATTCAAAGTAGTTAGACCAACACAAAGCTACATGTAAGGGTGAGAAGAAGAATGGGAAAGGGAAAAATAAGAATATTACTACTACTAGATATGTGTGAAGGACATTGACAAGCATTGTAACCATTACAACATTAATAATCAAACTAATGAACAATGTTGAAAATTGCATATAGAACTAAATCCAATATAAGAAGAAGAGACTTCTTGTGGAAGTGGGAAGGAATATAGAAAAATATCAAATTTGTATGAGCAAAATTTATACATGACCATGCCAAAAGTGGTGAATTAAGTAGCCTCCATCATAATTAGGTGAAGGAGATGATGAAGCCATTCCACATGAAAATTCAAAACAAAAATAACAAGGTAGATTCCATGTGTTGTGGCTCATTTGCAATATCTTTATTTTAATTTTTTCGAAAATACAAAAAAAAAAGAAGGAAAAATATAAAAATATGTGTTAAAGTAGAGCTTCCTCATACTTTAACCAAAGTTGCAATGTTTTTGTAAAGACTAAAGTTAAATATTTTGAAGGATCCACTGAGGTGGGACCTAGTGTCTCGGTTAATGTTAGAGCGAATAAGTAAGTGGGATTCAAGAGTTATCTTGTCAGAGGTTAAAGACATCAACCCGCGGGAACAAAAAATGCACGGGTTAATGGGGAAGCTGCCTCCGTAGTTGACCCCGCTAACCGACCGAATGATCTTGATCGACGGTCTAGATTCACTGTGGGGGAAAGGCCCTGATGAGCACTCCATACCTCAAAGGCCTCTCACAGTGATGTAACCTACTTGTTGGATGACAACTTTCAGTCGCGTCATGGTACCATTAACGGTCTTCTTTGAGTCAAATCAGCATTTAATGTTAATACCCCGCGCCATCTATTTAAGCCTGCTTCTCTTTTCAAAAGATTAACTGTTATTTCTTTGTAACTGTCAACCGTGTTGCATTAGTATTTTCTATCGTGTTCACCACCCCAAGCTGTCTCATGGTGAAATTTTCATCTCTTCCCGGTTCTTCTAGTCATATTCCTCTCATGGACACTGAGAGGGATATCAGAGATACCACTTGCTCCCTAGAGCATCTCCCCTTCTATTAGAAGGTTTGTTTAAATGATAAAGCCTGTCATTTTTTCTCTGCCATGGCCAATTCAGGCATACTGTTTTCATGTATCCCTAGGACTCATGTTTTTCCTGAGTTTGTGCACTGGTTGTTATCTGTCATGTATCCTTGTAAATGCTTCGTAATGAACTTCCTAGGAGAGAATGTTCTACAAGTCTCGGCCCAGTTAGTACATCAAGCTTTATGTTGTAGAAATTTGAATAAGCAGTATCACTGACCTGGCCAAAAGTTCTCCCTAATCACACACTATTTTAACTTTGTTCCACAATGTAAAATCTGTTCTGTTTAGTGTTAATTGCCGGAAATACAAAAACATTCGCATGCACTTGCATTAAAACCACAAACAATCACATATGGTTTATTATTTTTTGTGAACTTAAAGCTGAAAACCCCCAACTATTTGTATGTTGTATTTCATAGAATCATGTAACAATCATTATACAAAACTCCTCACAAATCTCTCGAAATAATCCTCTCCAATTGCTACCACCTCGTAGCTACGAGTCCAAGTCTGGAAAAACACATGCTCAAGTCTACTTGCACTGGCTTGCCTCTATAAATCTTTGAAGGAGAAGTGGATGCGGTAAGACCCACGTTGGTCCGACCCAGTACCCGATCAGCCACAATCCTGTTTAACGTCTCCAATCATGGTTGTTGCCGTCATGCAGTGTCTAAGTCTGGCCCGATAGTCACACTGCTCTTTCACCTACCTCTTCTCTGGTCTCCACTGAAACTGTCCATGCACTGAAGTTAACTGATGTATTCTTTAGTTGATTAATGAGTTTATAATTAGTGAATTAATTAATAATTAATTCACACCACTCTCACTAATGTATCAATCAGTTAGACTAGATACAACTAGCTCAACTATGTTTAGATTAGTTAAACTGAACACAACTCCATTAACTTCCTCAATCAACTCCACCAAACTCTCTCACATGAGTTCTAACTGAAGTATCCATGCAATAGCTCCACTTAACCCTCAGGAATAGCTTAATTCCTTCTGTCAGCTCCTGTGCCACATCTGTGCACTTAACTGAAGTGCTCCAAGAGAATAAGATAATGTTTATAGTCCAAATATTGTTAAGAGCTAATAATATTCGACATATCTATTTTTAGAC
>CM076580.1:573288991-573368948 GCA_034641835.2 Pinus albicaulis | reverse complement strand
CCAAGTCAACTTTGGGAGGAGATTTCAATGGGTTTTATCACAGGTTTACCTAAGTCCGAAGGAAAGAGTGTCATCATGGTGGTAGTTGATAGACTTACCAAGTTTGCACACTTTTGTGCATTATCTCATCCATTTAAAGAAAGTACAGTTGCTACTACATTTATGGACAGAATTCAAAAGCTACATGGAAGCCCAAGGGTTATTGTGAGCGACAGAGATCCCATTTTTACTGGAAATTTTTGGACGGATTTATTTTCTTGTTTGGGTACTCAATTAGCTCATAGCTCATCTTATCATCCTCAATCTGATGGTCAAACCGAGATAGTAAATAAATGTTTGGAAGGATATCTTCGTTGTTTTGTATCTGATAAACAAACACAATGGGTCAAGTGGTTACCTCTTGCTGAATGGTGGTATAACACTTCCTTCCATACTGCAGCGAAAATGACCCCATTTATGGCACTTTATGGATATCATCCACCATCCATCACATCATCTTTAAGGGAAAAATCTAAGGTTCAAGCAGTGGAAGATCACATCGAGCATCAGCAAGAAGTTCTCCAACTCTTAAAGGATAACCTGAATTTGGCACAAAATCGAATGAAACAACAGGCAGATCAACATCGCAATGAGAGAAGTTTTGATGTAGGAGATTGGGTATTTTTACGGCTACAACCATACAAACAAATTTCCCTCAAGCAAGCTAAGAAGGATAATAAATTATCGCCAAAGTACTATGGTCCTTACAAGGTGTTGCAAAAGACTGGTACTATGGCATACAAAATTGGAGCTTCCTGCTTCTTGATGAGTACATCCAGTTTTCCATGTTTCATGCTTAAAGAAGGTTATAGGTGAAAATCTTCCAGTTCAAACAATATTGCCAGAACTTGATGAGGAAGGAAAAATCATATTGGAACCTGAAGCGGTCACGGAAACAAGAAATCGACAGCTACATAATCGATCAATTTCAGAGTATCTCATCAAGTGGAAGAACTTACCCACTGAAGATTCTACATGGGAGGATGATAAGTTTATACAGAAGCACCCAGAGCTACTCAAGCATTGAGGACAACACTTTTTTGAAGGAGAGGGGCATGTTAGGTCCCTATATTACTAGTATAATCCCTTATTGTTGTTAGTGTAACCCCCTTATTGTTATTATTGTACCCTTGTAACCCCCATTTTGTTATTATTGTGCCCTTAAATTATTATTGTTAGGTCAAATAGGATTACATTATGGCCACATGGACTCCTATATATAGAAAGCAGGTTTTGTAAATTGTATCATCCAAAATTTCTTCATTAATGTATTGGAGGTTGCCCCCTCGAAGTGGCTTATTTCTAAGGCGTTGATATCTCTTTTCTTCTATTTTTGGGGTTGGTTACACAACAGTTACATCATACAGTTTTATGTTAATGTACTACAAAAGAAGTGCTTAATGGTTAAGAAATTTATCATTATTAAACTAAGGTTACACTATGAACTGGTGAACAATCTATCTAATGATGTGGAAGGAATATTTAATAGTGATTTGAATAGTTACCCGTGGGTAACCTTTATAAAAAAATTTAACTCCTTGCATTTGCATGTGAAGTAATCAGTGTATGTTACAGTGGCATAGGAATTATCTCACACTGAAACAAGTAATAGAGTGGTCAATGGCCATAAGAAAATTATACTGTCATCTATGTAATATGGAAGTTTGATAGACACAAGTATGTATAGAGTTGAGTAAATACATAAAAATGATTTTTAGGCATTGCTTTATAAATTTAAAATATGGTGTTGTATGTATATAAATTAAGAAGCATTGATCTACCTTTTATTTATTTATTTTGTTAAAAATTTAAATCTTAATTTTCTCTCAATGATGTAGGATGAAAAATTGAAATATTGCAGAGAAAGGCAAATCTAATTGGATGATCAATTAGTTTTTATAACTTTTCTTGTATGAAAAAATAATATTTTTTTTTATTGGTAAGAGGATCAATTAGTAGATTGTTAATTCTTATCATAAAAAATAATATAAAAAAGATGGTAATTCTTAGAGGAATAAATTAAAAAACAATGATTTTTATTTTAAAAAAAAATTATAAAATGGCAAATTGCAATAATAAAAAAAGATAATTTCTGCTTTAACAAAAGTTATAAAATAGAAAATTAGTTGCAAGTGCGTAACATTTATATAAAAAAATAAAAATAGTAACTTTTATATTGTACAAAGTTTAATCTGTATTTTTATTAAAGTTTTGAATCTAATCATTGTTTATTTAAATTAAAAAAAAACGTTTTGAATATAATGACTGTTTATTTAAATTTTAAAAAAAATGTTTAAATATTTGTAAGATGTATATTGTCGAATTTTTTCCGTATCTTATTCAATGGAAATAGTAACTTCTATATTGTACAAAATTTAATTTCTATATTTTCATTAAAGTTTTGAATATAATCATTGTTTATTTAAATTAAAAAAATGTTTTGAATATAATGACTGATTATTTAAATTAAAAAAAATGATTAAATATTTGTAAGATATATATTGTCAAATTTTTTCGATATCCTATCCAATGGAATTCAAATTCGAAATTGGTAACAATGAAGTATACTTATTCTAAAATAATAAGTTTAACTGATAAATGTATTAATAAGATGTGTTGCTTGACTTCACTTTAAAGTGTATTAATAAGATAGGCTGCTTGACTTCACTTTAAAGTGCAATCTCTAGTAGATGTATTTGGGATAATATTTAGTAATTTTTTCAAAGTATAGTTATATTATCATTTTGAAATTTTGTAAGTTCCAATTTTGATGGTAAAATTTTGCCACTTTTTAAATTTAAAATTTAAATAAAGGAAAAGAATTAATAATTCTAGTCAAAACTATTTTTTTTTTATACACTAGAGTTTAGGTTTTTTAATATTCAAGTTTAGTTTACATTTTACATCAGCAATAATGTATAGGTATTCTAAAATAATAAGCAATTTTTTTTTTAGAGTGAAAAGAGATTTGATCTCTCTAGGGTTGGTAAATCTGGAGTTAAGATGGATCTAGCCTAGTTTAATTCCCCCTTTAAATAAGATATATTCTATAGGAATACCATGGGTTCTCAATATTAAGGGTCAACACCATTGGCCCCCTTTTTTTATTATTATTTTGATTTTATAGGGTTATTTTTATTTTTATTATTTTGACCAAGTTAACATGTTTACATTACATTACATTGATCTTTTAATTTAATTTAATTTTTACTTCTATGCAATTTGACTTAGTCAAAATGTTAGACATCACATTACAATATATGCTATATTCCACAAGTATACCATGAGTTCTCAATACTATGGGTCAATATCATAAATCATTTTTATTTTTATTATTATATGACTTAGTCAAAATATTAAACATTATATTACAATATATCTACCATATTAAATTGAAAGCTTTTTTTAGACACAATAAATATATTAATAAAAAAACATAATTTTTTATAAATATATTTAAAATAACATTTAGTAATTTTTCAAAATTTACTTAAATTATCATTCTAAAATTTTACAATTTTCAATTTTAATAGTCAAATTTTATTTTTTATTTTAAATTATTTTTATCAAAAAATATAGAAATAAAAAACTTAAAAATTCCAATCAAAACTAACTTTCTTATATTCCAGAGTCTAGGTTTCTTAATTCAGTCAAGTTCACATTTTGCATCACAATAAAGTATAGGTATTCTAAAATAATACATTTAATTAATAAATGTATTTATAAGATGTGTGGCTTGCTATTTGTGATAGATGTATTTGGCTTATTATTTATTTATTTCTAACACGTTAATTCTAATTTTATTTTTATTTTTTTAATATTTATTTATTTAATCTGCTAAATAAAATCTATATTTATTTAATTAATATTAAATATTTATTTATTTAATCATGATTTAATAAAATATTTATTTATTTATTTAGTCCAAACTTAATTCAATTATTCTTTCCAAACATATTTATCTATTTACTTAGTAAAAACTAAAACAAATAAATAAAATACCTATTTAGTCAAAACTAAATATTTATTCTTTTAGTCAAAACTCAATATTTATTCTTTTATTCAAAACTAGATACTTATTTATTTAGTCCAACTTTATTTGTTTATTTAGTCAAAACTTAATTAATTGAATAAATAAATAAATATTTATTTAGTCACAATGAGGTAATTAATTAATTATTTATTTATTAGAAAAAATAAATATTTTTTATTTTATTTATTTATTTTCATTTGACGTTGGTCTATTGATTTTTGGACTTTAATGTTTTATTTTGATTATTTAAGTTTGATCAAATATTAATTTATTTTTTGAGACATTTTTATTTAATTTATAATTTATTAATTTTTATTAATTATCTATTTTTGATTCAATTAACAATTATTTTATTAATTTTTTTGATTAATTATTAATTCTTATTCAATTAACAATTATTTTCTAATGGTTAAAGTTATGATTAAAAAAATGTATTTTTATTATTATTAATATTTAGTTAAAATTAAGAGTTATATTTTAATTGTCAAAATTTATTTCTCTATATTGCTATCTATATTTAATCTGATAGCATGAGTTGATTATCTATTTTGTCCTAATAACGAATTACACTAAAAAAATTAGAAACACACTAAATCTGAACAAAATATTTTCGATATAAATTTTACCTAAAAAATTCTCAATATTCAAAATTGACTTTCTTATACACCAGAATCTAGGTTTCTTGCATCACAATAAAGTATATGCTTTATAAAACAAGTGTTTCTTGCAAACCCAACCCACCTACAAGTGTCTGCACCAACCTCCACCATTCTCTTTGCATGACAATATAGATAGGTGGCAGCTCATATTATAGGAATTTAATGAGCGGCCATTTAGCTCATACTATAGGAATTTAATGTCGCGGCCATTTGATCCAATTGATCCGAATTTAGTGAGCGACGAAACATCTAATGCAAGCCGATTAATGCTAGTATTAGTTGACCATGAATTTTTATAACATTATTTTTAGCTCCTATTTCTTTTTAGCCTAAGAAATTGAATCCCTATCTTACTCTCTTCCTCGGGAAGAGGCCAATAAGACCTCAAAAACAGTCATTGGCTAGTAATTGATAGGATATTGAAAAAGAAGAAAGGGAATTCTGCCAAAAAAATTGATTTTAATACTAAAAATTTTCGAGGTGACTAATACTAACAAAAAATATCGATTACTATAGTCCCTTGCCTATTGGCAGGGACAAATAATATGTTTAATAAATGTATTAATAAGACGTGTGGCTTGACTTCACCTTGGAATGCAATTTCTGATAGAAGTATTTGGGATAATATTTAGTAAAATTTTCAAAGTATATTTAGGTTATTATTTTAAAATTTTATAAGTTCCACTTTTGATGGTCAAGTTTTGTCCTAGGAAAAAACTTAAAAAATTTAGTCAAATTTAACTTGTTCCCATTTTGTATCACAATAAAGTTTAGCTCTTCTAAAATAATATGTTTAATTTATAAATGTATTAATAAGACACGCACCTTATGTATTTGGCATAGCGTCTAGTAAATTTTTTGAAAATATATTTAAATTATTATTCTGAAATTTTAAGTTTCAATTTTGATGGTAAAGTTTTGTTTTTTTTTGTTGGTTTGTTTTTTTGTTTTTTGTTTTTTATTATTTTTTAATTAATTTTATTAAAAAATAATAATAAAGGAAAATAATTAAAATTGGACTTGTGGGTAGGTTGTGAGAAAATTATTGCCTTTTTTATAAATATGACAGGTAAAGTTTAAACCAAGTTGCTAATCATTATCGTACATTTATATGAGCACAAGGATGGGTCAACGCCTTTCAACTCAATCTGCCAATCGAGTACCATTAACATTGACACAATTATATTGTAGCTTTAAATACTACTCATGTGAATCTTAGGGAGAAGCATGACACACTTTGCTGGGTACACTCCCCTTTTGGAGAATATACTCCATGGTTACTTGTATCTGTGTAACAACAGACAACAGAAAGTTATGGACTAGTGGTGGAAGAAGATTTGGAAGCTCAAGTGTCCCCCAAAAACTTGCTTATTCCTTTGGTGTTTGTTGGAAAACAAAGCACCAACATGGGATAACATGCAAAGGTGTTGTATGAGTGGCCCCAACTGGTGTGCATTGTGCAAAAAAACACCATAAATAATGGATAACCTTTTCATCTCGTGCCCATTCACAGTGGAAGTTTGGAACTCCATCAAGAATTGAATTGGTTATGCATTGATTTGGCATGAATCATATTTTTCAAAAATATGGAAAGAATGGTGGGAATAGGTCTCTCCTAAGAAGAACATAAACATTCCACCTCTAATTTTCTAGGGAATTTTGAATGCTAGAAATAAGGTCATATGTCAAGATAAACCATCCATTCCTAATCGGGTGGATGCCAAAATTGTTGTCATATTTTGCAATGCTCCCATATGATTAAAATGTTCACATGCCACAAAACATTATTGTTGAAGATGTTGACAAATCAAAACCTCAGGCTTATTTTGGCGACACATCTTTAGAAGGTGGAGATTGTGGAGTTGGGGTTGTTTTATACCTCCATGAAAATCATCTTTTCAAGCTACAAAGTGGCTTATGAAGAGGAACTAACATCTACATAGAACTATTCAATCTTAAGCTCCTTCTTTTTTGTATTGAAAATTAATGCCATACATTGCAGACTTTTGGAGATTCAATGATTAGATTGGTTTAATGAGTTGTAACGTTGCCACATGCACACACTGATTCCTATTCTAGATGAGGTATTATAGCTTAAAAATTCATTTGACAAGATTTCCTGTTGACACATTTACAAAGAATGAAACCACACAACAGACGTACTCTCTAAGGTTGGTGCTACAAAGAATATGGGACTATGGAAAATTTACGAGTAGCTAAATGGGGACACTTTAGAATAATACTAGAGACCGTTCATAGAGGCCCTTGAGCTAGACATCCCACAGATCATAGATTGATTGATGGCATTATGATTACATTTTTTCCTTTTTGGTAGACATTATACTTTATGTTCTTATATAATGATATTTGATGTAGATAAATTCTTGATAACATGATGTATAATTATAGACCATCTTGTATAGCGACGGTTTATCGACTGGACATTGAAATATTACATGGTTATGTTTATTTTTTGGGATGATGGCTCTACAAGCCCTTTTTGAGTCATACTTATGCAAAAGCAAAATGTAATTTTTATTTACTAACAAAAATTACATTTTTTCCTTTGGAAAAAAAAAATCAAAATTGGTCAAAACTAACTAACTAACTTTCTTATACATTGGTTTCCTGCTTTGGGCAGTTTGGAAGGAAATAAATAGGATAACGTTACGAGACGAGAAAAAGCAAACCACTGAAATATGGAAAACCATTGTTAAAACATAAGAGAGAGTATCCTAGCAAAAAAATGTGCTATGGAGGATTGGACAGTTCAGGGACAGGAGGCACGGATTTTGGCTCAACTAAACCTTAAGCCCCAAATGCTGGCCCCAGCCTCATTGAAAATCAAGCCGATGGCTTACCAGGTAAGGGATAAGTTTATTCCACCACAAAAAGGCTTTCTTAAACTGAATTATGACGGGGCAAACCTAGGTCAATCAGGGGCAGGGGGAATTTTTCTAGACTGTCAAGGCCATTTCTAAGAACTTACGCTATGGAGTTGCGTTATGCTAGTAACAATGAGGCTGAATTGACTGCAGTTAAGCAGGGAATAATAATTGCAAGAAGGGAACAATATCATTGACCTGAGGTGGAAGGAGACTCGTCTACGGTTACAGGAATTCTCCAGAATTTGCAAAGAGGAGCGCACTGGGAACATATTAGTAATTGTTGGCGAACATCCAGACTTATCCAAGAGATCAAGGAAATTATGCTGAGCATTAGCTACATAATTCTGTCTCACGTTAGGTGATCAGGCAATGAGGTAGAAGATATACTTGGAAACTGGGGTTGCAATAACCAAGACAGGGTTCTCAATAACTCATGGGAGCAAACTCTTCATGAGACAGGTCTCGCAAAACTGCAGGAGGTAGTAGAACGAGATAACAATGAAAACAACAACCCTCGATTGGGTGCCATGTGGCAAGGAGTGGGGAGAGATGTGGCGGGTGTATGCAACCACCAAACCCACAACAATGATGATGTGTGGTGACAATGGCGGGAGGCTCCACCCACGAAGCTTAATGATTGCATTTAAGAATTATTTCGAAAAACGAGGCATGTCAGAAGGCTCTAGGGGAAAGTGTTGACGCGGGAGGTGGAGGTTGCATATTAACATTTCTTTTGCCGAATTCTGGAGTAAGACATTGGTGGAGCACAGAGCATCGAAAGGCATCCACGAGATCGGTGGCAAGCTCTGTCAACTTTAGCGTGTCGTCTGCGAGGGTATGTACTAAATTTTCCTCTTATCTATGCCATGAATATTGTATCAGGTCCTCCTTCCATGTTTAGCAAGGCTGTCAACGAGGTTATTATGGATTTTTCTTTGGTTCTGGTTAATTTGGATTACTCGTCTCCTCTGCAATTCACGGTCCAGAGTAACTTGGTTCTTAAAGATGTTTATGTCTCCTCCCCTCTGCATTTTGATTGTACTTTGGCTAGTCACCTTCATGAGGAGGGAGTAATGCAATTCCACCACCCTCATAACGCAGAAGCCTCTATTATCATTGTATGTTCTGATTTTTTTTACTTTTATCTTTTTGTTGCCCTTACATGGCTATATTATTTCATTGATTCATGTATGCCTGTAGAAGATATTGCATGGTGTGGTGGTGGACTTGCATGTCCTGCTTCGCCTTTGGACTGATTTTTTCCCAGCCTTCTCTGGCATCCTTCTTACTTTGGCCCTCTGCATGTCATTTTAACTAATCCTTATGGTAGTTGAAATATTTTGGAAATCGACCGTATGGCCTATAATGATATCTCCATGGGTGGTGGTTTGATAATGTTTGGCTGCAATGGTTCGGGTAGAAAGGATGTCAACGCTCTAGCTAAAACCATTGCTCATGTTTTCAGAATGTTCAGAATTTTATTTCTCAGGCTAGTAGAGGCTATTGTATGTTCTTTTGATTAGAGGCTCAGTATTTAGCTAAAAATGAAAGTGCTTAGAAATGCTCCAAACCAGAATGACCGGATATATCTCATCGCCAAGATTCCAACGCAACTCATTTCATCAAAATCTGAGTTCGTATGAATAAGTTATGATCTACTCTCCGTTTTCTTAAACAGGTAAAAAATGTGCAGAACAATGACAGATTGATGACTTGGCATTCCAGTCGAAACCTCAGGAATATCCAGGGAATATTCTCCAATTTTCAGCCAATGACACTGTGACAAGTGTCACAGTCAGATTCGTAAATGTTGCTTGGGAAATTGAAAATTTTCTTCCTAATTCTAATTAAGGTTGAAATTTTCTAAGTATGGTGCATTGTAATTTTATATATTCTGGTGTAATTGGGGAGCCAATGGAGAAGGGACACGTGGAGCAGCTGGAGGCTACCACGTACCCTCCCCCATGGCAAGGAAGGATGGTGCATACATTTTTCAGAAACCAAATGTCAAAGTGGGCGCATATATTTTAACCAAGGTTCAATTCAAAGGTTCATATGAGTGCAAATATTTATATGTCCAACGTCCGTTCCAAAGTCCATTAAACAAAAATATATCACGGAGGAAGGGGTGGAGGTCCGAGTCAACCCCGTGACCTCCCCCAGGCTAGCACCTGCTATAACCATCATACCACACAGAGTTCGTTAACATCTATGGGGTCGTGCTTGTATTTAAAATTTTTACTTGCCAAAGTTGGGGGTCTGTAGGTGGCCAACCCCCTCCCATATGCTCGAGAGTGAAGACCAAGGGAGAGAATTTCTCACCGGCATAAAATTCAGCGCAACTGTTAAACATGTTTATTTTCCACTAATCCGATGATTGAGCCACATAACCCGCGTTTAAGAGTTAAGCATGCTTAACGCTAACTCCAAATTAATTAACATTAATACACACTTATCTATCTGTTAATGGTACGATTAAAATGGCGGCAGAGTTGGCGGAGTCCACCAAATGAGGTGGAGCTCTAGTTTTAGTGGAGTTATCTGGCCAATTTCCAGATTTAGTGGAGAAATTGTAGGAAAAATCGGTTTTTCCATAACTGAGGAAAATTTCGACCAATTTTGGCTAAGGAAGGGTCATTCTTGGTATATTTTTATGTTTTGGAGCCATTGGACCAGGTTGCAGAGGAAACATGAAACTATAAATAACACTTTTACACAATTGAAGCTAATACAAAGGCCCATGCCAGGGAAGCTGGGCCAAGGAGATGTAGCCTAGGAGGGGTGAATTACTTCATCAAAACCATGTGTATTTGACTCATTTGTTTGTGTTTACTGTGTGTTTATATGTTTTTATTCAGCATTTATTTTCCATGATTTTATGTTCATGAAATAGACTTAATCTCCTCAAGTTTGTTGTTTAATCAATCTAAAGTTGATCTATAAACCCTTGTACAAGAAGCAAAAATAAACACCTTCATTATAAATCTGAAACTGATATTAGAACAAAAATAAATAACAATCAATTTCAGATCGAGTTGGTATCAGAGCAAAGGCTAGTTTCTTTCTTTGCTTGATCTTGTGCAAGACGGGTTTTAATAGTTGCAATTTTGTGATGCTTACAAGGTTGAAGTTGCAGAGAGGAGAAGGGAAGTTATTGGTTGTTAACCCTGAGGTTAGGAACAGAAGAAAGAGAGATGAGAAAGCATCATCTTCATCCAAAGTTCCACTCATAGCTGAAGCACCTCAAGTTCTATCTCCAACGGTTGAGATTGAAGAGGTACAAATTGCACAAGAAGCTTAGATGATTGAAAAGGTACAAGCATCAGAAGTTAAGCTGAATCCTTAGCCATTATGTCAGGTGTTGGAGAAAATCAAGGACATTCAAAAGAGGAAGATGTCAAGAGAGACTTAAATGACATTAAAAGAATAATAAAATCATGATTGATGCATTCACTGCAGAAAGAGCAGGAGAAGGTTCTAAGCCTCCACATGGAGAAGGAACTTTAGATGATAAGAAGGATGAAAAGAAGAGTTTAAAAGGTAGTGGAGGAAATCCACCTCCATCTCCACCATCCTCATCCTCATCATCTTCCAATTCCACCTCAAAAATCACCCACACTCATTCAAAAACCCCAAAAGGAAAACTCCATTACTAAATTTGGACATCAAGTTTGAACTTCCCATATAAGATGGTGAAGTAAATGCAAAGAAGTTGGAAAACTGGATTCGTTAATTGGAAGTATACTATAGAATTCAGAATCTACAAGAGGATGACATAAAGATCTAGTTGGCTTCATTAAGGCTAGAAGGAGAAGCACTAGTTTGGTGGGAGGAAAAGACTCAAGAAGAGATGCAAATCCATGGTAAGTTATCCATTTCTTGGGTTGACTTCATTTCTTCCATTAAAATAAAATCTTATCCATTAGCCTCTATGCAAAAATAAATTATGAGTTGGAAAAAATTTAGGCAACTCAAGGGCCAAACAGTTCAAGAGTATACCTAGGAGTTTAGAAAGAGGGCTTTGTTGTTAGGAGTAAACTTGAATTCCCAAGACACACTCCTGAAATACATTGGGGGTTTACATTACTATTTGAAACATAATATCCTTAAGTTTAACCCAAGTAACTTAGATGAAGTATGTGTGCAAGACATGCATCTTGAAGCAAGGGGAAAGAATATCTAGGAAGAGGGTAGTAAGAAGAATCCATTCACGGGTAAGGGAAAAGAGAAGGGAGGAAAATGGAAGGGAAAGAAGAATGAAAGCATCAAGTTAAAGAAGGGGAGAAAAATACAAGCAAACATTGTTCCAAATAAGGGCATGATGAAGCCCACTATTGGAAACTACATCCTGAACTAAGGCCTAAGAAACCAAATAACAAAGGGAAACAAAAGATGATTGCCACTACACAACATGGTCTTGGATCCAATTCCGGAGATGTGACCAAGATAGCAGCCATGGTCAACAAGTGAAAGGAAGCCATATCATGTACTAGTTCCTCAAATAGTCACAACAACACTCCAAATGAAGACACAAGGATAGAAATGCTCCATGTGAGAGTGGTTTCAAATCATACAAAAATTGATGCATTGTTTGATAGTGGGTCACAAGAAAACCTGATTTCAGAAGACTTGGTCAAACAACTTAACCTTGAAACCATACCACATCATAAACCATACTCTTTGGGTTGGATAGTTAAGAATTCCAATTTACAGGTTACAAGAAAATGCATATTTCGATTTTCTATTACTGCAAACTTTGTTAATGAAGTCGAGTTATATGTGGTTCCACTTGACATTTCCGAGATTATCTTGGGAAGTCCATATTTGTATGACGGGAAAGCATTGTTTTATTTCCAAGAGAAAAAATATCATTTTCTTAAGGATTGGGTGGAGTATATTGTGAGAGATCATCGCAAAAAGCTAAATATTTCTTTAGTTAATGCTGGGAAAATGAAGAGGCTATTTAATGCAAGTAAAAATTTTGTGCTTCTCACGATCAAGAAAAAGGAGGGTGTTGACTATGAATATTTTGAACGATGTGATGACAAATTAAAATCTGATTTGTTTGATGTGGTAAGTCAACATGGCGAGATTTTTCAAGAACCAAGTGGGTTACCTCCCAAGAGGGGAATTCAACATGAGATTCAGCTGCAATAGGATGTTCCACTTCCAAACATTGGTATGTATCACATGTAAATTATGGAGAGTTTGGAAATCAAGAAGCAAATACAAGAATTTTTGAACAAAGGTATCATACACCCATCTACTTCGCCATGTAGTTCACTAATTGTTTTGGTACCAAAGAAGGACGAGACTTGGTGCATGTGCATAGATTTCCGTACATTGAATAAAATCACGGTAAAGAATCACTATCCAATCCCATGCATTGATTATTTTCTTGATCAGTTAAAGTATGCAAATTATTTAACTAAGCTAGACTTACGGAGTGGTTATCATCAAGTTAGAATAGCTAAGGAGGACATTTGGAAAACTACATTTAAAACTAGACAAGGATTGTTATGCCATTTGGTCTAACAAATGCTCCAACTACTTTCATGAGAGTTATGAATGATGTACTAAGACCATTTATAGATGACTTCGTCATTTTTTACTTACATGATATTTTGATATTCATCAAATCAAGAGATGAACATGTCATGCATGTGAACAAGGTACTTGATGTCTTGAAAAAAGAGCAGTTATTTTTAAATATGTCGAAGTGTGAGTTTGGAAAGACTTATTTAGTGTATTTGGGACACATTGTTGGAGGAGGTGAGTTGAAGATATACCCTTCCAAAGTAGAGGTCATTCTGAATTGGCCCAAACCCAATACAGTTATAGAGGTAAGAAGCTTTCTTGGGGCAATACAGTGTTGGAGGAAATTCGTTGCTAATTTTTCTTCCATTGCAACTTCGTTACATGCATTGACAAGTGTAAAGAAAGTTTTCCATTGGGGAGATATGCAGAGAAAATCATTTGATGCTTTAAATAAAAATATCATTTTAGCACCGGTATTGGATCTTTCGTATATTAGACAACCATTTGAGATCCAAACAGATGCAAGTGATTATGCCATGGGAACAGCTATCATGCAGCATGGTAACCCTATTTCATTTCATTCTGAAATTTTTAATGGAGTTGTGACTAACTATCCCACCTACGACAAACAGTTATCTGCATTGGTACAAAGTGTAAAGAAATGGAAGCACTATTTGATGGGGAAAGAGACCATTATCCATACCAACCATCAACCATTGCAGTACTTACAATCACAGTCAAAGTTGCAACAATCAATAAATTTCAGATGAATGGGATTTATACAACAATTTCATTTGGTTATCAAGTATAAAAAGGGAATCTACAATAAGGTAGTTGATATTCTCTCTAGGCCTATTGTAAATTATATATTATACTCAAGCACAATTCTGTTATTCATGAAAGTTACATTGAACAATATGCATATGATAGTGATTTTCAAGATGTGTATGAAAGCTTGAGTCAAGGAAACCAAAATGAAGAGGTATATTATCATGTGCATAATAGTTTTTTGTATCACTTGGAAAATTTATGTATACCACAGGAGAAATAAATAGTATCATAAGGGAGGCACACATTTCATTGATTGCTGGACATTTTGGTGTAGTCAAGACGGTAGCGAATCTCCAAAGGTATTGTTATTGGCCACACATGATTGATAGTGTATCTTGTTTTATTAGAGGATGTTATTTATGTGAACAAGTAAGCCTAGTAATATGAAACTTGGATTGTACACTCCACTTCTGGTTCCTTCACATCCTTGGGAGAGTATCTCAATGGATTTTGTAGGTGGTCTTCCAATGTCAAGGAAAGGTCATGATTACTTGTATGTTGTTGTAGATAGGTTCAAAAAAATGTGTCTTTTGATGCCATGTAAAAAAACAATTACAGTCAAACAAATAGCTCATATTTTCTTTCAAAATGTATGGGCTCATTTTGATCTTCCTACTTCTATTACAAGTGATCGAGATTCCTAGTTTGTTGGGAATTTTTGGTAAAAATTATGGGACATGATGGACACAAAGTTGAAGAAGAGTACAAAATTTCATCCACAAATAGATGGTTAGACCGAGGTGGTAAAAATGACAATCATTCATCTTCTTAGAGGTTATAGCAGAAAACATCCCAAGTTGTGGGATGAACAGTTGCATTACATTCAACATGCATACAATAGGGCAAAGCATTCTTCCACAAACACATCTCCATTTGAGGCATGTCATGGGTACTGGCCAAGATTGCCTTTGGAATTCATCTTTGAGAAATATGTCGCTATAGATGGTCATAGTGACATAGATAAGGCAAGGAATTTCATTGAGAAAATTTAGTTGGTACATCACAGTGCAAGAACAACTTGAAAAGATTCAAAGGAGCTACAAGGCAAGGCATGATAAACATCGTATTGATCACAAATTCCAGGTTCGAGATGAAGTTTGGTTATATAAGCAAAGAAATATTGCAAGGGGAAGGTAAAATGCTCAAGCCAATCCGTTATGGTCCATTTAAAATTCTGGAAAATATTGGTACTAATGCATTTAAGCTAGATTTGCCTCCTTATATGAAAATATATTATGTTGTTAATGTTGAGAATTTGAGGTTGTTTGAGCCTCCTTTGATTGATGATCAAGGAGATCATGTTAGGTTGGCATCAATAGATTATTTCTCGCCATAATATCTTGATTAAATTCAGCAAGATCTCATACTTGACAGAAGAACCAAAACTTCAAGGAGAGGGAATGTTAAATACCTTAGAGTGGGAATCAAAGGACAAAATCATTCCAAGGCCAAATGGATGGAGAGTGAAAGGGTGAGGAGGTTGTACCCTCACCTGCTGAACAATTGATAGTATATTTTTGGGTCCAACAGACTTCTATTGGGGACGAATGATCAAAGGCTCAACATTTAGCTCAAAAATGAAAGTGCTCAGAAATGCTCCAAACCAGAATGAACAGATAGATCTTGTCGCCAGTATCCCAACGCAACTCATTTCATCAAAATCTGAGTTTGTATGAGTAAGTTATGATCTGCTGTCCATTTTCTCAAACATGGAAAAAATGTGTAGAACAGTGACAGAATGATGACTTGGCAGTCTAGTCAGCACCTCAGTAATATCCATGGAATATTCTCCAATTTTTAGCCAATGACACTGTGACAAGTTTCATAGTCATATTCGCCAATGTTGCTTGGGAAATTGAAATTTTTCTTCCTAATTCTAAGGTTGAAATTTTCTAAGTATGGTGCATTATAATTTTTATATATTCTTATGTAATTTGGGAGCCAATGGAGAAGGGTCACGTGGTGTAGCCAGAGGCTACCATGTGCCCTCCCCCATGGCAAGGAAGGATGGAGCAATACATATTTCACAAACCAAATGTCAAATTGGCTGCATATATTTTAACCAAGGTTTAATTCGAAAGTCCATATGAGCGCAAATATTTCTATGTCCAAGGTCCATTCCAAAGTCCGTTCAAAAAAATTATATCACAGAGGAAGGGACAGAGGTCGGGGTTGACCCCGTGACCTCCCCCAGGCTAGCTCTCTCCATAACCATCATACCACACGAAGTTCCTTAACAACTATGGGGTCGCACTTGTATTTAAAGTTTTTACGCGCCAGAGTTGGGGGTCCGGAGAGGGCCAGCCCTGCGGACCAACCACCTCCCATATGCTTGAGAGCGAATAGCAAGGGCAAGCATTGTTCACCGGCAAAAAATTCAACACAACTATTAAACATGTTTATTTTCCACTAATCCAAAGATTAAGCCACATAACCTACATTTAAGAGTTAAGCATGCTTAGCACTAACGCCAAATTAATTAACATTAATACACGCTTATATATCTGTTAATGTCACGATTAACATGGTGGAAAAGTTGGTGGAGTCCGTAAAATGTGGCGGAGCTCCAGTTTTAGTGGAGTTATCTAGCCAATTTCTAGATTTAGTGGAGAAATTTTAGGAAAATTTGGTTTTTCCATAACTGAGGCAAATTTTGACCAATTTTGGCTCAGGAAGAGTCATTCTTAGTATATTTTAATGTTTTGGAGCCATTGGAGAAGGTTGCAGAGGCAACAGGAGAATGTAAACAATAATTTTTCACAATTGAATCTAATAAAAAGGCCCATGTCATGGAAGCTGGACCAAGGAGATGTAGCCAAAGAGGGGTGAACTCCTTCATCAAAACCATGTGTATTTGAATAAGTTGTTTGTGTTTACTATGTGTTTATATGATGTTGTTCAACATTTAGTTTCCATGCTTTTATGTTCATGAAATACACTTAATCTCATCAAGTTTTTTGTTTAATCAATCATAGCACATCTATAAACCCTTGTACAAGAAGAAAACATAACGACTTTCATTATAAATCTAAAACTGATATTAGCACAACAATAACTAACAATCAATTTCAGATCATCTTTCATCTGCGTTTATTAGGATATTTCTTTTTGTCATGAATTTGTTGTACATATAATTACTGGAGTCTCCTCTCTAGTTGGGGTTAGTTATGGGGTTTTGTAGTGTCTGTTCCATAATATTATGTTTTCGGCTAATAATTGGAAGGGTTGGGATACCAATTCCTAGAAGGTTGTGTCCTGATTGGCTGTTATGGGGTTGCCAAATGTGCATGCTGTTATTTCTCCTGGTAGGGAAGTCAAGTATCCGTTGGCTCCCATACCACACCATTTTATTTTTATTAGTCCTTTTAAATTTGATATTTCCATGTTGTGTACTACTGCAGGTCTTCCTATCAATTCTCACCTGCACAAATATTTGTTGGAAGACGAGATTCTAAGGAAAATGTTTAAATATCAGTCGACCAAGAAGGGTGGAAAAGGTAAGGGGAAAGCCAAAGTTGGAACATCCAAACGAGGATGGAAGTCTGGAAAAGAGATAATGGAGAACCTATTTCAAGCTTACTCGGACAGAACTCCCAACCATGTCAAATCCTTGATCTTTGGGTGGGAATAGGATGTAAGGGAAAAAGAGGAAGAAGAATTTTCCGAGGAAGATATGGATCCAATTTTAACTGATCCTAGTGATACCCGCAATAGGATATTTATATTCCAACAATTTATTTGTATCTAATGGACACTGAAATTTCTATTGGTGAAGGCTATTGTCACAATCCAAGAGATTGGGGGAGACCCGCAGTGAACCTCAGTTCTGGCAGAAATTTGCAGAGATATCTAGGAGATCAATTTAAAACAACACCACCAGAATGTCCGACTCTGATGTATCAATAGATAGCTGCAAAGCATGCATCGGGTTGATATGCCAGGATCGAGTGTCAAATACCCGAAATCCACTGAGTCTTCTAAAAACTGAAATCTCTGAATTTATATTTTTGCAGTGAAAATAGATAGCATTTACTTTTTCTATATGTTTATGTATGTTAAGATAGATAATAGACCCTTAAAGATAGTAAGAGACCACTTTAAGATTTTAAGTTTTGGATGACCTATAACTCTTTAAGACAACCAACAGACCTGGTTTCCCATAGGCAGGTTGAGGTCAAAAGTTTTATATTTTCATAGCTTGCATTTTGGTTTAATGGAATGAATAGAAAATGGAGAGGCACTACTAAGTTTACAAAAAAAAAAACTTTCTTATACACCAAAGTCTAGATTTATTTTATTCAAGTAGAGTTTACATTTTGCATCATAATTAATATATATATATATATATATATATATATATATATATATATATATATATATATTCTAAAAGAGGCTTGCATCTTAAGAGATTTGATCCATCTACCTCTGGGCCCTTGATAGATGGATATATGTTGGTATTAATATGTATGTTCAATATTGAAATTTTTTTTATTAACCATTTTTAATTTTTTAATGTAGTTATTGTTTTATTTCTTACAATGTAATGTTACGATATGGGACAACATCACGTCTCTAGAATTGGAATACACACACACACACACACACACACACACACATATATATATATATATATATATATATATGTATGTATGTATATGTATGTAAGTATGTATGTATATATATATATATGGATATGTATATATGTATATACATATATATGGATATATATATATATATATATATATATATATATATATATATATATACATATCCATATATATACATACATACATACATACGTACATACATATATATATATATATGTGTGTGTGTGTGTGTGTGTGTGTGTGTATTCCAATTCTAGAGACGTGATGTTGTCCCATATCGTAACATTACACTGTAAGAAATAAAACAATAACTACATTAAAAAATTAAAAATGGCTAATAAAAAAAATATTTTAATATTGAATATACATATTAATACCAACATATATCCATCTATCAAGGGCCCAGAGGTAGATGGATCAAATCTCTTAAGGTGCAAGCCTCTTTTAGAATGAAAAACTTGAGAAAATGTTTGCACCTTGAGAGCCTTGATCCCTTTCGACTCTTGATATATCCGAACTAAATATGGATCTATGTTGGTTATGTATATATATGTATATGTATATGTATATATTCCACGTGTCAACTCCTTTATGAGCATAAAAATAATTCCACATCTATTTTATTACCACTCTTCTCGATAAGGATGCCCACCCAAAACCTCAATGAATGGCTCCCCCACTTGAAAACCATACTTGGCAACAAGGGTGGAGAAACCCATCTTTTGGAGGACTTCAAGAGTTTCCACCACAACCACCAATGTTGTTACTACCATAGCCTCAAACATAGCCATCTGCCTCTATCCCTCCTTGTATCCAGGTTGTACAAGGAATGAAATGAAATGTAGGAAAGTAAATGGAAAAAAAAAACATAGAAATATAGAAGAGATTACAATAATATGGTGAAAACCAAACTTTTATTAATAAATGAAATCACAAAATACCGTAGAATACAAATGGCTAGAATGGTGGTAACTAACTCTGAAAAAATATATAGGTGGCTAAGCATATCTTCAAAAGCTATTATAAGATGCCAAAAAGAATAAAATTTTAACATAAAGAAAAAGACCTAGAGTTCCAAAAACCTAACCTTAGAAAAAATTCCAAAAGGCTTACTGGCCATGAGATGGTTAATTGGTACATCAAATTATTGGGTGTGCAATTGCATACGCTATCTGTTTTAGGTGCACGATAACTTTTTGGAAAGAACTATCCAATGACTACAATTTTGATTTGGGCACAGACATGAAATGGAAACCCATGGCCCCCTGAATTTACAAAAAACATTTCTTAGGGCCTCAAAACATCCTTAGAGGTTTGGGACCCACAAATAATATAAAAATTGACAATAAACCAATAATAAAATGGAAAATGTGGTTCGACACCGATCCACATGGATCAGTCCTTCCCCCTTAGGAAGTAATGGTAGCCATTGCGTCAATTTCCCTCATTAGATGGGGAAAATTATATTGAATTTGTCTTCTAGTGAGCCATTTTACTTGGTGAAAGTTTTTATCTTGTGCTAATTGTTAATATACAAGCCAAAGTAGCACAAAAGCACATCATGGAGGTGGAAGTATGGAAATTTCTATCCTACGATTAATATCTAGTATGTGGTAATAAATTCAAAGTAACTATTGTATAAATGTGGCAACTTAGCGATATGGTTGGTGCCATGACTTGGGGCCGACGAAGGTAGTCTGAGACATGATTGGTGATACCCTTCCTGTATTTGATGTTCAAATGGAATTGTTGCAACTATGTGGACCACATTTGATGGCAGTAATTTTATAACTTTCCTTATGCCTGCATAAATTGCAGAGGCCTGTGATTAGTGTGGATGATCATCTCCTTCCCCAGAATATAATTCTTCCATTTTTGGTGGGCCTGCATGGTGTAGTACATTTCCTTATCATAAGTGGGGTATCTCTGGATAATTTTATAGAGTGTTTCATTGTGATAGGCCACTAGATGTCCTTTTTGAGTGAGGAATGCACCAATAACATGGTAAGAGGCATTCGTCTAAATATCATATGGATATTGCAGGTCTAGTAGGGTGAGGACTGGTGTGGAGCAAATATGGTGTTTCATATCCTCAAATGTTTCCTAGTGTGACTCAAACCAAGAAAAAATGTTTTTACTCCACCCTTGATCACTTGACTTAAGGGCCAAGATATATAAGATAAACCCAACACGAACATTCTATAGAAGTTAGTAAGGCCCATGAAGCTATTGAGATCTGTTAGAGTCATCAGGACTGGCTAATCCTTGGATCTTCACTGGGCCGACATGTACTCCATGTTCATAATAAATGCATTTTAAGTATTAGATTATTTATATGCCAAATGAGAATTTTTCCAGACTGACATACAACTTGTGTTTTTTTAGGGTACTTAAGACCTATTGGATGTGCTACAAATGTTCCTCCCAGGTTCTGCTAAAGATGAGGATTTCATCCAAATACACAACCACAAAATGACTTTTGAATGGAAACAAAAATCATCCAACATCCTCATGAACGTTATTGGAAAAAAATTCATCCCAAAGGGCATGACCTACCACTTGAAAATGAATTCTTTAGATTTAAATGTTGTCTTCCATACATCGATTTGTTCAATTAGAACCTGGTGGTATCCTAACTTCAAATAAATATTACTAAAGAAATTGGTACCCTTAATTTGGTTAATAAGATCGCCAATCCTAGGGATCATGCATCTTTTTTTGGTTATGATTTTATTCAGGGCTCTATAATCAATAAATGGCATCCAAGTCCCATCCTTCTTCTACACCAACATAACTAGACCCCCAAAAGGTGAGGATATTGGTCAAATGTGGTACTTTTGGATGAGCTCATGAATATGAAATTTTTTTCCTCATTATCCAAGAGAGAGCATCTGAATATTGGGAAAGTAGGTAAAGGAGCATAAAGTATCAATTCAATTGAGTTTTTTACTTAGAAGTGTAGAGGCACCTCCACATGTGGAGCAAAGATATCTATGTATGTCTCTAAAATCTTGTCCACTTGGTTCTGTAGTGTAAAGAGGATTCATATGGAGGTTTTGTGATTTCATAGGCCTTCCTTTCACATTCTGATTCAAACATGAAGAGAAAAAAATTTACATTCTAAGATATTACATTTTTGCATTGTTTTGCTTAGATAAATGAAATTTTAGTAGTTGGGACTACCTTTGGTATCCTATAGAGTTAACCTTTGAGAATAAAAATGAAACTATGGGAATGAGATTTATAAACTTCATTTTGTTTCCACATATAAGTTTTTCCTAAAATAACATCACAAACTTCAAGTGGGAAACATCACATAGAACCTCATCTTTGAAGGGCTTGATTTCGTAAGACAAGTGACGTTTTTGGCTAACAATATGTCTCATGCACGACTAAACCATCCAATGGTGTATTGTTGAGGGTGTGGCACTATAGACATCTTCAATATCTTGATGAAATTATCTGATTTCATTATTTTTGGATCCCTCTTCCAATGATGAAATGGAGTAAGGTCCCCTTCACCCACATTTATGAATGGAAGAGGCACTCCCCATCTTCAAGCTCCTCTGGCTCTTCTGGTTGGATATTTGTGGTCACGATGGAACATTGAGTTCTAAATTGGTGTTGCAATTTATTCTATCTTCAATAAGGTTACCAACCTAACGAGAATGATATCGAGTTTTCATTTTTTTAGAGGTTGCAAAAAATCATGATTTTCATGTTGAATTTGAAAAGTGTTGGTCCAACATCAACATTTTTTTCGAGCATATTTTTGACACTTTTTTTTTTTTAATTTAATTTGTATTTCCTTAGAAAAATATATTAAATCATATCATCATCACCAATGAGTCCAATACACCAAAATATGTTGAAATTTGCAACAAGAAACAATGAAATTGGCATCTAGAAACAACACACACACTAGTGTGGGATCATAGGTCACACATCGATGGATCTTAGTGACACATTAGTGTGCAACCAATTTATTAAATAAATTGGAAAATTAATTGTAATCTTATCTCATAAAAACATGTAATAGTTAACTAAGTGTGATAGACTTAGTTAGCTTAAGAAGTTCAAGTTTAGGGTCAAAGGATATGCATGTAGAGTGATTCTATTATTAACAGGGTCCAATTGCAGTTGTAGCACTAGTGTAGTGTGGGTGGGATCAGTTAACTCACAATAATTGAGTTAAAATCAATTTAACTAGTTCTAACTGTTTAATGAGCTAGTGGAAGATCAAGTGAATTAAAATAGATTTAATGCACTAGTAGTGATCTACCAAGTAACTGATGATTCACTATTTATAGCTGCATGCTTGCTAATTCTAGTGGATACCCAGTTGAGACAAAGCTTCAAGGCTAGTAAACTATCAGTTGTATTTTAGGCATACTACCCAGGAACAGTTATAAATCCGTGAAAAGCCAATGATGAATTGCAATCAAGGAAGGTTGAATTTCCTATTTAATAGGGGGTTAATTCTCTAGGGATTGCGTAAGCAGGGTAAGCTAAGGGTAGGCTGATAATTGACTATGTGTTTGTCCAATTTTTCCAAGATCAGTGTAAAGAAATTGGTAGAGTGTATGAGGTTATGGTGATCACAAATACATTGTATTGTTTCATGATTCCTTGGTTGATTATACAATAAATATGGAGGGGGTTTTAGTAGTTGCTTTCCCCAACAATATTTGGTGTTGTGTATTGATTTACTTCTTTCTCTTACTTGCATGTGATTGAGTGATCATGTTTTATATTCTGGAAATATTGTAGAAGGATTTTGTATCTTGTTTTAGTACATTACATGATCAGATTGAGTCCATTGATATAATTTCTACATGGTATTATAATTGTGTTAGAGATTTTCTACATGGTATCAGAGCTGGAATTGTTTGGGCGACGAGTTTGCAGAAAATATGTGAAAATTTTGATGCAAAATTAAAAAAAAAAAAAAAATTGGATTCCTTGAGAAAAAATACCCAAATTGAAAAAAATAAATCGGTTGAATCAGAGCTTGGATGAGGGAGATATCGTTGATTTAAAATCAACTCTTTTTTTTAGAAAATTTTGGGACAAAGGGAAAATTAAAATGTGCGTGAGTGAGAAAAGGACATAAAGCTAAGGGAAAGAAGTCCCAAGGTGAAGAGGTCAAGAGAGACTTGTCCAATGTTAGATTTTTTCACTGTCACAAGCATGGGCACTATGATTTGGATTGTCCACAGAAGAAGGCACACAAGAAGGAGCCTATAGTTGTAGCAGGTGAAGAATTGGCTTCATAGTTCGAGTTTGATTTTACTCTCATTGGATGCATGGCCAGAACTGCAATGGGATGCATGTGGTATCTAGACAGCGATGCCTTGTTCCATATGATGGGGAATAGAGATCTCTTCAGTGACTTGGAGGAGAAGGACCTCCAACAAAACATAAAGTTTGGAGATGATGGGAGGTATAGCGCGACTGACATAGGTACAATTACCTTTCAAAGGGAGTGTCACACCCCTCTTAGACTAGCATATGTTTTGTATGTTCCAGGTCCAAGGAATAATATTGTCTCCATAGTGGTATTGTAGGACCGTGGTTATGAGGTGATGTTTAAAAAAGGAAAGGTGTTTCTTAAAAACATAGCCATGGGATAGGTGAAGCAGATCGGTTCAAGAGTCGAGAACCTGTATGCTCTTGAGGTTGAGGATGCATGCAAGGCTTTGAGGAGCAAAGTAGTGGTTAAAGACTTGGTGGTTGAGAGGGAGAAATTATCTCTCAACATGCAACCTCAGAAGTAGTTTGAGAAGGTTTTGGAGCAGCCATAATTGGAGAAGCAGAGAGGAGACCGAGTGAAATATTCCACTCAAGGACAGAACTCCAAGAGGGGGAAATTTCGAGCCAAATGGGTAGAGGGAGTACATGCAGCTATACCTCCAAGTGTGAGGTCGGGCGATGTGCATATATGATCCCAAGAAGAAATTAGGGAAGGGTCCATTGAGATGGTGCGTGTCATGAATTGAACCTAGCTACGAGGATCCCACACTACAGCAGGAAGGATCAATTACATTGATGCAATCAGATGTCAGGAGGAAAGAAATCAGAGTGACAGGTGTCGGATACTGGAGCACAGATCAGATTTGGTAGTAGTGCAGAGTACATGGATGCCGATGTTAGCAGCGCAGAGAGTCCAATAGACATGTGCAGTAGATAGCAGCAGTCAAAAGACTTTGATGATAGATGCATTATAATGATTCAGTTTTTTGGAGGCTATTTAGTTTCAAGAGAGTTGCATGTGCAAAAAACACTAGAGCAGTGTTGCATGCAGAACATTCCAAAGGTACATAATCGAGAAAAATTGATTCCTTTCTTGTTGAGAGGGAGTGTTGAAATTTGCAACAAGAAACAGTGAAATTGGTATCCAGAAACAACACACACTCGTGTGGGATCCTAGATCACACAATTATGGATCCTAGCAAAAAATTAGTGTGCAACCAATTTATTAAATAAATTGGGAAATTAATTGTAATCTTATCTCATTACAACTTGTAATAGTTAACTAAGTGTGATAGACTTAGTTAGCTTAATAATTTCAAGTTGAGGGTCAAAGGATATACATGTAGAGTGATTATATCATTAACAGTGCCCAGTTGCAGTTGTAGCACTAGTGTAGTGTGGGTGGGATCAGTTAACTCACAATAATTGAGTTAAAATCAGTTTAAGTATTTCTAACTGTTTGATGAGCTAGTGGAAGATCAAGTGAATTAAAATATATTTAATTCACTAGTAGTGATCTACCAAGTAATTGATGATTCACTATTTATAGCTGCATGCATGCTAATTCTGGTGGATACCTCGTTGAGACAAAGGTTCAAGGCTAGTAAACTATTAGTTGTATTTTAGGCAAACTGCCCAGGTGTAGTTATAAAACCATGGGAAGCCCATGATGATTTGTGCAATCAAGGAAGGTTGAATTTCATATTTAATAGGGGTTTAATTCTATAGGGATTGCGTAAGAAGGGTAGGTTGAGGATAGGCTGATAATTGGCTATATGTTTGTCCAATTTTGCCTAGATCAGTGTGAAGCAATTGGTAGAGTGTATGAGGTTGTGGTGATCATAAATACATTGTAATGTTTCATGATTCCTTGGTTGATTATACAATAAAAATTGAGGGGTTTTGAGTAGTGTCTTTCCCCAGGAATATCCGGTGTTTTATATTGATTTACTTCTTTCTCTTACTTGCATGTAATTGAGCGATCATGTTTTATATTTCACAAATATTGTAGAAGGATTCAGTATATTTCTTTAGTACATTTCATGATCGGATTGAGTCCATTGATATAATTTATACATTGTATTATAGCTATGTTAGATATTTTATACAAAATACATTTATTGCATTCTTTGTATGAGATCCTAGGATTGGTCATGGATTTTCCTTTTTTCCTTTTCTTTTACGGACATCAATACATCCCATATAATGATCAAGATTTACTATAGATACAATATTTCTTTGAGATAGTTCAATTTCCAAGGGTTCTTCCATATTGGTCATTTCCTTATAATTATTTTATTGATCTAACTCATGGGTGCTTTTTTCCCCACTCATGGTAGGAGCCACAATTATGACTGAGTCTCTTTATTTTTCCTTTACAGGGTGAATCTCCTCTATTGAAGGATTAGATAGTGCATAGTGAGGCTACACTGATTCTGGGGGAGTTGATTTGGCGGTAAATGACGTCTACTTCTAGGGGTTGTCTTACTTTTTCCCTGAAGTATTCTTGGATCCTTTTTCTCTCTTCAGATCTTTCTATCCATGAATTGTTTGTTTCATAGCCTGGGGGGGGCTTTCGAAAAGCGGAAAGAATTTTGAAGATGTATAGGTTGTTGAAAATTATTGCAATGGAAAATAATTATTTCATAATCCAGCGGTTGCAAAAAAACCTTAACCCCCCACTTGAATAGGATTTTATTTGACAACCCTTTACTGAGGACACTTCAAAAAATATGCAAAAAAATGTGAGAATTCCTTTTGAAATACTTTCAATATCTATATTGATGAAGTGGCCTATTAAATTTCCAATGAATCCTAATATATTTATACATGTCAAATGGATGAGTAAGTTAGGAAGCCTTACCCAGACTAGAGCTGGAAGAGACGTCATGGATAGAGGATTAAATTCCTTAAACCATGGCTGTATTGGGAGACCATAATGCCCCCAAAAATTAGGACCTTGGTAAAAAAACTTCTGCTAGTCATCAAGATCATTGAATAACACCACAAAGAATCCTTTTGAGTTAAGTAACAACCCTATATGTGAGACTAGTTTTGTTGAAAATGGAAACAAGAAAAGATTCTAATTTAATTTTCCTTTCATTAAATTAGAGTAAAATTGTAATTCCACATTGCATGACAAATTGTACGAGTTAAATAAGTTAGGATGACATAGTTGTTTCAATTAATTCGAGTTGAGCGTCAAACTAGAGGCATGTAGATCATCTCCTACATTATAGGAGCCCTGGTTGAGTTTATTCTCATTTGTAATTAATTAACTCAATTTATCTGAGTTAAAATCAATTTAACTAGTTCTAATTGATGAACTAGTGAGAGGTCAAAATGTGGAACTTGAACTTCAACCACATGTAGTGATCAATCAGATAACTGATAATTCACTCATAAATAACTCATGCAAGTCAGTTCTGAGAAAGAATTAACTCAATTTATCTGAGTTAAAATTAGTTTAACTAGTTATAACTGATGGAGGAACAAGTGAGAGGTCAAAGTGTGGAACTTGAACTTGAACCACATGCAGTGATCAATTAGATAACTGATAATTTACTCATAAATAACTCATGCATGTCAATTTTGAGAAAGACATAGTTAAGATTGGAGTTCGAGGCAAGTGTACTATTAGTTGTATAATCATCCAAATTGTACAGGTGGTGCATGCAGTCAAAGGAAGGCCCCTAATGTATTGTGTAGTATGGATTGGGAATTTACCTAATTAATAGGGCCTGATTACCCAAGGAAACAATGCAAGGAAATAGGGAACCTGTAGGGCAAAAAATTGGTTAAGTATTGAACCAATCTTGTCTAGGAATCAATGATAGAGATAGAGATAATGCAAAGGTTTCTCAGATTGGAGAAAAGCATTATAATATTCTCATATTTTCTAACTTATGCAATATATATAGCGGGGCTTTTAGATGATGTTTCCCCCAGTAAATACTTTTGTATTGTGCGATTGAAATCCTTTCTCTTTCATGTTTTATGATTTCAAGATCTAAATTAGTTTCCGCAATTGGTAGAGTAGATTCAAGCATATTGTTTTAGCATATTACAATTATCAGTTAAATCTACATGGTATCGAAGCAGGAATCACTGTAGAAGAGAAGAATACAATTTTCTTTTGTGTAGGTGAATCAAATTTACAGATCTACTCTTCAGGACTAGCACCAAGATCATGATGTATTTCTCTTTATTAAGACTCGAACATTCCCTTGAGGGTTGTTATACGAAATTTTCGATTGCAGACAAAATTATCTCCCCTAGGTTTAATGGCCAACCTAGAACAAAAAAGAAAAAAGAAACCCAATTCTTTCCTTAAAGTAAATAGATGATGGAATGAAGCCTACCTGGAATTTGTCGCACGCTTCGTTCCGTCTTCAACTTGAATGCTCCAATTCCATCTCGGATTGCAAAAATTAAAACCTGCACATTCATATAACACAATCCAAGAAAATATGAGATCTATGCAGTATCATCTAAGCTCTCTATTCAATAGATCAACATGGTACTGAAATAACTGAAGTAACGACAATAACATATAGGAAAACAAAGAACTCTTTGCATTAATATAAATGGAAGGAGATTACAACCACAAATAGGTGTTGATATTGTATAAGAGATCCTCCAAGATGTTAACTTGTCCTTTCATTGTCACAATATGCACCTCCAGTCACCCTAAATGAATGGAATTTTACCCTCTCACCTCAACAACATAAGGGTAGAATAAAAAAGACAACCATTAACCCCTTGCATATGCAAGGTGGTAAATATATATTGGAGTGGGGTAAATTCAGAGTTCTTATCCAATTACCAATCTAAGGTTTTTTATCCACCTTTGATGGGAGGATGGGAAAAAAGGATAAGGGCTAGAAACTACAAATAAGGATGAGATAGGATTCGAAAGTTTAATCCAAGGTAAATGGTTGTAACAAATTTTGGAAGCTTCTAGAAGAGGAAGCTTCCTAAGATTATCCCTTTTTCTTGAATTTATAGAACCAACGTAGGTGCAAAGGGGAGAAACCTGTAGGTGATCAACGATGGCCACAGTGATGCAACCTGTAGGTGAACACTATCCAGAGGAAGGCCAAAGAGCGTTAGTGCGAAAAACGATTCAGATGAGGTGGTTTTAGGCAAAAAATTTCGGAAATGAAGGAGGTTCACTTAGGGATTTATGCAATGATGTTAACAAGGGGGAATAGGATGTTGATTGATCCCATTAGGAGGCATAATGACTCTATGTGAAAAAATGGCCTATAACAGAATGCCCCCTAAAGCGCAAAGTTAGAAATGATGGCTGATGACTGAAGTGCTTTACCTTGTGACAATTCAGGATCAAGAACAACTAATCAGCTTCATCTGTTATAATACATTTAGATTATTACATATATTTTCTAAGGTAGGCATAACCATACTTAACACATTAGTAAACATAACATGTATAGTGATCAAAATACGCATCCACGGGTGAAACTGGTGGACCCATGATTGGATGACTATCTAAGTGATCACATCCATTATACATTGTGATCTCTGTATAAATCCTGAAATAACAACCTGGAAGGATGAAACTAGATCCAAGGTCTTCGACCTCGTTCACACGACCAACTAATGTAGAGTTTATCCATGTAAATCAATGAGATGAGGTCGAACATGGTAGACCCCATCTAATTACCATAGTACAATCCATATGGTGTGAGTAAATGAGCTGATGTCGAACACCACACAGAGTCTTTCAGTCGAAATCCATTGATGTAAACTTGTCTTTGAGAGTGAGGAAACTTTCCATTGATGTATGCAAGAACCAAGGTACCAAAGGGGTGTTTCTAAGTAACCTTCCTGGATGATGTGATGATGTCGACAGGAAGTGGCCCATCACAGGAGGTCCTTGATGTATCCCCCATAAATGACACAAAATTGGTATCATGATTGAGACATAATGAGGATGATACAAAACTGGATCAGGAAAATGAAAACTTGGAATGAAGGCTTAAGATTATTGTGATATATATCAACTAAAGTGACTTCTCTTGAACACATTGATGAGCTCCATCATTAGGTACATTTGGAGGGGTTAATTGTCACCTTTTTTCCTTATTAAATCTCTTTTTATTGCATTTTAATTATATTATGGTCTTATGTTGCTAGTGTAGATGGTGATTGAGGCTTGTCATACTTTGAATGCCTAACATGAGTTAAATGCAAGAAAATCACGAAGATATTTCATTTTTTATGAAGATATTTCCATTAAATCTTGGAACAGACAACAAGGAGAGATTCTAGGGGGATTTTCCACCTCTTTAACTCCCAAAGGTAGCCAAGGGATCCTTGAGATTCCCTCCAACAACTCGAAATCAAAGGAAACCAAGCAAACTCAAAACCAAGTGCACCAAATCTACAGTTCACTTGCAGTCAAAGTGGACACATCACCTAATTTTTAGGGAGTTGTTGGTAGCTACCGTCTAGGTTAAATAGGGTCGAGAAAGATCTCATTAGGATTTGAACTTTGAAGGAAATTAATAGGCTCTTAGCTCTTGTAATAGGTTTTTGAGACTTTCGTGTTGATGTAATGACATTATCTTATGCAATAAAAGGAGTATTCAGATTGTGCTTCAGTGATATAGTTTCAGAGGGCTAGGCTTGTGGGTTAGGGCCCAATCCATTGGCCTTAGTCTCTCTTCCGTATTGATTATTTACTTTTATATCATTTTATCTAGTTTTGCGTATGAGTATTTAGCTAGTTTTCTTGCATTTCAATTCACTTTTTTTAGTTTGCTTCCATTTGTCTTTTGTTGTATATTTATCTTTCTTACATGTTGGAAGAGTACGTTATAAACTTAGAAATTTGTGTGTCAAGCCTCCCCTTCTCATCTCTTTCATTGGAGCTTGACGAGGGTAGGCCTTCTCCACATGCCAAAATTAATTTTTAGTTTATGATTTCTTGGAATGAATAAGTTAGGTTGTTGTAGTTCCATGAATATGTTTAGAATGTTGTGTTAGATCTCTTTTTGTAGGCTAAATTATATTTTCTTTCCAAATTTAACTCATATTTTCCCTTTCCTTTATCATGAATTTTTCCATATTTATTGCATGAATAGGTAGTTTTCTTGTAGGTTCAAGTATCACAACAAAGGAGGAATTCACCAGCACCTTCAACTTCATTTCTCACCCTTTATCAGCCTTCTGCTCAACAGAATCCCCGTCAACCTTGTTTTCATATTTTTCATCTTCACACTGTGAGAAAAACCTAGAGGTGAAAGAAATGCCTCTCAAGAGGATCTAAGCTTGACCAAGAGATGGTCCACCTTCCCTACACTTTTCTCACCCATTTTTGTCCTCAGATTTCCCTCGGACTATTTCCTGTAGCAATTAGGGACTTTCGTGTAGCACCACAGGAAACCTGTAGCAGCATAAGTGGGCCCCTCCATAAGTCCAGAAACCACCATCCACCTCATACATACATTCCAAAACCACCCTGATGCCTTCAACCTTGCACCCATGAGTTCAAGCCTTCCATAATCCACCTTAGCACTTTCTGATCCTAGCTTCAAAACAATGCATTTACAAGCATAGTTAGGTTATGATTAGATAATGTTTAAAATAATGGTAGATAGAACATAGAGTAGACAGTGTGTGTTTAGCCATTTGTCCCATCAAAGTGTGATTAGGTTAGTTTCCTTATGCAATTTCAATTCAACAATTTACTTCATGCAAGATGCCTAGTTTTCTTCCATTTCTTATCATAGCTTAATGTGTAGATTTATTTCATCGCAGAGTAGTTATATGTACTTTGTTGATGTAGAATATTTCTTTAATTTTTGTTAGAGTAATGGATTTGAATCATTTGTAGCCATAGGCATAAACTCAGAAGTGTGACAGACTTCATCTAGAATCCCTAGAAGTAGCACCCTTTCGTAGAGCTCAAAAGAGGATGACATGAGAAGAATGCATCTCCTATGTATATAGAATTGTCACCTCCAATTTTGTATGAACTTGAGGTTGATAAAGTAAAGTAGGGAAGCCTCTGGGAGTTGCAGCATTCTTAGTGCAATACCAAGGCTCACCACTTTTTGGCGTCGTTGTCAGGGATGTGTCTAGTAGATGATTTGATGTTTTTTTAACATTCGTTTTTGCTTAACCTTCACATGTTGTTTCAAAAATATTGAAAAAATACAAAAAAATATGATTTTCATGACTCGTAGGAGTAGGGATACTCAAGGAAATTTTTTACCTAAAACCCCGATGTCACCACATAGTCACCCTTCACTCTTCTTTAGTGGTTGTGAGGTTGAACACACCATAGGCGAGCCTTTTGAAAATTTTGAAGAACCTATTGGAGAAGAAGAAGATTTTGTTTCACCAGAGGAAACTGCTTCACCTATTCAAAACATGGCTAAAACTGAAGCCCAGGGAGCCTTTCCCATTAGAGAGGAATATGGGGAAACTAAAATTAAGAACATTAGCCCCTCAACCCTTCCACACTTACAAGGACTTACCTCTGAAGATCCTGACACATTCATGTTTGAATTTTTTATTGTCTGTAGGACCTATATATGACTATGCCTCAGATGATCAAAAGTTGAAGCTATTCCCATCTACCCTTAAGGATGTAACCTTGTGCTGGTTCATGGGTCTACCTGGGAACAACATCACTACCTGGGCACAGATGCAAGAGACATTCAACAACAAGTACAAAGACTACTATAGGTCCAAGGAAACTAAATATGAGATATTCAGGATGACTCTAGGGCCTGATTAATCCCTAGAGGACTAGGAAGAGAGGTTTAAATTAAACTATAAGAGAGCCAACTATACCCTTGATCCCCAATCACTTAAACTAGTACTTCTCCGAGGGATCAGGGAGGAGGTGATAGAAACCGTTAATACGTTATCAGGAAGAGATATCTACCAGATGCCTTATGAGACAATCAAAATTGTCTTAAGGAACCATTCTAAGGCAACTAGGAAGAAAGACAGAGCTAGCCAAAGTACAACCAATACCCCTTCCTCTTCCACCTCCATCAAGCATGAGATTGGAAATCTGCTGGAGGACTTCAAGAGTGACATGATGCACACCTTTTCCTTGCAAATGGACACAATGCAGGTCAAGAGGAAGCAAGAGGAAACAGAAAGAGCCTTCACTATATTTTGCCCTAGATTTACTAGAAAACACCTTAGAAATGAATGTCCATTAAATTTCATAAAGGTTTTCTTAGTTTGTGAGGAGAATCTAGCCACATACAAGTGTCACTCCTTATTTGGACTCAAAGTTGTATATCAAGGTGGGGAAGTAGGACCAAAGCAACTATGTTTCATCAACCAGAGAAGGCCTTAAGGCCCTAAGTCATACCAACAGGGTATGCAAGGTGAATCTTATTCTTAATATAATAATAATCAAAATGCACCCATTCAATATTGGTACACCCCCACTCCTCCATCCTTACCTACACCTCCTACTTGGTCGTACAACTCTCCATATCATCCTCAACTTGTGAAGCAACCATTTCAGTAGTATGTTCCTCAACAACCTCAGTGGAACAACCCATCCAGAGGGTGGAGGCCTTAACATAATCAACCACCTGCTCTAATTCCTCCACCCCAACCTCAACCTCAGCTTACTCATGCTGCTCCACCCAAGCTGCCTTAGATGCCTGCACAACCCAATCCGAACCCGAACAAAAGACAAGCGCAACAAGTTTATAGTGGAGAGACATCCTATCCAACTTATGCTATGGAGATACAAGAGATTAATCTTAGGTTGGGAAGATTACTCCTAGACAACCACCCTCTATATCCACCTATAGAGGCTGAGGAGGAAAAGGAAGAAAGTAACACTCATATCCAAAAAACTCCTTTCCCTGAGTGCTTGATCCATTCCATTCAAAACACCCCAGAGGAGATTGAACTTCTGGGAGAGCTGAAAATTTTTGCGTATAAAGATACCCCTTCTCCAAGCTATTAAGGATGTCCCTATTTACAATAGGCTCATCAAGGAAAAGTGCTTCAAGAAACCTGGGGGAAAGAAGAAAGATAACCCACCATCAATTTAGTAGGACAATTGTTCGACTTAATGTTGGGAAGGGTGAGCTTTCCAAAGTACCTAGACCCTGGAAGTCCAATTGTAGATGTGCACATAGATGGTGTCATAGTCCCCAATAATTTGATTGATCTCGGGGCTACCATCAATTTTATGACCAAGGAAACTATGTTGAAACTCAACCTCCAAGGGACTTTGAGGAAAACAACAACAGTTCTGCAACTTGCAGATCGGTCCACAGTAACTTCAGAAGGAATTGTTGAGGATTTTATGGTTTCAATTGACTCTTGGGAGTATCCTACATATTTCATGGTTCTGTAGCCAAAAACCAAGTTCAATGGATATCCTCTCATATTAGGGAGACCTTGGTTAGCCACTATCAATACTTATATCAACTGTCGGGCTGGAAACATGACTATTAAGAATGAGCCCTTGTCTAAAAAACTGGTATTATATCCTCCAACCCAACCTTCCATTGATCATGATCTACCTATATGGTTTGAGGATGAAGAGGATGAGGTATACAACACTACCTCCATTTGTACCATAGATGTTTTTCTTAGTGGGGGGAAGATTGATGAAGATGAACTCATTGACCTTGTCATTCAAAACCAGTCCCCCACTAACAACCCACTTGAGAACCTAGTCAAAGAATCTAAAAGCCACCCTTGGATCTAATTTCACTCAGTTGATTCAACCTCTGAAACCACCAAGGCTATGGAGTTTTTCCCATCCAGATCTTTGAAAATTAACTCAAAACTCTCAGATAAAGAAGAAAAGAAGCTATGCCAACTTTTGAAATAAAACATTGATGCATTTTCTTGGGATTACATGGAAATGAAAGGGGTGCATCCCTCAGTATGCAGACATCATATTTACATTAAGGAAGGATGCAAGCCTGTACGCCAACCAAAAAGACAAATGAACCCAGCTCTGAAATACATAGTCAAGGAAGAACTACAAAAATTGTTGGATGCAGGTTTCATTTATCCTATATTAGACAGTGAGTGGTTATATCCTCTTGTCCTAGTCTCAAAGAAGAATGGAAAATGGTGAATCTGTGTTGATTATTGGGAACTAAACAAAGCCACCAAGAAGGAACATTTCCCTTTGTCCTTTATAGACCAAGTCCTAGATGGAATTATAGGAAAGAAGTTATTTTCCTTATTAGATGGGTTCAGTAGGGATAACCAAATCCAAATAAACCCTAAAGACCAGGACAATACTACTTTCACATGCCCTTAGGGTACCTTCACTTACCAAGTCCTACCCTTTGGGTTGTGCAATGCCCCAACTACCTTCCAAATAGATGTCTTGAGAATTTTCTTTGAGCTAGTCCATGACTTAGTTGAAATATACATGGATGATTTCACACCCTATGGGGATGACTTCCAGAAAGATCTCTCCAATTTGGGAAAAGTTCTGAGAATATGCATTGAGATGCATCTCTCCGTGAGCCCATAAAAGTGTGAATTTGTGAAAAGAGTAGGAGTTGTATTGGGGCACTCAATCTCCCAAGTAGGAATACAGGTGGACCCAAACAAAATCACCATCATCAAAAGGGTACCTGCTCCTCAAAAGCAGACACATGTCAAGAGTTTCTTGGGGTTTATCTGGATATTATATAAGGTTCATCAAATATTTCAGCAAGCTGGCCTCACCACTATTTGGTTTTTTCGCTAAAGATTATGTGTTTACTTGGTCCATTATTTTTCAAGAAGATTTTGAGATCATTAAGGGAAATTTGACTACTGCCCCCATTATTCAAGGTCCATATTGGACTTCGCCTTTCCACATCCACATTGATGCATCAGACAAAGATATGGAGACATCATTGGGTTAGTTACAAGACAAATTACCTTATGTGATCTATTTCAACAGTAAGAACTTGTCCAAGGCCGAACTTAATTACGCTGTCACATAGAAGGAGATGTTAGCCACTGTCCATGCTTTAAACAAATTTAGACATTATGTCATGGTTATCAAACCTTTGTACACAGTGACCATGCAACCATCAAATATTTAATGAACAAACTAGATGTTAATGCTAGAATAATTAGATGGTTGTTACTATTACAATGCTTTGACCTAACCATTGTTGATAAACCAGTAAAGGATAATGTTGTTGTATATTTTTTATCCATGTTAGCTCTATCTTTAGTTAAAGAAGGAATGGTGTATGACCAGCTGCCAAATGAACATATCTTCGCTATCTCAATACTCTCACCATGGTTTTATAACATAGATAACTACTTGGTTGCTGAAAAGTTCCCTCCTAACCTCTCATTCAAGGAGAAAAACAAGACCATTAGAAAAAGTGCCCCTTTCACATGGGTTGGGGGAAATCTTTTCAATCTAGGCCTTAACCAAATTATCAGAAGATGTGTGAGGGAGGAGGAAGTTTTTGATATCCTCTCTACATGTCATGATAGCCCTTGTGGAGGCCACTTTACTGTAAAAAGGACTGCCTTCAAATTTTTGCAGGGAGGTTACTATTGGCCTACCCTTCACTAGGATGCCAGAAGATACACTATCAGGTGTGAACAGTGCCAAAGGATGGGGAAACCTACACAGAGGGATGAGATGTCTTTGCACCCTCAGGTGGATCTTGAGCCATTTGAAAAGTGGGGCATGGAATTCATTGGACCTATTGATCTACCATATGGCCAGAAAAATTATATCATAGTCTGCACTGACTACCTAAAAAAGTGGGTTGAAACAAAATTTGTGAAGGGAGAAACCAATGAGAAAGTAGTAGAATTTCTGAGAGAGAATGTGTTTTACAAATTTGGATATCCTAGATAGATAATCACTGACCAGGGGGGGAAATTCACATCTCATCTCATTTAGAATCTTCTGAGGAGGCACAAGATAAAGCATAAGACTTCCACTGCCTACCACCCTCAAGAAAATGGCCAAGCGGAAGTAACCAACAGAGCCTTGGAGAATATCCTCACCAAGGTTGCGAGCAGCAACATAAAAGATTGGGCAGAAAAATTGGTAGAATATACTTGAGCCTACAACACTACTTGGAAAAAAACAACATGATTCACTCCTTATGACCTGGTCTATGGCAAGAAAGCTCTGCGTTCAATTGAATTTGAGTTCAACACCTTAAGGATGGAAGTTTATTTAGACCTAGATATATCAAATTCCCAACAAGAGAGGTTGCTACAGTTAAATGGATTGGATGAGTTCATGATGCAAGTAATCCTTCGCACATAAGTGATTCAGTTGCAAAGAAAGGTCTAGAATGACAAGTACATTAAGGAAAATATCTTCCAAGAAGAATATTGGGCATTGTTGTATGACTTGAGGTTTAAGGATTTCAAAGGAAAACTAATGAAAAGATGGTTGGGACCCTACAAAGTGGACAAATTTTATGATAATGGTGTATTTCATATTAGAACCATATATGAGGAAGGAATTCCCCTACTTGTGAATGGTTATAGGCTTAAGGTTTACAAAAAGACCCTGTCTAGGGAAGAATTTATAAATTCCATAAACAAGGAGGTTTATTTCATGGGAAAATTCATGGGTGAAAACCTCTATGAGGCGCCCTAGGAAAAATTTAGGGTTGAAAACCTCCATGAGGAAATCCTGGAGCAAAAAAATAAAGAGAGAAAAAGAAAAGGAAAAAACAAAAAATAAAATATCCTTGGGTGAAAACCTCTCTGAGGCACCCAAGGCAGGCATATGGGTTGAAAAACCTCTATGGAGGCATCCCACTTGCCTTAAAAAAAAAAAAAAAAGGAAGGAAAGAAAGAAAAGGAAAAAGAAGAAAAATACCTATGCACTTATTTGTTTTCTTGTTTTGCAAGTTATTGATAAAAGATGGTTTTTGGGATCCAGAGGAGAAGTTTATATTAATTTCTCCTTCTCCTCTTCTTGCACACTCCATGATCCACTCTAGAATAACCCCATTCATCCATTTCACCCCTTAGATATGAAAATTTTTCACTTTTTCTCCTAACTGTAATTGCTACAGGAAAATCCAGTAACTACAGGATTCCTGTAGCACTATAAGAAACTCCTGTAAATGCTACAAGAAATTAATTCATGAAGGAAGAAGCTCTCTCAAGGATTTATAAAATTTAAGGAGAGCATGATAATTTATGTTTTGTCTGTACCTACCATTCCCAACCCCTTATTTCACTCTATGCACACAGATTCACTCTCTAAACCCTATGCTTCACAATTAGCAACTAGATCATCTGAAACTTGGCATGAGACCTCTTCACTCACATATCCTCTACTCCATTCATTCCATGAATCCATTAATAGCTTCCATGAACCATTTCCCTCCATTTCTGAGCAAACTGAAGCAAGAAGAAGCAAGGAAAAGACTACTGCAGTTTCCTATAACAAATCTGTGTGTGGCACAACAAGGCCAAAAGATGAAGGAAAGTTGATGAGGATGACTCCAAAAGACCACAAACAGACTCTAGGAGGAAAATCACACCAACCATGGCACATAAATACCTCCATGCAGCACCTGCAAGAAAAAAAAAACGAAAAAATATTAAGCAGCTCACTTAGAAAAGACAAGAAACTCACTCAGAAAAAACTTCTCAGTCAGAAAATAAATAAGAAAGTAAAAATACAACAAAGAAGAGATCATGGCTGCAGCCACCAGCTCTATCTCCTTGCACCAACTCATTCAAAACCAAAATATTAGGCTCAAGTATGGCCCTTCACCTCTTGCCATGCATTCATAATGAAAAAAATGGTTTAATGTCGAGCTTTAGAAATTTAAAAGCCAAAAAGGTGGCAAGTTAACTTGGCCACCTTCATAAATTTAAACTGGAGGAAAAGTGAAAGTACATGCCACATGGGAAAGTAAAATCAAGTGAAGAGGGAGTGAATGGGTACGAAGAGGGTGATTACGAGGCTCAACAGTCATTAACTGGAGTGGGACCAACGATCTCAAAGAGGAAAACTTGTGTTAAGTACGAGTCAACACAACGCTCCAAATTTAGTTAAAAATTCCATAAAGGCGAGTTATGTTTCATTTTAACCATTTTTATGAGAATTTCGAAGAGGAGAAAGATCAGGAGAGTAGTGGGAGCCATCAGGAGATCATCATCGATATTAGAGCTTGCATGCACCATCGTGCTACAAGAAACAAAGATTTGCTACATGCAACTTTGAAGGCATATCAACAAGGGTACACAGGACAACAAAAAGTCACCTGTGGGTGAAATTGCTTCCCAAAGCCACCATCTCTCAAGAAAAAACACCATAGGACAAAGGTAAGTGGTTTCCATCATCCAACACTGAGATTTATCCATGAAATTGACACACAACAAGTTAAATTTGGAAATTAAAGGGTAAAAATTTGCATTTGTTTAAAGACCTCCATCTCCAAGACATCTTCACATAACTCAAAAAAACCTCACCACCTTCATATCACAACCATTAAAATGGGAGGGGGATTCAACTGAAGGGAGCCCACTGGCATTAAGAGAATTAGGCAACATCCTCAAGTCATGGAAATATTTATAAATAACCAATGGCTAAGGTTATTTGAGATTTTGAAAGGTTTTTATGAAGATATAGCTTGATAATTTGCAGTGGCTCTACAATCACACTAAGAGGAGAGAGCCATCACTGTTGTTATAGGCCTAGCCTTCACACTATCACCTAAACTCATAAGCAGAGTTACAACTTTTCCCTTAGGAGTCAAATGGGTTAAGGAAATAATTCCTAGCACTACAACCAATAAGAGCTTCTTTCTGCCAGAAGAAGAATACATTGAAGAAAAAAATGGAGTGAGGAGAGAAAGCCTTCCATACCCTTGGGTTGAATTAGCCTTCCATATCATGAATTTTATTTCTTGTGAAGGCAGAATTAGTGTGGTCTATGGGTATCATTTCAGATTGTTGAATGAACTTAAGTTTAAAGGAGAAATCCATCTAGAACAGAGATTAAGAATCCCTCACTTCCTCCTAAACTCCATAATTGACATGAGAAATAAGGTGAGGCAATGAAAATATCAGCACTTGGCTCATCATGGCCTCATAAAACTAATAGTTAATGATTCCTTTAGAAGAATGAACCTACCTGTATCTTGGCGTTATTTCATAGACATGGATAGGGAATCCTTCATAGCTACCTGAACAGGGAAAACCTTTGCTTCTAGCCTTAAATAGAGAGAGGTAGAAGAAGAAGAGGAAGAGGCTGAAGAGGAGGTAGAAGAATAAGAAGAGGAGGCAGAATATTAGGAAGAAAAAGAAGATATGGAGATTGAAGCAGAAAGCACAGAAATAGTAGAGACAGAGAAAGAAAAAGATTAGGTGAAGGAGGAATAAAATACCAAGGAAAAGAAAGGATTGGACCCTATCCTTGGCAATGAAACCTCCCCTCAAGACACCAACATGTCACTAGATATTACAGATAAGGAAGTGGCTGCTACCGTAGCCACTTTGAGCACAATTGTCAAAAAAAAGGAAGAGGCAAAACCCTTTGTATTTCAAGACTAGGAAGAGTCAAAGGGTGAGGCAAGGGAAGCCATAGACTCCCACCAACAACCCTATTTCCATTCAGGAATCACCAAATAAATATTATGAAATAATATTAGAGTAAGGAAAGGCACAAGAGGCCACCTCACCTATGAGGACCCCTGTAAGATACATCAAAAGACACTTAGCAAGGTTTGCATCCCATACACCTCATGCAACCGCCACAGACCCTCCAAGGACTGAAAAGAGAGAAAAACAAGAAAAAGAGGGTCTTCATCAAGAAAAAAAAAATTTCTACAGGAAACTCTGTTTTTTTTACAGGAAACTCTATTTTTTCTACATAAAACTGCAGCAGGCCCATAATTAGAGGAAACAACCTTGGTTGAGGAAGAAAAGACAACCATAGATGGGAAAGAGGTCAAAGAAGTTGAGGAAAAGGCACAAGACGAAGAAAAAAGAATGTGAGGAATCATAAAAGAATGATGGCTTTTACCCTCCTGAAGGGACTCTCACACTTGTTCCTTGGGAAGTCAGAGGGTCCATCAAAGCTTTGAAAGAAATGCAGAAGGAGGACTAAGTTGCTCAAAGGATGAGCAACCATTTGATAGGGGGGTGATGACGAGCTCCATAATTAGGTACATTTGGAGGGGTTAATTTTCACCTTTTTGCCTTATTAAATCTCTTTTTCTTGCATTTTAATTATATTATGGTCTTATGTTGCTAGTGTAGATGGTGATTGAGGCTTGTCATACTTTGAATGCCTAACATGAGTTAAATGCAGGAAAATCATGAAGATATTGCATTTTTTATGAATAATTTTCCATTAAAGCTTAGAGTAGACATAAAGGAGAGATTATAGGGGGATTTTCCACCTCCTTAACTCCCAAAGGCAGCCAAGGGATCCTCGAGATTCCTTCCAACAACTCGAAATCAAAGGCAGCCAAACAAACTCAAGATCAAGTGCACCAAAGTTACACTTCACTTGCAGTCAAAGTGGACACATCGCCTAACTTTTAAGGAATTTTTGGTAGCTACCATCTAGGTTAAATAGGGCTAGGCAAGAGCTCAGTAGGATTCGAACTTTAAGGAAGTTAATAGGCTCTTAGCTCTTCTAATATGTTTTTTAGACTTTCATATTGATGTAATGAGAATATATTCTACAATAAAATGAGTATTCAGATTGTGCTTCCCTGATCTAGTTTCATAACGCTGGGCTTGTGGGTTAGGGCTTAATCCATTGGCCTTAGTCTCTCTTGTGTATTCATTATTTACTTTTATGCCATTTTAGCTAGTTTTTCTTATGAGTATTTAGCTAGTTTTCTTGCATTTCAATTCATTGTTTTTAGTTTTCTTCCATTTGTCTTTTGATCTAGATTTAGCTTGCTTACATGTTGGTAGAGTAGGTTATAAACTCAGAAAGTTGTGTGTCAAGCCTCCCCCTCTCATCTCTTTCATTGGAGCTTGAGGAGGGTAGACATTCTCCACATACCAAAATTACTTTTTAGTTTATGATTTCTTGGAATGAATAATTTAGGTTGTTGTAGTTCCATGAATATGTTTAGAATGCTATGTTAGATCTTTTTTTGTAGGCTAAAGTAGATTTTCTTTCCAAATTCTACTAATCTTTTCCCTTTACTTTATCATGAATTTGTCCATATTTATTGCATAAACAGGTATTTTTCTTGCAGGTTCAAGTATCACATCAAAGGAGGAATTCACCAACACCTTAAGCTTCATTTCTCACCCTTCATAAGCCTTCTATACAACAGAATCACCATCACCCTTGTTTTCAGAATTTTCATCTTCACACCGTGAGAAAAGCATAGAGGTACAAGACAGGCCTCTCAAAGGGTTCTAAGCTTGGTCAAGGGTTGGGCCACCTTCCACTCATCCAAACACACCTTCAATCTAGCTTCCCTACACTTTTCTCACCCATTTTTTGCCTCATATTTCCCTCAGACTGTTTCTTGTAGCAATTCAGGACTTTCCTATAGCACTAAAAGAAGCCTATAACAGCACTTGCAGTAGCACCACTGGGCCCCTCCTTAAGCCCAAAAACCACCATCCACCTCATTCAGACCTACAAAAACCACCTGGCGGCCTTCAGCCTTGCACCCATGAGTTCAAGCCTTCCAAAGCCACCTTAGCACTTTCTCCTCCTAGCTACAAAACAATGAATTTAAACACATAGTTAGGTCATGATTAGTTGCATGTTTAAAATCATGGTAGATAGAACATATAGTAGACATAGTGTGTTTATCCATTTGGCCCAACAAAGTGTGATTAGGTTAGTTTCCTTTATGCAATTTCAATTCAACAATTTACTTCATGCAAGATGTCTAGTTTTCTTCCATTTCTTATCATAGCTTAATGTGTAGATTTATTTCATTGAAAAGTAGTTAGATGTACTTTATTGTTGTAGAATATTTCTTTACTTGGTGATAGAGTAATGGCTTTGAATAATTTGTAGCCCTAGGCCTAAATTTAGAAGTGTGAAAACTTCATCCAAAAACCCTAGAAGTAGCACACTTTCGTAGAGTTCAGAAGAGGATGACATGAGTATAATGCATCTGCTGTGTATATAGCACTGTCACCTCCAATTTTGTATGAACCCAAGGTTGATAAAGTAAAGTAGGGCAGCTTCTGGGAGTTGCAACATTCTTGGTGCAATACCAAGGCTCACCACACATAACGACACTGAATGGAGTTGGCAACATTGACCCAAAACCGAGGTGGAGGCTTTGAAAAGGTATGATGAACCAAATGACGAGAAAATTACCCTAGCCAACAACCACATAGATGAAGTGGAAGAGTGTCGTGTTCAAGAGTGACTCACTGCCATTAGAAAATGGAGTACATTGTTTTACCAATTTCCCCAACCATACTGGTCAATACCTCTTTATTTTTTAACAAGCTTGAGGAGGATAACATATGCTTGATCTGTAAGTTCACCCTTCATATGAATCCCTCCAAGTATTTTTAGCAAACCTTGAGAAGAAGTGGTTTGACCTTGTCAAGTTCGAAAATCCCATCATTGTTTGATGTTTTAATGAGTCCAGTGAAGGTGAAAATCAACACATTTTTCATGTTTATATATTTTGAAAAAGAGGTGAAAAAGAAAACTCCAGATGTTCCTTTTCGTAGATAGTCTCTTGAGTCCGAAAAGGGACAAAAAAATACTTAAGAGAAAATCTCATCCATGTTCGACTAAGGTATTCCTTTTTCGTAAATAGTCTATATCAATTTGGAAATAGGGTTAAACTTATACTAAGTAGACATGTTTTCATCTTCTTTAACAAGTTCTAAAAGAAAAGTGCTCAACAAGATTTTCATATTTTGGGAGTCTGAAAAGAGCTGAAATAGGACTCCTCCTTGAGGAATGAGTGGTATAAAAGGTATAAATTGGTTCCGATCATGATGGAACTGCTCAAAACACATATAAGTCAAGGGGATGGCTAATAAGACCACTCATTGCAGCGGTTCCTCAGGAAAGGGTAAAAAAACAAAGTGAAAGCGTATCATCGACCAAACATATGGTGACGATGGAATGAGAAAAACGAGGCTCAGCTGGTAGAAATAGGTTGATGAAAATGAAAATCATGGGAATAGGATGAAAATGTTTTCATTTTTATAGAAGCTTGAAACATGGGAAACTATGCTTGAATTTTTTTTCACTTTTATACAAGCTTGAAATGGAGAAAAAGTATGCATGAAATAAGTTTGCATGCCCCCAACATAATGACTCAATTCGAGGTACATGCGCCCAAAGATTCATTTCATTCACATAAGTATACTACTGGTTGCTAACCCATGGATAGAATGAAGGTTCATTTACAAGTTCAAGTGAAAGACTCGACTGGGAATTTCGAGATCTAATCAAAGACTTGAATTGGAAGGGGATATGTTTCATTTTTTACCGAACTTGACATAGGAAAATAACTACGCTCACTGACCTTGTTTCATTTTTTAATGAGATTGACACAAGAAAAGGAACTGTGCTTGGAAAATTTTTTTTCATTTTTAAAGGAGCTTGACACATGAAAAAAAACTTTTCTCTAAAAACCTTGTTTCATTTTTTAAGGAGCTTGACACAAGAAAAGGAACTCTGCTTCAAAAATCTTGTTTCATTTTTAAAGGAGCTTGACACAAGACAAGGAAATCTGCTATGAGAACCTTGATTATGTCCCATAAGAGGCCATGGCTTCCAAGAGGTTTTCATCCTATTGGAGAAAAAAAAATCTGGAAGGGATACATATCAAGGGATATAATGGAAATATCAGGCTCCAATGCCCCCATTACATGATGCAGTATATCATCGACTAGATCATTTGTAGACGTGGTCATGGAACATGTTGCCACTTAATTAACCTGAGGTGGGGGGGGGATACCACTTGAATATAAGGACCATTTAGGGAGGATGGTTGATTGGGAATAAAATTAGGACCAATGAATGAAGGTTGGTCAATGGTCACGATTATTCCTTCATGCAAGAAACACATCACACGAAAGAGTGAAGCCTCCAAGAGCTCCCATGACATAAACATAGTCACGCCCAAGGAGTAAATTAAAATCAAAAGGGATTTGGACTACCATCACATTTATATAGATAATATTCCCATAGTAATAGGAAACTTAGTAAGGATCCCTAATGGTTGATTGATTCCTATGTTAAAAGCCAACATATTCTAGGTAATGGGCACAGGCTGTAAGGAACATAAAGCTTTCCAAGCAGTCGAGAATATAATATTAATAGATGCACCTTCATCTATGATTGTGCTAGGTATAACCACATTATAAGCATGTATTGTGATTTGGAAGGGCACGTAAGGAGGAAGACAATATCCTGCCAGTCGACTCTAATCAAAGGAAGTGGCCATACTACTTGGAATGGGAATCCTGGTCCTTTTCCTCGTTTTGTAAATATTTTTGCTCCTTATATGGAAACATTGTACCTTCCCAGATTTACCATTGGTTTACCAGTTTGATTATTTTTAACCTCTATGGTTCTGAATTTCCAAACTACTCCTTAACAAAGTTATCCTCCACCTAAACAATATCAACCTCATGTTGATCCTAAAGTTGACCCGTTTCCTTCTTCACATGTTGTTTCTTCATCTGTTTCTTCCTCCTCACTTGGTGAAAGTCTTAATGCTAGTAACCAAGAAGATAAGAATAATAAGAATAGGACAAAGAAGAAGAAACAAAATAAGTAGGGGGGGAACCAATTAACCATTGCTACCGATGCAACTGATGTAGAGGAACCTTCCAATCAACCCCGCAAAGTTAAATTCCCTTTCAGGTTATGTAAGGGTGATAACCTTCTTAGAGATTTCCCTGGTATTCCCAAGGTATTAGAAGTGTGGTCCGAAGGATCATATTGGCCTTTGTCATCAGCCTCTGGAGATCAAGTTGGTGGTAAATCCCTAGTGGAGTCGCCAATTTGTTATAGGATTTACGATTGCGGACAAAAGCATCTCCCTAGGTTCGATGGAAACCCTAGAAAAACAAAGAAAAAAGGAACCCAATGCTTTCCTTAAATTAAATAGGTGAAAGAATGCTCCAATTCTAGCTCCAATTGACAAAATTAGAACCTGCACAGTCACATAACACAAGCCAAGAAACTACGATATCTATGTATTATAATCCAAGTACTCTATTCAATAGATAAACATGGTACTGAAATAATTGAAATAATGACAATCACATATAGGAAAATAAATAACTCTTTGCTTTAATATAAATGGAAGGAGATTACAACCAAAATAGGTGTTGATCTTGTAGAAGAGCTCCTCCAGGATGTTAAATTTTGATTTCTTTGTCACAATATGCACCTCCAATCACCCTAAATGCATGAAATGTTAACCTCTCACCTCAGAAACATAAGGGCAGAATCCAAAAGCTAACCATTAACCCCTTGCTTATGCAAGGTGGTAAATATATAGTGGAGTGGGGTAAGTTGGGATTTCTTAACCGATTACCAATCTAAGGTCTTAGATCCACCTTTGATGGGAGGATGTTATCAAAGGATAAGGGATGAAAATTCCAAAGAGGGATGAGATAGGATCTGAAATTTTAATCCAAGGTAAATGGTTGTAACAAATTATGGAAGCTTCTCGAAGAGGAATCTTCTAGAAATTCTCTCTTTTTCCCAAATTTCTAGAACCAACATAGGTGAAAAGGGGAGCAACCTGTAGGTGATAAATGTTGGCCACAATGATGCAACCTATAGGTGAATGCAGTCCAGAGGAAGGCCAGGGAGTGTTGGTGCTAAAACTGGCTCAGATGAGGTGGTTTCAGGTAGAAATTCTAGGAACTGAAGGAGTTTCACTTAGGGATTTGTGTAATGATGTTGACAAGGGGGAATAGGATTTTGATTGATCCCATTAGGATGCCTAATGAATAGATGTGAAAAAATGGCCTGTAACAAGGGTAGTTTGAATTAAATAGTTTGGAGATATATGATGGAAGCAGTGTTGGAAGACAACCGACTGAAGGAGTTCATAGACAATGATATTCGTAGGTTTGCAACAACATATGATCAAGATCTGGCAGCATGGAAGAAGAACATAGAAAAGGCAAGAAGGATTATATTGGAAGGTCTTCAAGATCATATTTTCTTGAACCTCCATGGAAAGGAAACTCCATATGCTATATGGAATGTCTTAACAAATTTTTCTCGGAACAACAACGATTACAAGAACTTGGAACTGGAATACAAGCTTAGAAAAATCAAGATGGGGAAAGGTGACACAATACCAAAGTACTTGACCAAGTTAACCCAATGTCGGGATGAGCTTGGAAGTGTTGATGTTATAGTTGTTGAGGATGATCTAGTGAGCCTAGCACTACTCGTCCTTCCCAGGACTTGGCACAACTATTAGGATTCGGTGAATGGGAGGGAAAAACTACCAGAGTGGGATCGATTGTGGTACGACTTGGTGCAAGAAGATATTCAACGGAACACCAGAGATTGATCCTTATAAAAGCATGATGATGAGGAGAACTATGCCTTGGATGGAAAAGAAAATAAAGGGAAAGGGAATTCATCCCATTCCAAATCAGATTCTGGTTAGGTAGGCAAGAAGAAGGACTTGTTGAAGATTAAATTGTTTCACTGTCATGAGATGGGATACTATTCCACGAAGTGTGCGCACAAGAAGGAAAAAAAGAGCCCTCAGGAGTAGGGGTAGGTGAAGCTATTGATTCACAATTCAAGTTTTATTTCACTCTCATAGCATGCATGGTGTCATTGGTGATAGGTTCTGTGTGGTACCTAGATAGTGGAGCCTCATTTCATATGACCAAAAAAAAGGGTTCTTCAACGACTTGGAGGAGAAGGACCTCCAGATGCACATCGAGATGGGAGATGATGGGAGGTATAGCACGAATGTAATTGATACTGTTACCTTTCTGAGGGAGTCTAGTTCTTCTCTCACATTAAAATATGTCATATATGTTCATGGTTTGAAGAACTTAGTTTCAGTTGCTATGTTTGAATATTGTGGCTACGATGTTATATTTATAAAATGAAAGGCGTTCCTTCGTCACATAGCCACGGGAAAAGTGAAGAATATATAGGTTTGGGTAAATAAACTTTACAAATTGGATGTATAAAATTCTGCTTCCTTGAGCACGAAAGTAGAGAAGGTGGAGAACCGATACATCAGTGAGTTATGGCATAGAAGATTGGGCCATCTACACCACAACGCTTTGAAGATCTTGTAGTAGATTTCTACAGGACTTACCAAGGGTGTACTTGAGTAGAGTGATACATGCAAAGGGTGTACAATGGGGAAGTACACCAAGGAAAACTTTCATGATAAGGACACTAGAGCAAAAGCGATCTTTGAAAGAGTTCACTCAGATGTGTGTGGACCATTCTCGACAACCTCCATGACCAAGAACAAGCATTATGTGATTTTTGTAGATTATTTTTAATGCAAGTGTTAGATATTATTCATGTATAAGAAAGGCCAGCCGTTCTCAAAATTTTGTGAGTTCAAAGCACTTGATGAAAAAGACATAAGCAAGAAGGTGAAGGCTCTCAGGAACGAAAACGATGGATAATATTTGTCGAATGAGTTCAAGAACTTCTGTGCATCAAAAGGCATTCAATGAGAGTTAATAGAACATCATAACCCACAATATAATGGGGTTATAGAAATAAAGAATATAATAATTGTGGGAGATGCACAGGTGATGTTACATGATCAAGGCCTACTATTGCATTTGTGGGCGGAAGCATGCAACACAACTGTGTATGTGCAGAACAAAAGTTCTCATTGGATTCTCGGGATGAGTACACCAAAAGAATCCTTTTTCGTTAAGAAGACATATGTGGCACACTTTAGAATTTTTGGTTCCTCAATTTAATGTCATGTTACCAAGGATGCATAGAAAAATCTAGAACCAACAACTGAGTTGGGATTATTTGTGGGGTACAATGATATAACTAAAAACTATCGAGTGTACCTACCATCTCACAGGATGGTAGTGGTTCGTAGAGATGTGAAATTCAATGAAGTAAAGGCCATGTGAATTTTCCTTAAGAGGGAGCTTCAAATGCATGCAGATGAAGAGTTCTTAGCTCTAAAATAAGAACTTCAAGATGTGGAGCAACCACAAGAAGAGGAACAAAGAGTGGAAGCACCCACTCATGCAGAGACATCTAGAGATGGAAGGAAGAAGACCAGATAGGCTGATAGGTTGATGCATGATGCTAGAGAGAATATGGAAGCACCCACATAATAACACAGACAAATAGGGTCCCCAGATTGGTTCACTGGCTACATGGCTCTTATGAGTGAGAGTGTAGAGACTGATCCATCCTCCCTCGAGGAAGCAGTGCAACAAATAATATGGGTTGATGCCATGGTAGAGGAGTATGATTCCATTATTATAAATTGTGCATGGGAATGTTTCCCAAGACCAGATGACAAGTTAGTTGTAGGATCCACGTGGATCTACAAGGTGAATCAAGTAGCAGATGGGTGTGTGTAGAAAAACAAGGCCAAATTTGTGGCCAATGGTTTCTCTCAGGTTGAGGGAATATATTACGAGGATACCTTTTCTCTAATAGAAAGGTAATCTTCAATCAGATATATTCTTGCTCTTTCAGCAAAGATGGGATGGAAAATACATCAGATGGATGTAAAGACAACTTTCCTCAATGAACTGACTGAGGAAGAGGTGTACATAGAGAAAACATAAGGATTTTAGACCTTCGACAAAGATTCACATGTGTGGAGACTTAAGCAAGCATTGTATGGACTGAAACAAGCACCCTGTGCTTAGTACACTCAGATTGACAACTATTTCACCGGGATGGGATTCACCAAAAGTGAAGCAGATGTGAACCTTTACCATATTGTGGTTGAAGGTAAATTATTGATTATAGTATTATATGTCGATGATTTAATTCTAACAGATGATGAGAAGATGATAAATTATTGCAAAGAGGATCTTGTAAGATAATTTGAGATGAAGGACATGGGGCTCTTGCATTATTTCCTTGGTTTGGAAATTTGGCAAAGAGATGGGGAACTGTTTGTATCTCAGGGAAAGTATGCCAAAGAGATACCGAAGAAGTTTAACATGGAAAGAAACAAACCCATGGAGACTCCTCTAGCAGGGAATTGGAGGAAGGAGGATGCTACTTCAGGTGAAGTGGTATAAGATACCATTTATAGAAAGCTTGTGGGTTCACTCATGTATTGGTAAAAACACGATTAGACATGTGTTATGCAGTTAACCAACTTAGTAAAGAAATGGTTAAGACAACCAAACTCTATTGGAAGGTAGCCAAACATGTGTTCGGAGATACCTTAGAGGCACCACTCATTTTGGTATTTGGTACATGAGGACAGAGGGAGTGAAGCTACAAGGCTTCAAAGATGTAGATTGGGCAAGGAGTCCATCCTACACGAAGAGCACATCAAGGGGCATATTCAGTATTGGGTCAGAAACATTTTCCTGGTACAACAAGAAGAAGATATAAATTTCACTAATTTCAGCAAAAGAAGAGTACATGACAACTAGCCAAGAAAATTTTGAGGTTATATGAATGGGAAAGAGCCTTGTTGGGTTGTTTGGTCAAAAAATTTATCCGACAGTGATTTACTGTGATAACCAGAGTTGCATCAATCTCTTAGTTAATCCAATATTTCATTATAGGTCCAAGCACATCGACATCTAGTATCACCATCTCAGATATTGTGTGCAGAGGCAAATTATTTTGTTAGAGTACATTCATACAAAGGATCGGGATGCAAACATATTTATGAAGTCAATGTCAAGAGGAAAATTTTATCCACAGAGGTAGGATCGAGGTATCAGATAATTCGTTTCTTCTTGATAAGGAGTGTTGAAAATAGCAACAAGAAAAGATTCTAATTTAATTTTCCCTTACTTAAATTAGAATAAAATTGTAATTCCACATGACATGAAAAATTGTACGAGTTAACTAAGTTAGGATGACTTAGTTGGTTCAGTTAATTCGAGTTGAGGGTCAAACTAGAGGCATGTAGATAATCTCCTACATTATTCCTGGTTGAGTTTATTCTGAGTTGTAATTAATTAACTCAATTTATTTGAGTTAAAATCAGTTTAACTTGTTCTAACTGATGGAGGAACTAGTGAGAGGTCAAATTGTGGAACTTGAAATTGAACCAAATGTAGTGATCAATCAGATAACTGATAATTTACTCATAAATATCTCATGCATGTTAGTTCTGAGAAAGACGCAGTTGAGATTGGAATTCAAGGGCAGTGTACTCTTAGTTGTATACTAATCCAAATTGTACAGGTGGTGCATGCTGTCAGATGAAGGCCCCTAATGGATTGTGTAGTATGGATTGGGAATTTCCCTAATTAATAGGGCCTAATTACCCAATGAAACAACGAAAGAAAATAGGGATCCTGGAGGGCAGAAAATTGGTGAAGTATTGAACCAAGCTTGTCTAGGAATCAATGATATAGATAGAGATAATGTAGAGGTTTCTCATCTTGGATAAAATCATTATAATATTCTCATATTTTATGACTTACGCAATATATAGATAGCGGGGTTTTTAGCTGAGGATTTCCCTAAGAAATACTTGTGTATTGTGAGATTTAAATTCTTTCTCTTTCATGTTTTGTGATTTCAAGATCTAAATTGGTTTCCGCAATTGGTAGAGTAGATTCAAGTATATTGTAATTATTAGTTGAATCTACGTGGAATTTCTACAAGTTTTGGTTTAAATATTCCCAAAGAGTAGATGATGAGGGCCAAAATCCATTAATAATATGAATAAACACTTGTTATTCATAATTTAAAGCTATGAGATCGAATAAATTATACTTCACCTCATAAGATGGAATATACATGGCCTGGTGCACAACAAATGTTGGCCTTGAGAGATGCACCACTTGTACAATTTTCAATTTTAAGTATGAAATTTTAGAGATGCATCTTATGTATGAAATATTTTTTTAAATGTTTGTTATTTAACTATTTTTCAAGTTTTTTTTTCTTCTCGAGATGTTTGTTTTTGAAGGATTTTTCAAGTTTGTGTTTTTTGTTTTTCTTCGCAATGTTTTTTTTTGTAATGAAATTTTCATTTTTTTTGTGAAGCTTTAAAAAATAATAAAAATAATATTTTGAAGTTAAAATTTTTATTTATTTATGTATCATTAATTAATACTTGAATACACATAAAATAATTGTCACTATTTTTTTTAAGAGTGTTTGGAGTCTTGCGTGAAATTTTTTTAATCGACATTTCAGGCTAAGTATCGCAACCCATTTTAGGAGATTCATGAAAGAATGTGAATATTCTGAATATGGGTTGTGATACTTAGCCCTAAATGTTGATTAAAACCTTTTCACATAGGACTCCAAACTCTCTTCAATGCAAACCTGAAAAAACTCAAAAAAACTATTTTTTTTTAAACACTTACGAAAAATACACATTTTACTTATATATATATATATATATATAAGAAAATGTTTCTTGAATACACTACTGTAACACCGAATGTGACTGTGGTCAACGATGGCAGATAAAACCTCCAACTTATTCAATCTATGACAATGACATACGAAACCACCACTGCCTGAAAGCTAATATGCATGGATTATGTATGGAAAACCTAGTAGAGTGTCTCCAAATCCATATGGCATAAAGGTGCAACAAAAAAAATGATTAACACCATAAGAAAAGGATTTTGGTCGACATCATGATTTTTCCACTAATGGCATATCTCAGCCTACTCTCAAAGGTTCTCCCGCTTATGCCAACAACCAAGAACAATGTCTCAATATGGATAATTAACACAACTCCCTCAAACTACAAGGCATTAAGCCTTCTCTCGATACTTTTTCCAGCTAAATATGCAACAATTTTTAGCCTCTTCGCAACACGTATCCTTTCGAAGACATCATTTTTCATTGGTGTCATCTCTTTCCTGAAAAGTGATGGAAACACAACATAATCATTTGAAAAACATAAAACACACTCAAATCAAATACTCACACACACTAATATATGACCTACAGTTACTCTATGCACACAATAGGAATTCAATCTTCAGAATTCTTCCATATTCTTGGGCCCATACATGCTTTGATACAAAAATAGAAATTTGAGGAGAATATATGGTGCAAATATTACTCATAAAAGAATTTATATATTTATCATTCGAAACAAAAAAACATCATAGATATATAGTGCATATGATATCCAACAAATTCTAAGATAGGAGAATATTGTTGAGAAAATATCTCAACGGACTCCAATCACCAACAAACCAAATATGCCATTATACTATTGTAAGTGTTAATTCTAAGTATTGTAAACTCATTTTATATTGTATATTAAATTTATCTTTCAAAATTTGTGCATTTTATTTGGAAGAGAAGTAAATTGAAATAATGATTGGGGTCAAAGATGTAAGGTTGCCTCTCTTATTTGTAAAAACAAGAGCAGGTAGGAGAGGTCCAAGTGCCCTTGAATTATAAGAAGTCCAATGTTCACTTATTATTTCAATTTATTATCTTTAATGCCATTTTTGTAAATATTGTGAGGAAATATGAGGAGGAAAGATTTGTAATGTAAATAAATTTTAAATATCAAACACTCGATGCCCCATTTTTGCATTCTTTATCGTGGTATTTAAACACCAACTCTTAAGGAATTGATTATTATTAGGAAAAAAAAAATTGAGATAACAATTTTTTTGAATTAAAAGAAAAAATATATAGACAAAGTTTAAAGTAGTTTTTCATTTGAAACACTATCATTTTTAATAAAGATGATTAGTTAGGGATGTTTAATTGTCCATAAATTAGTTAAAATCATTTTACTCATTTCATTTTAATTGAAAAAATCTAGAATAAAATAATTATATAATTCCGAGTAAAAACATGGAGTTGGATTCCAATTTTTGGCAAAATGAGGGCACATTTTACTGAAAAACAAATGTTGAATCGATAATTTTAAAGCACTCGATCGAGCAAATTTTAAGTGCTCGATCGAGCTGTTGAGGCGCTTAAAATTAGCTCGATCGAGAGTAATGGCTCTATCAAGAGTTATGGATCAATCGAAAAATATAACTCGATGAAGCATTATTTCTACTTCAGATACCCCAGTTGTGACCTATGCAAGTCATTTTTCTTGGATTGTGAAAGGAAAAGGGATTCAACGGAATATTTCTAAGCTCGATTGAGATGGAGGAACTTAATCTAGTTGATCTAGATTCTCTTAGCTACCAGAATTAGTGAAGATACTTCTGTGATGTTAGTAGAATTGCATGTGAAAGAGGAAGCATAAAGGAAACCATCAAATCAAAGAACACACACAAATTGATAATGGAGTTCATCCAGTTTGGGTTACATCTCTAGTCCTAGTGTCAATAGTGGGGAGACTGCTTCATTAATTGCTGCAAGATTATGATGAATACATGATGTGTTCTTTGTCAATACAAAGAAGAACTCCCTTAACTAGAGTGGCATGTCTCTCCACGAGACATTATTCTATAAGAACTCTCACTCATAAAATCTATCCTTCAGCATGACAAAATAGAAAAATCTCACATTAAGTGGCATACAAGGATCCTCCAACAAAATGGAAAACAAGGATCTCAACATGAAATCATCTCAACAAAAATCAAAAGAAGACATGGCATCAATTCATCTTATACCTCCAATTTGGGGATGGACTGAAAATTCACACCTTTTCTAAAGAAACATACTACACGATTGAATTCTTGGTGAAAATTCGTGAAATTTGACTACAAAATTGATCTTTTTCTGACTCGGTCAAATTCGGGCTCCCTAAGAATCTCAAATATTCCTCAAAGATTCTTTTTGTGGGCTGACTAAAATTCAACTAAAAATATGAATAAATTTATTACACCATCATGTTCCTTGGAAAAAAACGAGAAAAATGAGTATAAAGTTGGCTTGGTTTTGAAACTTTCAATTTCAGGTCTTTAGGGAATCTTTCAAATTCCATGCAAATTACTGCATCAAGGTTCCACCTTCATGGTTCCAATGCTCAAATCTCTATTTCTAGAAAAACAACTACTGAGATCAGAACAATGATCACACTATCATATTTCTTGTGAAAATACATTGTTTCTCGAAGCCCTTTTCTAGTCCTAATGCCTCTATAAGTTCAACATCAAGAACCTTCATTATTCTTGAACCATTATACCATAAAATTTCCTGAATCAAAGAATCCAAAGGAAGCTGCAAGTAGGATAATTATCCTCTGATTTTAAGATGTCCCAGGCACTGGTACCTTAACAACCCAAAGGTTGTCTCTAGGAGTGACAATAGTTCCAATGCTCAATTCTCTGTTTCTAGCAAAACGACTACTTAGATTAGAACAATGATCACACTATCATATTCCTTGTGAAATTTTGATTCAGATGAGTATAAACTCGACATAATTATGACACCTTCAAAATTCTGCCCCAAGGAATCTCTAAGATTCCTTAAAGAGAATATTCTTTGGAATATTCCCTAACATGTTCTCTAACAATACTCCTAGAATCTTATTGAGATTCGTGTCTTCATTGGCCTACTTGTGCCCTCATCTCTCATGTATTCTCCACAGTTCCATTTAAACCATTTGAATGACATTTTGTAACAAACTCTAAGGGTAAATAAGACAAAGTGTGTGGTTGGCATAGTCGTATTAAGTTACTTGTTTGTAACAAATATTCTCGGATTATCCACAATGTAGTAAGAATATTGTCAACATTTCGAATCCCAACGAGGATCCATATTCTGGGCTAATTGCTGAATTATGAAAGTTTGAAAGAAGAACAAGACCAAGAATAAATAGGGAATAAAAAACAGAAGAAAGCGCCGACCTAATTTATTTTTATTTTGCTAATAATTTTATTTAAATAATTATTGAATTTTAATTTATTAATAATAAGAGATAAATAATAATAATAATTACTATTATTATTTTTTCCGCAGAGAAAAATCAATAACTTTTTATTAATCAAAATGAAAAGTTACAAGCGTAGATGCTTGAAGCATTTGAGGGGGGTCTAGAGAGATCCAAACCGTGTAAGACGTGCTACGTAGCATAGCTAATACGAAATAAAAATTAAAATTACACAATGCCAGATAAATTGGGCTTATCTTTTTTGCCTTTTTTCTTTTGGACTTTTTGCCAGCCTACTAGAGAACTTGCAGAAGGAATAACTGCCAACTCATTGTTGCAAGAAGAGTGTTGGGCTTCTTTATCTGAGTCAGAACTCTCAGACACATGTGCACGCTTTGAACCCCCCAAAACTCGAACATTGTTCTTCTCCTCCTGATGATTTTCAGCATTTGTTGAAGAAATTGGCTTCTCATTCTGATCCTTTTGTTCTTCCTCCTTCTATTCTCCCCTTTCTTGTGTATCTTGGAGAATTCCTCCTTCTGCTTGCTCATTGTGTTCTTGTATTTATTCATCCTCCTCATCTGAGAGTGGCAGGTCTGAGAATTGCCAACCTTTTTTATTTTAATAAGGTGATTAGATTAAGCAGGGATTTCAGTTGCTAGAGGAGTCGAGTATTGTAACCATTTAATGCGATCTTGTTGTCTATTGGTTGTTTTTTTCTTTAGATAGAGTGCAGGTGTTATGCAAGTGCCTAGTTTGATGGCACACCGTGCATCTAAAGGCAGTGTTTTCAAAATCTAATGTTTGTGTCCACTTGAGATATTTGTGTATTAGATGTATGCAGTCTGGCTGACCTTTTCTTAAATCAATCTCCATGCATATACGAGAAAAAGTGAAGATATCTATGTCCATTCTCTCTCGGTCAAGCTTTATGAACCTTCCAAGAGAGTTCCCAATGTTTTCTAAGACCTAATGATGCTAGAATGGGAGTGGGAGATTATGACGCCTAACCCAGACATGCATTTTAGTGACCACCATTGAATTTGCATCAAAACCTGGAAACCATGGGGTTATGAAGAGGCCCGCTCTTCCCCATAACCATGATCCATCATTTGTGGCAGAACTGTAATCTTTTGGATTATCAAATTGAACCACGAAGAAACCTTTTGCACATAGATAAATATCGCAGTTTCTGATATAATAATAATTATTATTGTTAATAAATAATTGTTTATTACTTATTTTATTAATAATAGTCACATAATTTACAAAAGTCACTCATAATTAATTGTTAAGTTATTTTTAATTATAATATTTTAATTATTAATTTTTTTTAGTTTAGTTGTTAATAATAAATTTAATTTTAATTAAGCTAAATTTATTTTTAATAATAATATTTATTTTAATAATTTTAATAATAAATATTGAATTTATTATCTTATTGAAAGAAATCATTCTTATAACTTATTAAAAAGAAATAATTATTGTTAATACCAATAATTCTTATTAATAATGAATTATAATGTTTTAATTTTTTAATTTTTTTTATTAAAAAGGTTAATATTTTAATAATCATAAGCTTAATTTTAATTAAATTAATTAATTTTTAATTTTTTTATAATAATTATTTTAATAATAAACGTTTATTTTATTTTCCTTATTAAAAAATAATTATTCTAAATATTAAATTTATTACTTTATTAAAAACTAATTATTTTTAATTGTGGTTAATAATAATAATTATTGTTAATATTAGTAATTACTATTTATTAATAATAATTACTATTAATAATAATAATAATTACTTTTTAACAACGTCATTAACAATGATTATTTTTATTAATAATGAATTTAATGTGTTAATTATAATTATTAAAGTACCAGAGCTAAAAACATCACAAATTTTATTTAATTTTGATTAAATTATTTTAGGGTTTATTTAATTACTAATTATTTAGATTAATTCAAGAATTATTTATAATTAATTATTAATTATTAATTAATCTTTAATTTAATTAATATTGATTAAATATTATATTATTAAATCTTAATGATAAGAGTGAAAGAAAAATACCTGAGATACTATACTTGGAGCGATCTGGAAGAACCACTCTGCTTGATTGGAGGAAGCCAACTCCCACCGATTTCTCTCCCTCCATCCCTGTTGAGATTACGCGGATGCATAATGATCTCAAGGCTTCTCTGATCTTTCTTTTCCGATAGTGCTCCTCCCTTGCGATAATATTGGCACTTTCTATACAGACATGATGCTTCATTTTCGAAGAATGCTTGGCAAGGGCTGAGGTACGCGATCTGATCCCATTCTTAATATCAACTCCATGTTATTTTAATCTCTCTTGCAAGGAATGCTTGGTTTCACCAATATAGCTCTTCCCACATGAACAATGAATCTTATAAACTCATTTAAGCTGCTCATGATTGATATTGTCCTTAATTGACCACGTACTTTGTCTTATAGTTCCAGAGGCAGAAAATTGTGTGACTATGTCCTTCCTTCTTAGAATCGTAGTGATTTTATCCGTGACTTTGTCTTTTAGTTCCAGAGGCTGAAAATTGCGCGACTATGTCCTTCCTTCTTAGAACCGTAGTGATTTTATCCTTGAAACCTTGAATGTTTGGTAGGAAAACCCTACCACATGACGCTTTAGGTTCTTAGTGCTCTTTGGAAAAAACCACACCCTCAGCTCTTTTCACGGCCTTCGTAATATCCCTCTCCTTGGCACCATGCCAAAACACACACACACACACCATCTACTATAGAACACTTAGCATATATATATATATAATCTGTAAAGTATAACATGACTATAAATATTATATATACACAAAATAACTAGATATATAATTATAAAATATAACATAGCATTGAACATAACCAAATATATAATATAGTTATAGTTATAACATTTCTATCTCACATACACACATATATAACATTTAACATAGTTTTATAATTATTTAACATAATGTGCTCTTCATAATTTAACATAAGGTGGGTGATGCTTTAAGACTCAAGTTGATCTATAAACTATAATTTTCCTTAAATTTTTCATTACTCATATTTGTAAAATTATTTAATATAATGATGTACATGACAACTATATATATCTTAGTTCCCATCCTTATTAAATTTATTAGTTGAGTAATGATTTTGTAACTTACACTTTCTAAATTTTTATTTAACTATACAGCACAACATAACATCTCTCTCTCTCTCTCTCTATGTGTGTGTGTGTGTGTGTGTGAGAGAGAGAGAGAGAGAGAGGGTTTCAACAATGCATCATTGATACATACATTAAATCCATGATGAAAAATGCATTTAAAGTTCAAATATATAATCATTTTGATTCTTTTCTAATTTGTACCATACCATTTCGTTATGTAGTGTGTCGTACCAAAAAAATTGTCTTCATGTGCTTGCGCCTAATACATGTCATGTGTCAAAATAAAACATTATAAGAACTTGTCTTATGGAGTGTTTTTTTGCCATGAAGTTTTATTAGTTTTGCATATATGTTTTTTTTGAAATTTTTACATATATTTACATATTTCTACTCTATGAATAAAATGAATTATTTATAAATGAGAAAAAATGTAACTTAGATTTTCAAGGTCATATTTTTTTATTGTATTTACATGGAACTTAATACTTTGTGTAACACCCTCTTCCCACGTTTACCCAAACATACTGGTCTGCTAGGGTAAGCATGTGGCGAGATGATACTATGATCTAATTCAACCTCCTAGGTCACCTTAAGGAAGTGGAACTAACAAAACACAACCAAATTGATCATCCACAAAACCAACAAAACCTCCATGAGCTACCCCACCTTTCCAAGTGACCAACCCTTGAGGGATGTCAACAATTCAAAGGAATTAGAGCCCCAGTCGCTCCCTTGCCAAGCCCTCCAAGCAACTGTGGGTCCCATTTGCTCCTGCATGAATCTGACTGCAACCTTTTTTGCCAGTGTTATTCCAACGACTACGAGATTTAAGGATAAATTTCAGGGTTAGGACCCAATCACTTCCCATAACTTTATGAAATTTACAGAAATGAAGTGAAACATAGAGACAATGATGCCAATTCAAATTATTGAATAGAGAGTTGACTAGACCCCTACTAGTCATGACAGGAATTTCGTCAAACATGTCACAAATATGCATTCTACAAGTTTAAACAACATATATGAGCATAGGGGTATCATACTTATATGAGAATCATTAAGAAGCATTGGTACCTTATATCATTAGTTGCATTATTATCTATTAGCACTACTACATTTGGCGGAAATTCCAACGCTTTTGACCAAATGTCGGAAATTTCCCCAAATTTTTTCCATCTCGCCCGAAACCATCGCTATACCGACGTTTATAGAAAAGTGTCGCAATATCGACACTTAGAAAAGTGTCACAATTGTGACGTTTGGAGGAAGACGTCGTAATTGCGACACTATGGTCCAAAGCGTCGCTATTGAGACGACTCCAATTGTCGCAAGTGCGACACAATGTCTAGGTGTCGCCATTGCGACGTTTAGGTACCCGTCGCAATAGCGACGCTTTTTCCGCCGTCGGTATAACGACACTTATATGCGCGCTACATAAAAATTCGAAACTTATATGCGTGCTACATAAAAATGATTTTATTGTTTTGTATGCGTCGCAATAGCTACATTAACCTCTGATATGACGTGCGCATTCGTCCTCCGCTCTTGCAGAACAGCATTCGCCCTCAGCTCTTGCAGAACAACATTTGCCCTCAGCATTCGCGCTCAGCTCTTGCTAAACAACATTTTCCCTTAGCATTCGCCCTCAGCGTTCGCCCTCAGCTCTTGCAGAACAGCATTCGCCCTCAGTTCTTGCAAAATGGTAAGTTCTTACTGCAGGCCCTTCCTCCTATAGTAGGGTTGACTCTATTTGGGTTTTTTTGGTCAATTCCATTGGATTGTGTTAGGCTGTAGGGTTCTCTCTAGATGTCAAGAATCAAGATTAAATACCCTATATTATCTTCATCACCCAATACAAGATTTAAATTTTCCCCAAAGAAACGCTTATTAATTTGGCAACCATTATTTCTCCCTGCTTTAAAAACCCTACATTTAAATGAAAACAAGCATTGCATTTCAACTACAAAAATCTATTAGTGTTCAAATGTACATGTGTGCTACATTGCGTCACGATATCCACGCGCGCATTCGCCCTCCGCTCTTGCGGAAACGACGTCGCCCTCGGCATTCGCCCTCGGCTCTTGCGAATATCATTCGCCCTCGGCATTAAGCCCTCGGCTCTTAACGAACGGCATTCGCCCTCGGCCTTCGCCCGAGCTCTTGCGAGAACAACATTCGCCCTGGATTCGCCCTCAGCTCTTTCAGAACAACATTCGCCCTCAGCTCTTGCAGAACAGCATTTGCCCTCAGCATTCGCCCTCAGCGTTCGCCCTCAGCTCTTGCAGAACAGCATTCGCCCTCAGCTCTTGCAAAATGGTAAGTTCTTACTGCAGGCCCTTCCTCCTATAGTAGGGTTGACTCTATTTGGGTTTTTTGGTCAATTCCATTGGATTTTGTTAGGCTGTAGGGTTCTCTGTAGATGTCAAGAGTCAAGATTCAATACCCTCTATTATCTTCATCACCCAATACAAGATTTAAATTTTTCCCAAAGAAACGCTTATTAATTTGGCAGCCATTATTTCTCCCTGCTTAAAAAACCCTACATTTAAATGAAAACAAGCATTTCATTTCAACTAAAAAAATCTATTAATGTTCAAATGTACATGTGTGCATCACTTGTGTAGGGTATTCCTTTTCCACTTTCACATTATCCAAGAATGTGTGTATAGTTCATATTTTTTGTGCTTTAGATTGTCTTGAAAAAGGAAAGGTAAATTATTTCCCATGGAAAAATAAGGTTTTCCCTTTTTATAGGTTGTTTGGACTTACGTGGAAAAATTTATGGTATGCCTTTCATATTATGTAGTTTAAATTTGAATTAACAGATTATTCTACATGAAAATATAATTACCTATGTGATGTCCTTCATCACTAATTAAAATTATAGGGTTTCAATTTCCTAGACAATCATATGTAATGTAGGGTGATGAATTCGGAACAGAAACTACAGAGGAAGATAAAAATATCGCTTTCCGTTTTGGCTATCAAGCTGTAGTTGAACGTCACAGAATCTTGGGGCAGGTCCCAAGATCTAGAATGCCTGATAAGGTAAAACATTAACCTTTCAATATTTTTGTTTTCGTCCATAAATTTAATGTCTAACAACTTTGTTTAAATCAGGGGAGCAGCACTACCGACATGGTTGCTTACTTTGAGATAAATTTGACACTTTTATAAGGAATATAACATAAAAACACAAAATGGGAAGGAATTGATGAGGTAGATGACCTTTAGTTGTTGTCGATTAAGAATTGATAATACACGATGCATGTTCTGTACTACAAACTAGATTCCTTCCTGGAGTTAGGACACAGAGTATTGAATCAAAGTTGTAGTTTATAACTTCTTGTATTGGTTCATCAATCTTGAAATTCAGACATTGCATGTCTTCATTGCTTCATGTTTGAATAATTTTCATCATATCGTACAATAGGAAATTAGGAATTATGATTATTATTACTTTATGGATCTATTAAGTTACTTTTAAGTTTGCATGGTTTAGTGTGAAATTATTCTAGTGTGCCCCTAGGCCGAGGTGAAGGAATGCCAAGGACTGAGAACCCTAGTTTTTAAATGGTATTGTTTCTTATACCCAAAAACCCCTCAACATCACTTCTTATTAGTTCTTAACAATAATGTTGTAAACAATTTGAGAATTGATATAGCAAAATCTCGCACTTCTCAAGATAAATTCCTAAAGCTAAAGTGTGATACCATGTGTAATTCAATAGCCCCATTGTCACCTCACCAACCTCTTTTCACTTTGGGCTAGCTCTCCTCCAACTCAAGGGGGCTTCTCCCTAGTAGATGTTTGGGATCTAATGGCCCAACCAAACCAATTCAAGAGCCACCTAACTCTCTACGTTTACTACTATCAATCAAAATATTGAACAATAGGGTCAGACATGCATCCTGAAGATAAAATTGCCAGGGTATTTTTGGGTAATTTCAAAGGGAAAGTCCCCAAACACATATAATAAAGGAATTATAACGTGATTTCAAACATTAAATATCAACAAAATCGTTTAAAGGATATTGAAAGGAAAAAGGTGATGGAAGATAGAAAGTGCCTTACTTAAATGCTCTAAGGATTTTTCAATAGTTGCTCCAAAAGCTTCACTTCAAGGCCCTTCAAGATCGTCTCCAACAATGCTATGCCATCAGCTTCAACAATGTTGCTCCAAAAATGTCCTCAAGGTCTTCACAACAAGTTTACTAGAAGTTTCTCCAACAATATATTCAATAAGGTCTTCATTGTCAACTCGTCTCTTGCTTGGGTGCCTTAATGTGCAATGACATGTTTCCAGGACTGAATTCAATGCAAGGCATATTTGAAACTCTAACTCTGTCTTCCGGTGTCTTATTAGAAATTATTTTAGTTTTCATTTTGTGTTTTCAAGTTAGATATTGTTTTCAAGTTTTTGCATTTATAATTTTATTGCAATGTGGCAGACTGATCAGAGCAGTGCAGGAACAACCCTGAGACGGGATGATCGTGGAAAGAGGCCAGCGGAAGAACATGTAAAGTGCCAGCATTGCTCTATCTTCGGGTATTTTAGTTATTTACATAATTGAAATAATATTAATTTTGTTCAAATATGCAGACACCTAGCCATGGTACGCCTGATGATTCCCTCTTTGAGGAAGAGCTTTCTTCATCCCTATCTCCAGTGTTCTTGTTGCGAAAAAGGCACGAGATGCAAGGTCGGAATTTAATACTTTGATAGACGCGCCTCAAACACCTGAAACAGAAGAGAGGATAAAAAAACTTATGAGCCAGCTAGAAACATATCAGGTAATAATAAAAATTCAAAAGGATATTTTTTTTGTTCTGCATGAGATGAATTGTGATAGTTTGATTTTTAATTTTTACATTGACTAAACTAACAAAAGTTCTTTTGTATGTATCGTTTTCTGGCACTTGCTGAACCCGGTGTTGGTGGTAGTGGGACACAAGGGCAAGAGATTGCCCAGCAACCCTCTCGTACACCTTCTACTCCTTTAGGTGCCAGCCAAGAAACACACCCTGCCCAAGCAGACACCCAACCAAGCGCTGAACGTGTTGGAAATGATGAGGTTGATATGGCCAACTACATTATTGCGTTTCCTGGAGCTACACGTGTCAGCTCCACAGGGACCATTAATGGCACGTTGTTGGTGAACGATGAAGGTGTCCCTATAAATCATGTACAACTCCTAGGTAAATTTTAATATTTTAACTATTTCATGTACTTTATCTAAAACATATTTATCATGATTTTTATTTTTAAATTAATGATAATATCTTCTTCTTTTTTTGGTTTTATTCTGTGTAGGAAACAATGAGTTCTACAGGATTCTGGAGAGCCATGCGTTAGTAATTTTTGGCCCAACCATACGTACAGGGTGGAATTCCCAGAATTCCAACCTGAAAAAAGAACTTCTAGATTATCTAGAAGCCCTTTTTGGGGTCGGCACATTTGACAGAACAGCGGTGGCTCGGGTAGCCGAAAAATATTTGAAATATACCAGGGACACCTATAGGACGCAATTGAAATTTAACCCTAGATATGAGCGTCCTCTCGCAGTTTCAGAGAGTGAGTGGAGAGCACTCATCCATGACGGAAAAGAGAAAAGGGCAAAGAAAGAAGGAAAAATGCCAGCTGGACCCGCAAGGTAAATTACAACTTTAATTCAATAGCTTTAATTTTCTCTATGTCTAAAATAAAAGTGTGCTACGTCATATCTGACTTCAATCTTTTGATGATAGGTTGTCTGACACCTCGAAGGCAACCAAAGCTAGGATTGAAAAAAAGGGCCATCACAAGCTAGGCCAGGGCGGCTACTTGAAATTAGCCGCAAGAATTGTAATTAAGTAACTAAACATCTTATAATTAATTGTATCGCCTTCCAACGTTTTTGTAATCCTATCAAATATGATTAAAAATACACAATCATATGTAATGTAGGGTGATGAATTTGGAACAGAAACTACAGAGGAAGATAAAAATATCGTTTTCCATTTCGGCTATCAAGCTGTAGTTGAACGTCGCAGAAGCTTGGGGCAGGTCCCAAGATCCAGAATGCCTGATAAGGTAAAACATTAACCTTTCAATATGTTTGTTTTCGTCCATAAATTTAATGTCTAAAAACTTTGTTTAAATCAGGGGAGCAGCACTACCGACGAGGCAAATAACCCAGTTTTAGAGCCAGATGTAGATGATCCTCACGTGCAACATGATCATTGTAGTGGGGACCAGGCCGACAATGCTACTATCAGTGAGGGCCGTGACGGTAATTAATTTCCACTTATAATATTTTCTAATTATACCTTGATGGTTGTCCTTATAACGTTTTTTGTTTAAATGACAGAGAATGTTTCCCTTGAGGATCTTACCACCAGAGAGGAAGACAGGGCAACAGTCCCAACGGCGACAACTGGTGCACCAGGTAAATAATCTCATTGCAATTTTTTTTATTAATATTACCGGACTAGTTCAATGATATTTAAAAAATGACAATTAAAATTTAATATTATCTGTTTTTGTAGGCGATGCCCCGTCACTGGATGAGACCAGACATCGTGACTACGCAACCAGGTCAGCGCCGACAACTGGTGCACCAGGTAAATAATCTCATTGCAATTTTTTATTATTAATATTACCGAACTAGTTCAATGATATTTAAAAACTGACAATTAAAATTTAATATTATCTGTTTTTGTAGGCGATGCCCCGTCACTGGATGAGACCAGACATCGTGACAACACAACTAGGTCAGCGGCGACAACTAGTGCACCAGGTAAATAATCTCATTGCAATTTTTTTTATTAATATTACCGAACTAGTTCAATGATATTTAAAAACTGACAATTAAAATTTAATATTATCTGTTTTTGTAGGCGATGCCTCGTCACTGGATGAGACCAGACATCGTGACTACGCAACTAGGTCAGCGGCGACAACTGGTGCACCAGGTAAATAATCTCATTACAAATTTTTTTATTAATATTACCGAACTAGTTCAATGATATTTAAAAACTGACAATTAAAATTTAATATTATATTATACTGTTTTGTGGCGCGTTGTTCCTTTGGATGAAGTCAAACATCGTGACTACGCAACTAAGTCATTGATGACAAATGGTGCACCAGGTAAATAATCTCATTGCAATTTTTTTTATTAATATTGCCGAACTAGTTCAATGATATTTAAAAGCGAAAATTAAAATTTAATATTATCTATTTTTGTAGGTGATGCCCAAAATCACTAGATGAGACCCGGTTTATCATTGAGCTATAGCAACTAGGTCGGCGATTGTGGATCGTGCAACAGGAGCAGAGCATGATGATATTGATGATGTAATTAGGAGCTTTAGAAATAGGAAGAAGAAAAAGAAAATTTGATAATGTAAAATGTTGTATTATTATAAGACAAACGTTACCATACTTGGAACGTTTTTTGCGTTATATAAAAAACTCATTTATCATACTATTTTTATGTCAAGCATTAATTGCAATGTTTCCTTGCGTACTTTTTGTTGAATTTTTTTTTTATTAGTTATTGAATTTTTTTTTTTATGCTCATGAAAGTAAAAAATGAAATATAGATTGGGTATTAGGGAATTGAGAGTGATGTGAGGGGGGGGGGAGGGGCCATAAGAGCTTCCACCTTCACGTGGTTGGCCCTGTTTAGTAGAGAATAATTTATTGGAGCGATTTAATCTTGGAGCAAACCTCCCCTGATCCAGCGTAGCAACAAAAAAGTCACTGTTGACTTAGTTGCTACTCTTTCAGATCGTGGGAGGCTTGTTCCAAGTTCATGCGACTCCAATAAATTTTTCTTGAAACAAAGAGGAGCTTATTCAGGTATGTTTTGACATTTTCAACATATGTTCTAACATTATCATAAGAATGCATCTTAGAGTAAAAAATACTACATCAATTAGTTGTATTTATTGTATAGATAATGATGGATTTTGATTGACTTGGCAGTGCAGGTACAAATCCTCTTGCATCATGAGCAATACAACTTGTCAACCAGGGTCATGTCCAGGATATTTTTGCTTGTGCACTTGACCAGGTGCGTAATGTCACATTTTGTAAGTTCCTTTACAGTTCATAATTCAATATTAAACTTGTTCATGATTATTATCTAGGTTTTTTGTATGTGTTTTTTCATCTATTTGATTGTAAGCAACTCTGCATGTTTCCTGTTGTTCACTATGATTTCTCCCATTACCACTCCTAGGATGAATCCGAATTTATTGTTACATAGGTTACTTTATTGTTACTATGATTTCTCCATTTACGATTTCATAGGTTACATCATGTAAAGTTGTCAATCTCGGGTTGGTGATGAGCTTTAGTTCTCCAGATTTGGGGCTTTTATGATATTTTCTCCCTCATGTCATTCCTGCATCACCTCGTTGTTTGAGCATGCCAATTGTCTACCACTTGTACCAATTGGCACATGTCAATCTCTGAGTGGTGTCACATTTCACCTATTTTTAGTGAGAGTTTAGGGTTTCTCTAACATAGCTTCAGAAATCCGATTCAGTGCCTGCTTGAATATCGTCACATAATACTCATGGTTTGGATTGATGAGCATGTTCTAAATAGTTGGTTGATTCATAAGAACCACCCATATAGTCATCTTGAGATATTTCAGAAGTTTTCTCGGGTTTCCTTTTTCACCATTTCTAGTGGGTGGGATGGTGTGGGGTGATCCATCAATATTGGTGCTCTTGTAGTAGGGAATTTGTTTTTGGGGATATAAAGGAGCATTTGATGTAGATATCACATTGGATGCATTCATAGATGGGCACGAGAGGTCAAGAATTTAAATTAAAAATATGCAACCTCTAGCATGGCAACCTGAAGGCCGCGAGAGACACTGGTTAAAGATTGTTTTGTGCTGGCCTTAATATAGTTGTGATTTCTTTCTATTATCTTAATGCAAATATATAGTTCGGTCTCATTAAAATGAGGATTTTGGTTGTATTTCTCTTTGGTTGTTTCTCTCTTAATGCTCCAGAAGTTGCCAAAAGTTGCGATAGTTGTTTAGTTTGCCTGTTACAACTTAAAAGTGGTTTTTTAGCAATGGGAGTCATGTTTTTTAAGGTTCATACTAATATGAAGATCTTGTAATTCTATATTCAGCATAAGAGAAGATGGCCTCTGCTTTGGGCGGTATGACAACAATTGCCACATCTACCTCATTAGGTAACAATGGAAAGGGGAAGAAGTTGGGTGCAATGTTTGATAATTATGGCAGACAATTGTCTTCTCTTTCAGTTTTTTCACCCATTTCCTTTAATCGCTCAAGAAGAAGAGGGAATCTGAGATTACGCGACAGAGAGAAGGTAGTTAATACAAGATCTATGGAAAAGGAGTTGTACTTCAACAAGGATGGCTCAGTGACAAAAAAATTGCAGGTCAGAGAAAAAATTATGTTTAAAGGAAGGTCACCTGCACGTGAAACTTCACTGTGGTGGATCTTTCCTTGTCCACTTATATTCGATTTTAATGTGTTATTTTAATTTTTCATGGAGGATTGTTTTGGCATATGGTCTGGCATTCAATTGCACACTTACTGAAAGCATTGTCAATTTGTCTTGCAGGCGGTGTGAACAAACTTGCTGATCTTGTTGGAGTCACCCTTGGGCGAAGGGAAAAATGTTGTCTTGGAGAGCAAGCATGGTTCTCCGAAAATAGTTAATGATGGTGTGACAGTAGCTAAGGAGGTAATTTGTAGATGTGTGCTCTGGTTTTCTTTTTAACGTTTTATTAGTTCCCCCTCTTAAATGTATTAGATTTGGTAGGCATAATTTGAAAACTCAAAGGTGAAAGGAAACATATTTGTTACCCAGTGGTCTACTTGGCCTATGGACTAGCCACATTAGAGTAATGCATAAAGCTTTTTACAACAATAAAAGGAAAGGGTTATGGCTGAGTCAAATTTTATTGTTATTGACAGTGTAATGAAATGTATCTCAATGCTATGGTTTTGGCCTTTTTATTGGTTGAATTAGAGGACCCAGTTGAAAATATTGGGGCCAAGTAGGCTGGTTTTCCTTTTTGCTGATGGTTTGGTGTATCTAATTAAATTAGTTGCCTAAGGTATTTTTGGTTGCAAACTCCTTTTCATTTTTCATACAGTATTGGCCTTGTGGAATACATTTGATTGTGTGGTCTTGTTAGATCTACAACATTTGTAGTTGTTTAGTCTTATGGCCGAGGTGCACTTTTATTATGGAAATAGTTGACGCAATATTGTCATTTAATCCTTACTGCAGGGTAGCATGTTGAGAAGTTTCTTGTGAAACATTTGGTATTCAAAATGACACTTGATCCTATACAACATCATGCAATTGACTTCAAAATTCATATTCAAAGTGTGCCAGACAATTCTTGCAAAATTTCAAATATTTATGTTGTTTTAAACCATTATCTTTTTCATGTATTGGATGCTGAAAATGTGAAAAAGACTTTGATATGAAACCAACTGGTGAATAATTTCCAGCAAAACAACCACTTCCAAGACATGATTTAGAAGTAGAACATATGTACTTATGAAGCATAGAAAGATATCCTTGATGCATTGTCAATGTTTGGCTAGGGTTATTTTGGAGAAAATAACTCCTTATTCCTAGAATAGTGATCTTCAATACAAGTAAATGCCAGAGAAGAGAGATCATCGTGTGACGCAACAAAACTGAAATTGAACCCCTAAGGAGAGCTGGTGTGTCTACAATCGCTCTGTCAGCATTTTCCCCTGGTTTACCCCGTTCTTTTCCTCCAGCCTGGGTCTTCATTGACTTCTTCTTTCTTCGGGTTTATTTATCAAATTTGTAGAATTTGATAAATAAATACCATCCACAATGGTTGGACTTTAATTTATATTCCCGACTTTATATTATCTCCAAGCCTTATAACCAATGGTTAACTTTCAACACTTTGTATTTATACTCCACGTTTCTTTTTAAATAAATAACTTGTAATGAACTTTCGGCTCTATATTTCACCACCCGGCCTTACAACAATCATGCTCCAGACTTATGCTAATTATCCGCCAATCGTTTAATTAAACAATTTCATTATACTCCGGCCCCACCTATATATATCAATAACCAATCAAACACTCGTATCATACCTGGATATCCTCCGCACACCTTAGTTAACCTCCAGGCAAGTTCAACGTGCGACCACCGTCCGATGGCCCTTCTCCAAATCAACGACTCTTGGCAATTTCGCTCGGCTTCCAACGTCGGGCTTTAACGTGCGATGGCGTGGGTTAAACGGTTGTTTTCCGGGGTCACTTCGCCACGTGTCGCATTCCCTCTGGAATCGCTCGCGAATAGGAAATACCGCCTACTCCGCAAAAGCGGTGCGATATGGGCAACCCGCTTTTGTGATTCCGCTCGTGGTTTTGGTAGAGGGCTTGACCACGGGTGCAAGTCTGGTTCCGCTATCCTTTTGTTTGTTAACTCATGTCCAATCCTTGGGTCAGGTTCCGAAAGCACAACAATTTTGTCTCTTTATTAAGCAGGATTTTTATATTTGAACAGTTTTCACGACCCCGGTTCTCTACACAGACCTCGCCTTCGGGTGGGGTGAGTTCACAGGGTTATCCAACAATTTACGAGAATTCAAAGACAGAAGAATGGAATTATCAGTACCCAATCGCCTCATAGTTAAACAATTCTTCACAATTAGCAGTTCGAGATAATTCAATGGCAACTAAGCTTGGAAATCATTTAACTGGAAACAATTGTTCACACACAGAGGTTTATTGCAGAAATCCCCTCTCTACTCTCCTCTTCCCTCTCTACTTTTATTCATACGAGGAATTACAATTTATATACATAACATATGGCTCTTCGGTTCCTCTGAGAGGACCGTTCTAGAAATAAAAAGGTCTAATTATAATAATTCAACTAACTGAAACTGTTCGACTCCTACAACTCTAACTAGTCTAAGTAATACAGTCAGCTGAGGTATTGACACCTAGCTATTACAACTCAAATGTTTTCGAACCCTCCTAGCCACAACATGTGGACAAAACCTCCTACATTGCTGGCTAGTGCCTAATGCCTCTGCATCATCGTGTGACATAAACCTATTAAAAAAAGTGAACAGGGAATGATTATTAATTATGGCATACTAAGTTGTCAGTGATTTTGACTATTTGTCTTTAACATGTAAAAATGTTAAATTCCAAACTTACATCATCATGGTTTGGCATCATGAGCTTGAATAATTGTCCACCATGCTCATAATTTCATTTTTGTATTCATATCTATAAACAACGTTTCAAATAATAATAAAAAATTTCTATAAGAAAAATCCAGACCTCCATGCTGTTGCTCCTTGTGAGACAAAGTCAAAATTGCATTACACAATCTGACACATAAGAATCTCCTATATCCCGGTGGTATGTATCCAAACTCTTATAATAGTGTCTTCAAGACTTATGTTGACATTTCCAATGAGATATTTAAGCAATGAAAGATGGAGCCTTCTTCATTGTTGCATATGTAACAGTCTTTTATTAATATAAATATTGATGGTTTTGTCTTTCTGAAAATGAAATGTAAAAATAATTTATTGTGGTCAATTGAAAAGTTTTTTTTTTAAAGCTTTTCATTATGGAAGGGCAACATAGATATATGCCCTTCTAATTGAAATTCGGACCTGCCCTTCAAATTTGATCACTGTGTAGGACCTTAACAAACAATAAAACTATTTCGCCACGCGTTATATAAAACATATAACGAAACCTTTGTCAAAACTTCAAATGAACCCTTTAGCCGTGGGTATTTCATCACGAATTGATCATTTTACCATGTACCTTCTTCTAGAGGAATATTCTTCCACTTGATTAGGTACTTCATAATGGTTATATGTCAAAGAGATACAGAATGTTTATCTATAACTTTTTGTGGTTCAAGAATCAACTTTCATTCTTCATCTAATTTTGGAATTTCTATTTACATTGGCATATTTTTTCCCAAAACCTTTTTTAGGAAAGATACATGAAAAACCTTATGAATGCAAGAAGAAGGAAAATATAACTTCTATACCACTTGTGCAATCCTATGAATAATTATTTAGGGCCATAATAGTTTTGCAGTGTGGAAAAAGTCAGCAAAAAGTCCCGAATTTTTGAAAATATCCCGAATTTTTCCCGGAGCCGACTTTATTGGCCGAATTTTTGCCAACTTTTTCATCCCTGAAAAAGTCGCGATTTTATCCTCGAAGTCCCAACTTTTTGCCGACTTCTTCGAAAAAATCTTGAGTGAGGTAGTTTCTTTAATAATTTTTTAGTTTTTTTTGAAAAAATGAGGATTTTTTCCAAAAATGAATATTTTTGTATTTTTTTAGTTTTGCCGAATTTTTACTGACTTTTTCAAAAAACTCCCGACTTTATCAAGTATTTCAACTTTTGGACCCTTGCCGATTTAATCCCAACTTTGACTTTTTCCACATTGCATTTATGAGCTAATTCTTTATTCTTCTTTTTCTTGAATGAAGATTGCTTATAATGCTATAATCTAAAAAATACCCAATTACCCTCCTCAAATTATCTTTCACTTCAATGTTGTTCCCCTTGTTGTTTTATCATTTTTCATGTCATTTGAAGGTTTTCCATAATAATTTTCAAAGTTTCTTTAGTATTTTCCATATGTGACTCTGTTTCCTATACTTTGGACTTATCTTGCAAAAAGTATGAGATACTAGGAGTTGGATATCCATAAAAGGGCCTTAAATGGGGAAATTTTAGTAGATGTGTGATAGGTAGCATCATATTACCATTCTTCCTTGACGAACCCACTTCATCCATTAAGATTTCTTTTCTAAAGAGTAACATTGTAGATAACCTTAAAACATTTGTTAAATATTTTTGTTTGACCATTTGATTATGTTTGATATGTAGAACTCATGGCAGCTAGTGTTTCTCCACTCATATTAAATAATTATTTCCAAAAGTTTCTTGTTACTATTACTTTAGGAAAACCATGAAGACTATGAATTTCTTTCACGGACACTTCTGCCACTTGGCTTGTTGTTTATGTAATTTGAGCTCTACAAAAAAAATCTACAAAATTTGTCTATATAAATGACCACAAAAATGTAATACTTACCTTTATATTTCAGTAACCCTGTAATAAAGTCTATTGATATATCTTCTAGTCTTTGAATATGTATGTGGAATGGTTGAAGTAACCTTAGATATTTTACTATCTCTCTTTTATTTATTATGCAAACCTGACCTTCTCTTACAAAATTTTGAATATCTTTCTTCATTCCTTCCAAAAATATATTTTTTGATCCTTTGAGATGTTTTAAGGGACCCTGCGTCCTACCATCAGAGAGACATGGGACTCCCTTAATATTTGTTTATTCAAATATGCTTGCATGCATAAAAATATTCTACATTTGCACCAAAGTATATCTCTCTTTCACTCCCGATGCTCCATAGAGTTCATCCCATCCTTTATAAATTTTAGTTTTTGTTTAGTACTATTGTCATTTTTCCATTATGGAAAGCTTCTTCTAGCCACCTAGGAATAGAAAATGTAATTGGATATAAATTTGAGGCCTCTTCTATTTTAGAAAGAGCATCATGTACTAAATTTTCCATACCCTTTTTGCAGATTATCTCAAAATTAAAACTTTGCATTTTTTCTCCTCATTTTTGTTAATCTTCTAATGAAAATCATAGCTTCAAAAAATACTTTATGCTATCATGGTATATCTTGACTTTAAAGTACCTCCCAATGATATACTATTCCCATTTTTTATTGCATGTAATATTGCTTCCATTTATTTTTCATACGTAGATTTCACCAAATATTTTCTTTGAATTCCTTGCTTTTAAAAGCCAATGATATCCCTTATTGTGTTAATGCTACGTAAATTCCTTGTCCTAGTGCCTCACACTCTACTATGAATGTTTTACCAAAAGTAGGTGCAACCGATGTTGGTGTAGAAGACATGGCATCCATTAAAAGAGAGAATGCCAAAGTAGCCTCATCATTCCATATAAATGATATTTTCTTCAAGAGATATGTGAGTGGACTTGGAATGCATGCATAATTCTTAACAAATTATCAATAATATCATGTAAGTCTAAAAAATCTTCTAAGAACCTTGATTTTCTTAGGAATAGGTCATTTTGTAATAGCTTGCATCTTTGAGGCTCCAACTTCACTCCTTCCTTTAAAACAATATGAACCAAATACTCGAATTCTTATTTCCCAAAAGCACATTTGGATATTTTTACATAAAAATGATTGTTCTCAATAATTTATATAACTTTCCACATGTTTAGTGTGGTATTCCCATGATTTATTATAAATATGTGTATTATCAAAGAAAACCAACACAAATTTTATAAGATGGGATCAAACAAAATTGTTCTTAAGTCGAGCCCGCCGGACTTCAAACGATGATAAACCATAATTCAAACCAAATTCGCGTTCCAAAATAGCCTGCTGACGTCGGCCAATTTTGTGACGTGAAAACCAAATGAATTCCGCCCTAATCTTTTTCGGGTCCGAAGTTGGGCTGGCGTACGGAGGGAGAGTTGTGACGTGAATTTCTTATCAAATTCGCCCTAATATTTTTCAGGTCCGGATTTCCACTGCGCGAGCGGCCCAAACAAAGATCCGCTCCTATCCCTCTGTGACGAAACCATCGTACATGCTGACGTCATCAATCAAAACCCGCCACCCTTTTGACTTTGTAAATAAAACAAATTGCGTCTGCGTCATTTTCATTGTTCCGTGCGCTAGCCAGTATTCCATGCAACAAAATTCAAAAACCAATTGTTAACGCTTGCTGACCGTTACCTTGCTGAAGAGAATTGAAGCCGAGTATTTCAGGGTTCTTCTGTCATAACCAGCGCCTGTTTAAACACGTTTCATTTCCCGTAAATAGGTATTTATTCCAATTCCCCGCTAAAATCTGTAAAAAATCCTGGTTTTAGTTTTAATTCTGCACTAAGGTCTGAAAAGAAGTTCAGTTTGGTCTTTTTCGTTCCCAGAACTGCAATTATATTCCCAAAACTGGTAATTGTTCCCCTTTTCCACAAAAACCCCGAAATTCCATTTCTGAATCCACAAGAACCAGAAATGGAAGTTCCTGTAGCTCTGAATGTCGTGCCCATCAATGCCCCTCACAAGGACTTGGATTATTTGCCTTTAGGCGATATGGATTTTCAAATTAAGGACTTGCTTCTCAGTGAGAATCCTCTTTGAATATTTTTCCGCTGCAGAGACAATTATTTGAATGGTTCTGACATCTTTGGACTTTGGGAATCAAATCTTCCTATGTACCTTCTCCCCTCAGTCCATATTTTTCCTGAGTTAATCCATTATTGCTACGCAAATTATGATCCCAACCAATGAGCAGTTTTATCCCCAAGTCAAAATGTCCTTTTCCCAATAACTGCTCAGTCCATAAATGAAATGCTACAATTCCAACCTGGTCAAGCTCTCACTCCCCTTTCCATGGTTGAATTACTTGAGAAATCTACTAAGTTATCCCATGAAGAGTTAAACCGCCTATGCCAAACCTTCATGTTACCAGAGCATCAGCCTAAAAACCCTCCCCCTTATGGTTATACTTTCTTTATTGATGAGGGTAGACTTATTTTAAACATGATATCTTCCATAATGGGCTTCAATACTAGTGATTATGTTGATCAGTTAACCCTAGTATTGTTATCCATTTTTACCCCTGGACAGCCTCCTACTGTCAAGTACGATTTTGCATCTTATATTGCTGACAAAATCCATGATTAGTTCATGAGATTTGAGAATGAGAGAGTATTTAAGTATTCTTCTGTCATATATCATCTCATGATTTACTTTCAGTCAGAAAATTTCCCTTTTATGTTAAGAAACTTGATGCCAAAGGGAATCCTAGGTCAGTCATCTTTTGGTCTGCCATTACTCACAATTCCTCTGAGTCTCCTTATTCCTATAATGAGTTTGTCGACCTTTTTGTTCATCTTGCAACTACCTTGTTGACAGGAGTCTCTCCTCCTAGAATTAACAATGAAATCAAGAAAATCCTTCAGCTCTCAAAGCATTACAAGATAGGTGACTGGTACCTATATAAAAACTACACAGAGATCGGGATATATGGATGTGAATTATGCCCATTCAAACTGCCCAAGTATGTCCCAATGAGACTCTTTGCATTAGAATATTTCAGGCAGATGAATAATTCAGATATAATTCATTTTTTCAATGCAAAGAAAAAGGCTCAACTCAGGATCAAGAGCCAATTAGGTCCCTTCATTTGTAACTCTAGGGAAGCTGGAAAGGAAGTCGAAAGGATTTTAGAAGACTATCTCAGACTACAAAAGAGTTTCTACTGGGTGCCTTATGATCCAAACAACTTTATCTGTGATAAAAGAATGAAAAATAAATTGTCACCATACATCCATCAAAGAATCCCAGAAATAGAACAATATGCTAATATGGATGAATGGACATAAGGGACATTGGTTGAAAAAGATAGTGAGCAAGTCAATGTTGAAAATGTAATGAAAGATCTTGAAAAGATACTTGACCTAGAATCTTTTGGACAGGTGCAGGGATCTTCTTCAGCCAGGACTTTACAACAAAATTTGCGGGAGATTAGTACAGTAGCAGTAGAATCTAAAGGAAAAGAAAAGGAGCTTGATATACAAATAATTGAAAAATTCATAATGACAGAGCAACCAGAGACTTCTAAAGAACAAGGTCAAGGACAAATTCCTCCTACTCAGATCAGTGAGCTAGAAATTTATATTTTACAAACTCCTCTGAATATAGAAAAGGGAAAAAAGAGAGAGGCTGAAAAAACCACTCCTATTGGTGGCTCTTCTGAACAACAAGATGTTAAAAGGTAGAAATTAACTCCCCTTCCAGAAGATGAATCATTTCAGGAAATCCCTGACATCCAGGGAAGAGAAGACAGTTAGAAAGCAGGTACAGGTAGTGGGACATCCACTAATTTTCAAAAACAGGAAATACAGAGGCAACAAAGTGCAGAAATATCTTCTTTCAAACCTCCGGTAAAAACTGCCTCGGACATCAAAAGAACATTCATCAATATAAAGGCCAGGAATGATCCACTTAGACTTCAAGTGTACAACCAATATTTGAAGATGGCTCCGAAAAATCAAGAAATATTGATGTCAGCTTATGACATCCAACAGGGTAAGATGTTAATGAGCCATTTGAAGCCCAAGGTGCGGCAGCCTCAGACAGCTGCAGATTACGTTAGGAATAATTTTGAAGTCTTAGTAAAGGATATCCATCCTTTAGATCAAATTGAGCTACACAAGCAAATAGGTGAGATGATTTATTCTACTCTGACGGATAAATCAATGATGACCCATAAGTTGCAGGATTCTTTGGATAATACTAATACACAGTTGCAGCTTGAAAAAGCATCCTCCCAGGCTAAGGATAATAGAATCAAAACTTTAGAGGAAATAATCATTGGTTTGGGTCATAATCCTAAATATGTGAAAGGTATTGAAGCTTTGATCAAGAGAAAATATGATGATATTGCAGCTCTGAGAAAACAATTAAAGTTACCGGCCTCAAGACATCCACAGACTGCAGAAATCATCAAACAAAATTCTGAGGAAGAACTAATGGATTTTCTCTTAAAATTGAATGAGCAACTTACTGCAACTGAAAAAGAGCTTGAGAATGCATTAAAAGATAAGCAGGTAAATATTCCAGTATCTACAGCAGGAGTAGTGACAGGTACAACAACAACAAGTCAGCCAGCAGAATTGTCACAGAGCAACACTGCAAATTTGAACACTGATGAATTAACAAAGTCAATGGAAGATATGAAACTTCAGGCCATAGAGCTTCACAAAACAAAGGAAAAATTGGCCACTCTAGAACATAAATATGATCTTTCAAAAATGAGTGTTGCTGATAAAACAAGAGAAGTGAACAAATTAGAAAAAATAGTCAAAGCATTGGAAAAGGATCTCACATTGGAGAAACCTTTAAAAGAAATAAATGAAACTCTTTGGGATAATATCATTCAATCAATAAAGGATGTTTGGTCCTCAATTCAAATAATGGATGAACAGAATAACTTAGTTAAATTGGCTCTGGATGAGATTGAGAGATCAAGACAAGAGTTGGGAAATATGCCAGAAGAGGCCAATAGACTTATACAATTTTTGAATACTCAGACTAAGAATCAACTTGTAGAAATTGGTATTCAAGACAGGACCGGAACAATTCTGGAAATAAAGAGAGTTTTTACTAAAAGAACTCTGGTACAGAATTTAGAACGAAGGTGCTCAGATATGCAAGAAGAAATCATTGCCTTCAGAGAAAGATTGAATATTTTGTTAAATAGAGGATTGCCCAGTCCTATAGTTGGAGAAGATAAGCTAATGGACCTTGATAGTTATGTTGAAAAATTGGACAAATATGCTGATAATCAAGCTAGTTCTTCAACCAGTTCATCAACAGCAACATTTCCTACAGGGAAAAACCTTCATGACAGATTGGAGAATTTATTTTATTTTGAGCATGAAGTAAATCATTTGTTCCCAAATCAGCCTAATTTCTTCAGATATACTGAGGCTGATGAAACACTAAGAAAGTTGCAAAGGACCAGAGTGCCAGAAGTTCAATGGTGGGAAGAAATGATGGAACTTTTGTAAAAAAATATCCTTACATAAATTTTTGCCTATTTACCATAGTATATCATGATAAAAAGGATAAAAGGATGAACAAAGGTCAAAGAGTATCAGAGCAGTTAAAGAGTATCAGTGAAACGAAATAATCAACATAGAATTACTGAAGAGGACAGCAGCAAGCCAAGATATAGGGCCTACCTCCAGCACCTTCTTAAAAGAAGGAAACAGCACAACATCAATTATCATTTTTCTTATCTACAAGACCATCTATCTCTATATTGTTGTAAAATACTTATTAGTTATCCTAGATAATATCTCAATTTGTTATGAGATATTTTGTATGATTTTTTGTATAAATACTCCATCAATTGGAGTAGTAAGTGTGGATTCATATACTTTGCAGTAACATTGAATTTTTCGGAATAAAGTGTTGTTGGAGAAATTTCTTTGTGGCTTGTTGGATGATGAATTGATGCTAGAGACTTTTTACGGGATTCATGTGTCAAACTATGGATTAATAAGTCATTTATATCCTATGTTTTAAGTTTTTATATCTGTTTATTATATCACTGTGTTTCATTTCTGAATAATTAATGAAAAGGAGTAAATCAGAAGGTACTTAAGTGTAATCTGGTTTTAATCATTATTATTCTAAATGTTTTCTTCTAAACTAGTTATAAACAGTGAATTCTTAATTGCTCCTATTTTACTAGTTTAAGCATTTTGATTATTTAGTAAAGAATACTTAAATGCTCTTTATTGATAATCACTCATTTTTCTCTCTTTGAATGTGTTGAAATATTCTTAATTGCCTTTCATCCATTTTAAATCCATTTCATTCTTTTAAGATTTATAATTGTTTCCATGTTTGACTATCTTGCCCTGTAAAACCATCTTTCGTTGATAAACTTAATCCAGTGAAGCCATTTTTTTTTACTCCATTGCCCAATGGCCTGAATTACTCAATCTTTCCCTTAGCTATCGAATTCCACCACCCAAATTCAAATAAAACCCCTGGACTTTATAACTAGCCTAAATTTTCTAAAACAAAGCTAAATTTTATAGAGAGAGCCCTCTCTGGGTACAGATTGGCTAGATTCTGTACCTAAAAGATTGGTTTGTGGTTACCTCGGACCCCTTTCCTCTTTCAAAAACTTCAAGGAAAATCTGAGTGATAACATAGTGGCGACTCCGCTGGGGACCTGAATAATTTCATTGTTACTATTGTTTATTTTATAAACTACAGACGGAGCCTGAAGATTAGCCAGGTAGCCTTTGAAACTGCTTTTGCTTTGCAATTGCAGAAGTAAATAAATGCTGACGTCCAAAACGTCGGACCACATTGCGTCGGAATTGCGTCGGAATTGGAACAATGG
>CM076580.1:573080509-573288891 GCA_034641835.2 Pinus albicaulis | reverse complement strand
AGTGTTGTGTAACCAGCTCCAAAAATAGAAGAAAAGAGATATGAACGCCTTAGAAATAAGCCACTTCGAGGGGGCAACCTCCGATACATTACATAAATGAACAATTCTTGGATGATACAATTTACAAAACCTCCTTTCTATATATAGGAGTCCATGGGGCCATAATGTAATCCTAGTGCGCCACAATGTAATCCTAGCCGACCTAACAATAATAATTTAAGGGCACAATAATAACAAAATGGGGGTTACAAGGGTACAATAATAACAATAAGGGGTTTACACTAACAATAATATGGGGCTATACTAGTGATATAGGGACCTAACATGCCCCTCTCCTTCAAAAAAAGTGTTGTCCTCAACACTTGAGTAGCTCCGGGTGCTTCTGTATAAAATTCTCATCCTCCCATGTAGAATCTTCAGTGGGTAAGTTCTTCCACTCGATGAGATACTCTGAAATTGATCGATTCCGTAGCTGTCGAGTTCTTGTTTCCATGACCGCTTCAGGTTCCAATATGATTTTTCCTTCCTCATCAAGTTCTGGCAATATTGTTTGAACTGGAAGATTTTCACCTATAACCTTTCTTAAGCATGAAACATGGAAAACTAGATGTACTCGTGAAGAAGCAGGAAGCTCCAATTTGTATGCCATAGAACCAATATTTTGAACACCTTGTAAGGACCATAGTACTTTGGTGATAATTTATTATCCTTCTTAGCTTGCTTGAGGGACATTTGTTTGTATGGTTGTAGCCGTAAAAATACCCAATCTCCTACATCAAAACTTCTCTCGCTGCGATGTTGATCTGCCCGTTGTTTCATTCGATTTTGTGCCAAATTCAGGTTATCCTTTAAGAGTTGGAGAACTTCTTGCTGATGCTCGATGTGATCTTCCACTGCTTGAACCTTCGAATTTTCCCTTAAATATGATGTGATGGATGGTGAATGATATCCATAAAGTGCCATAAATGGGGTCATTTTTGCTGCAGTATGGAAGGAAGTGTTATACCACCATTCAGCGAGAGGTAACCACTTGACCCATTGTGTTTGTTTATCAGATACAAAACAACGAAGATATCCTTCCCAACATTTATTTACTATCTCAGTTTGACCATCAGATTGAGGATGATAAGATGAGCTATGAGCTAATTGAGTACCCAAACAAGAAAATAACTCCGTCCAAAAATTTCCAGTAAAAATGGGATCTCTGTCACTCACAATAACCCTCGGGCTTCCATGTAGCTTTTGAATTCTGTCCATAAATGTAGTAGCAACTGTACTTGCTTTAAATGGATGAGATAATGCACAAAAGTGTGCATACTTGGTAAGTCTATCAACTACCACCATGATGACACTCTTTCCTTCAGACTTAGGTAAACCCGTGATAAAATCCATTGAAATCTCCTCCCAACGTTGACTTGGAATGGATAAAGGTTGTAGAAGTCCCGGGGTCTTAATTGTTTCCACTTTATTCTGCTGGCAAACCAAACATTCCGCCACAAACTTTTGAATATCAGATTTAAGGCCATCCCAAAAAAATTCTTTCTTCACCCTCTGGTAAGTTTTTAAAAATCCCGAGTGTCCTCCTAAAGGAGAAGTGTGCAATTCCAGAAGAATCTTTTGTTTTAGTTGGGAATTCTTGCAAAGATATAAGCGATCTTTGTACCATAAGGAATCATTTTTCCAACTAAATGTATCAGATGTAATAGGATCTTGCTGCAACTTTTGAATGAGTGTCCATACATATTTTTCCTTCTTCCATTCATCTCTTGCTTCAGTTATCCAATCTGGTTGGATAATAGAAATGGCACAAAGCAATGCTTCCACCTCTTCATTCTTTCTCGAGAGTGCATCTGCAACAACATTAAGCTTTCCTTTTTTGTAGATTATTTCAAAGTCATAACCCAACATCTTTGTGACCCATTTTTGCTGCTCTTCTGAAGATAGTCTTTGTTCCAAAAAGTGTTTTAAGACTATCATGATCAGTTTTTACCTTGAAGTGTCTTCCCATTAGGTAAGTTCGCCATTTCTTTAGTGCATGCAGTATTGCTAACATTTCCTTCTCATAAATAGGTTTCTGTAAATACTTTCCTTTGATTGGACGACTTTCAAAAACAATGGGTCTTCCTTCCTGCATTAAAACTGCACCAATTCCATTTCCTGAGGCATCACATTCCACAATAAAGGTTTTTGTGAAGTCTGGCGTAGCTAAGACCGGTGCTAGGCACATTGCCTCTTTAAGATGTTCAAAGGCCTTAGTTTCTTCAAGAGTCCATGAAAATGCATATTTCTTCAATAATGTTGTTAGAGGTGCTGCTATTCTCCCATAATTCTTAACAAACTTGCGATAATACCCTGTTAACCCGAGAAATCCTCGCAACTGCTTTATGGTTGTGGGGACTTTCCATTCCTTAATGGCTTAATTTTGTTAGGGTCTACTTTAACACCCTCGTGAGATACAATATGACCCAGATATTCCACCTCTTGTACTCCAAAGAAACATTTGGATGTTTTTGCATATAATTGTTTCTCCTGCAATAGTTTGAGCACCCTGTCAACATCTTCAACATGATCCTTCCAAGACCTGTTGTAGATTAGTATATCATCAAAAAATACTAGCACAAATTTTCTAAGGAAGGGTTTGAAAATGGAATTCATCAACCCTTGAAATGTAGAAGGTGCATTGGTAAGGCCAAAAGGCATGACCAAAAAATTCATAATGACCCGCTAGGCACATTGCCTCTTAAGACGTTCAAAGGCCTTAGTTGCTTCAGGAGTCCATGAAAATGCATCTTTCTTCAATAATGTTGTTAGAGGTGCTGCTATTCTCCCATAATTCTTAACAAACTTGCGATAATACCCCGTTAACCCGAGAAATCCTCGCAACTTCTTCATGGTTGTGGGGACTTTCCATTCCTTAATGGCTTTAATTTTGTTAGGGTCTACTTTAACACCCTCGTGAGATACAATATGACCCAGATATTCCACCTCTTGTACTCCAAAGAAACATTTGGATTTTTTGCATATAATTGTTTCTCCTGCAATAGTTTGAGCACCCTGTCAACATGTTCAACATGATCCTTCCAAGACCTGCTGTAGATTAGTATATCATCAAAAAATACTAGCACCAATTTTCTAAGGAAGGGTTTGAAAATGGAATTCATCAACCCTTGAAATGTAGAAGGTGCATTGGTAAGGCCAAAAGGCATGACCAAAAATTCATAATGACCCTCGTGAGTTCGAAATGTTGTTTTTGGAATATCTTCAGTCTTCATTCTAATTTGATGATATCCTGAACAAAGATGCAACTTGGTAAAATAAATTGCTCCATGTAATTCATCCAATAATTCATCAATCACAGGAATGGGAAATTTATCTTTAATGGTGAGGTTTTTGAGCTCCCTATAATCCCGACACATTCGCCATGATCCATCCTCATTGTGTACCAATACTATAGGAGCAGAGAAAGAACTTTGACTAGGTTGAATTATACCCGCCTCTAACATTTCCGCAATCATACGTTCAATTTCGCTCTTTTGGACGTAAGGATATCTATAAGGCCTGATGTTTGGAGGAACACTTCCTGGAATCAAATGAATAGCATGATCATGATCACGAATAGGTGGGAGTCCTTCGGGAGTTTCAAACACCTTGGAATGATTGTCCAAGACTTGTTGGAGATCTGCAGAAATAGATGATTTTGATGTTGGAACTTCTAGTGAGCATAATTGTGCAATTACGCCTCGTTGTTCTTTCTTTAGAAGCTTTGTCATGCTATTAGAGCTTATTATCCTTCCTGGCTTCCCTTCAATACCCCGTAATTCGACTTCCTTTCCTTCTGAAAAAAATTTCAAGAAAAGTTCTTGAAAATTAAAGCTACCGTCCCCATAATTTGACTTCCTTTCCTTCTGAAAAAAATTTCAAGAAAAGTTCTTGAAAATTAAAGCTACCGTCCCCAAAGATTGTAACCATTGTACTCCTAGTACAACATCAGCACCTCCCATAGGAATGGAAAGCATTGGACTAGTCAACACATATTCCCCCATGGTTAGCTTGATATTGTGGCATTTTCCAGAGCAATTTATAGTTCCTCCATTTGCAACCATCACTTGACATTCTGGTGCTGGGTATAGGAAACAATTTAATTCCTTGGCCACCTTACAATGAATAAAATTATGGGTGCTACCTAAATCAATCAACACTATTACCTTTTTCTTCTTGATTTGTCCTTGTATCTTGAGAGTTTGAGGAGTGGTAATTCCTGCCAGTGCATTACACGATATGGTCGGATTCATTTCTTCCCCTTCTAGGGTTGGTTCCTGGTGTATATCCTCTTCTTGTTCATTTTCTTCTTCCTCTTCACAATCTATGTAAAATAATTTCTTCTCAGCACACTTATGACCTTTAGTGTATTTGCTATCACAACTGTAGCAAAGCCCTTTTTGCTCTTTTTTCTTCCAATTGTTGTGGTGTCAACCTTGTAGGTTGTGGAAATCTAGGCGTAGCAACACTTCCTTCTTTATAGAATTGAGTGGTAGGCTTCCTTGTCGCCATAATTTTACATTCAACTTTTCTTGCCAACCTGAATGCCTTCTCCAATGAATCAGGTTCCAAAACACGAACTTCATGTTGGATGTTATCTTTTAGAGTGCCTATGAAGAGATCAATCCTGTGTTCCTCTGGAATATCAGTTACCCTTATATTCAATTTTTGGAAGTCCTCAATGTGCTGCCCCACTAAACCTTTTTGTTTGAGATTTATCAATTGGCTAAAGAAGGTGTTGCTCTTTGTATCCTCATAATGTGCTATCATTTCCTCCGTAAAAATTGACCAAGTGACAATTTTTTTACGAGAGAAAAACCATCGATACCATACAAATGTATTTTGTTCTAAATGTAAAGTTGCAATGCGTACCTTTTGTGTGTTTTGCACATTATGGAGATCAAAATATTGCTCCATCTGTAGTATCCATGTTACAGGATCCTTTCCATCAAATTTCCTCATATCTATTTTTGGAATATGGTGGTTCTTCCCGCCAACATTAGAGTTTATGAAATCACGATTAACATTTATTTTGTTCTCATCATGAGGTTCTTCTACTATCTTTTCACCATTAGGAAACATTTCTTGTATCAAATTTGTCAAACCTTTGATGTCTGATTTTAGATCATTCTTCATGTTTTCCATGTTGTCTTTCATCTCATCCATCTTAGCTTCCATGCCAGCTTCCATGCCATCCATCTTAGCTTCCACGACTTTCTTCAAAAATTCCATTTCATTTTTTGTTGCTCTTTGCGAGAGTGAAATTTGTTGCACTTGCTCTTGTAATTTTGATAGATCATGTTGCAATTCTCCATCTTCATGAGTCATAGTAGAGCCTTCTGAAGGCTTAATGGGTGTTGAATTATTTTTACGAGGCATATTTTAGAACCCAATACTAATATCTATTCTACAATATGCCCTTGGAATCAATTCAAATTGATTCTTCAAATAAGACTGATGCAATTCGCAAAAAAAAATACACACCTTTTTCTTGCTTTTGAAAATCTCGATATTGAAATTGGATTATATCTGTAATTGAAGCACTTAAATATTTTAATTTTGGTACTGATGTAGCCCTCTGAATTATATTTCGAATGCCACAGGTCTGACTTGATTTGGATTCTCCAAGACAAATTTGTGTCCAATCTCCCACAATGACCTAATTATGGATTGGTTCAGTACATCAAACTTGTACAACTTGCCACGTGTTACTGTTTCGTCCTTCAACTCTGAAATTGATATCCACAAAACTACAGTCTGTGTACTAGCGACCACTTTTTGCGGCACTCCAATCCGATGCTTAGAGAGAGATTTATGAATATTTTACCACGATCACCTCTTTGAGATGAAATTCAGGAGTCTAAAAAAGCACTACCTTCCACAGATCATATCTCCAAAAATATTGCGAACCAAGATCTGAAATTTTTTGAAAATGTTCCTCAGGACTTTGGCTTCGCACCCTATGAATTTCAGCTTCTGAGACTTTGTAGAAAAATATTTATAGCGCAAATTCCACGATGACCTACTTAGGAGCCTAAAACAATACCTAACTTCCACAGATCATATCTCCAAAAATATTGCGAACCAAGATCTGAAATTTTTAGAAGATCTTCCTTGAGATTTTGGCTTCACACCCTAAAAATTTCAGCTTCTGAAACTTCGTAGAAAAAAATTTATAGCGAAAATTCCACGATGACCTGTTTGGAGCAACGAAACCCTAGAATCCAAACCTCTGATACCAAATGTTGTGTAACCAGCCCCAAAAATAGAAGAAAAGAGATATCAACGTCTTAGAAATAAGCCACTTCAAGGGGGAAACCTCCAATACATTACATAAATGAGAAATTTTTGGATGATACAATTTACAAAACCTCCTTTCTATATATAGGAGTCCATGTGGCCATAATGTAATCCTAGTGGGCCACAATGTAATCCTAGCCGACCTAACAATAATAATTTAAGGGCACAATAACAAAATGGGGGTTACAAGGGTACAATAATAACAATAAGGGGGTTACACTAATAACAATAAAGGATTATACTAGTAATATAGGGACCTAACAGTAACCTTGCATTCATTTAATCTTTCTTGTAGTCATCACATACTTGACATTATGAACCTCACAGCAAGAAAGGAGTCAACATCATCAACTTGACACAATAATCAATCATATTATTGAACACCAATATACCTTGGAAACCCCGTGGCTGCTCTGATACCAGTTGTTAGAAAATTAAATATTACAGAGTAATGCAACACATAAAATATGCGGAAAATACAAGCACACAAAACACATAAAACCAAAGAGACACAGATATACGTGGTTCACCCAGTTTGGGCTACGTCCACCCCGAACATCCAGTCCTTCCTTTCTATTATCCAGCAAAATGAAGATACAAAACCTACAGTAGATCCGTTGTAATATCCTCTGTTGTCTCTCACAGCCTCCCCTATCTGTTTCCCGCTCAGAGAATACACATACAATACATAGCCGCAATACAATACCCTCATAAAAGTGAGGGGTTGCCTTCTAGGGAAAAAAACCTTAAACTAAACATAACTTCTACCGTCAAATCATCCGCCTAATGAATGGTCCAGATTGACTATAAATTACTATACTTTTACAAGGCAATTTTACATCTATTTTTGGCTTCGGGGGCGCTGCCCCCGAAACCCCCGCCGGGGGACCACTGGCCCCTAGACCCCCCAGCCGGGGGGGTAGGCCCCCCCGAACCTCGCGGGGGGGGGGGGGGGGATTTCCCCCCCGCACCCCCCCATGTGCAAGGGTGTACAATTTTCTTGGGGTATACATCCAGCTAAAACAAGGATCTCTGAATCAGGAAGAAAATCAGGCTCCACACCCAACAATCTCCCACTTGGAGACTGATTGTAGCAACTCCACCACTACTTCATTTGCTGGACAATGACTCCTCTTTGGACTTGGCTATTCCTCATCTTCATCGTCATCCTTGAAGACCAATTGAAACTGAGCACATTCTTAGTTTCTCCCTGGTTACAACTTTTGTTAGCATATCTGCAGGATTCTGGCTAGTGTGTATCTTTTCCAGCTTCAACTCTCCATATTCCAATACTGACCGTATGAAATGGTACTTGAGATGTATGTGTTTAGTCCTGGAATGAAATGCTGAGTTCTTTGCAAGATGAATAGCACTTTGGCTATCACTGTATAGTGTGCCCATATCATGCTTCTTACCCAATTCATCCATAAGCCTTTGTAACTAAATCATTTCTTTACTAGCCTCTGTAGCAGCAACATACTCTGCTTCTGTTGTTGAAAGTGCAACAACACTTTGGATTTTTGAAACCCAACTGACAGCTGTTCCACCTACAGTAAATACATATCCTGTAGTGCTCCTCCTGTTATCTCTGTCACCTGCCATATCTGCATCAACATATCCCTGTAGATCAACGTTTGAACCACCAAAGAATAATGCTTGATTTGTGGTACCTCTCAAATATCTGAGAATCCATTTTACTGCCATCCAATGTTCTTTTCCTGGATTATTCATGTACCTGCTTACAACTCCCACTGCATGTGCAATATCAGGCCTTGTGCAGACCATTGCATACATTAAGCTTCCAACTGCCGATGCATATGGAACTTTAGACATATAATCCATGTCTTCTTGGGTCTTTGGGCACATCTCCTTACTAAGTTTGAAATGGCTAGCAAAAGGTGTACTAACTGGTTTTGCATTCTGTATATTAAATCTTTTCAACACCTTTTCTATGTACTCATTCTGAGACAGTGTTAATTTGCGATTTTTCCTGTCTCTAGTTATCCTCATACCAAGGATTTGTTTTGCAGCTCCCAAATCCTTCATTACAAATGAATTTTCCAATTTTCTTTTGAGCACATTTATTTCCTGCATGTTAGACCCTGCAACAAGCATGTCATCTACATACAATAACAATATAATATAGCTGCCATCATTTTTCCTTTTCAGATAAACACAATGATCAGAGTTACATCTAGTATAACCTTGTTCGTACATAAACTTGTCAAATTTTAGATACCACTACCTTGGAGCCTGTTTTAAGCCATACAAGCTCTTCTTTAACCTGCACACCAATTTTTCTTTCCCTTTTACCTCATATCCTTCTGGTTGTTGCATGTATATCTCTTCCTCCAAATCTCCATGGAGAAATGTTGTCTTTACATCTAACTGTTAAAGATGTAAATCTTCCACTGCTACAAGACTTAAAATATTTCTGATTGAACTCATTTTAACAACAGGAGAAAATATTTCATCAAAATCAATACCTTTCTTCTGTGCAAACCCCTTCACCAAAAGTCTAGCTTTGTACCTCTTTTTTCCTCCATCTTCTTCCTTCAGCCTATAAACCCATTTATCTGCAATGTAGTTTTACCTGCAGGCAACTTGACTAAGTCCCAAGTCCGGTTATGCATTAAGGAGTCCATCTCTTCTTCCATGGCTAGCTCCCACTTCTTCCTGCTTTCAACCTGCATTTCTTCTTCATAACATTCAGGTTCACCAGAATCAGTCAACAATAAATAATATAATGAAGGAGAGTATCGTTCAGGGGGTCTACTTATCTTGGTAGATCTTCTAACACCACTTTTAGGTGTTTGAGGTGTCTGTTGCTGTTGTGGTGGTTGATGCTGCTGTGGTTGTTGATTATTATTATTTTCAGGCACCTTTACTTTTTCAGTTATCTCATCAAGAACCATGTATTCCTTGCTTTCTTTTTCCTTTTTCTTTTCCTGCAACTGATTCTTATACAAGACCTTTTCATTGAATATTACATCTCTGATCCTAATGATTTTGTGATTTTCATAATCATATAAGCGATAACCAAAATCATTAGCACCATATCCAGTAAAGGTACATTTCTTTGATTTTGCCTCAAGCTTTGTTCTATTTTCTTTATTTATATGGACAAAGGCCTCACAACCAAAAGACTTTTAAAAAGATTAGTTTACCTTTTTACCTGTCCATGCTTCCTCTAGAATACCACCATCCAAGGAACTTGAAGGCCCTCTGTTTCTTAGATAAACAGCAGTATCTACAACATCTACCCAAAATTTTAAAGGCAATCTTGCATGCAATCTCATGCACCTTGCACGCTCCATGATTGTTCTGTTCATCCTTTCTGACACACCATTTTCTTGTGGTGTTCTTGGAACTGTCTTCTCTCTACGAATTCCATGCTCTGAACAGTACCTATCAAACTCTTTGCTGCAATATTCACCTCCATTGTGTGATCTGAGACACTTCAACTTATTTCCTGTCTCAATCTCAACCAAAACTTTCCATTTCTTGAAAGTATCAAATACATCAGATTTATTTTGAATACAATAAATCCAAGTTTTTCTAGTTGCATCATCAATAAATGTAACATAATAGCGAGAGCCACCGATAGATGATACCTGAGCAGGTCCCCATACATCTGTATGCACAAGATCCAATTTTTCGCTCTTCTTTTCTTTCCCAACTCTGAGAAATCTGACTCTCTTTTGTTTTCCATAAATGCAATTTTCACATAAATCCAAATCAACATTCTTCAAACCTGGAAAAAAATTTCTTGAGTGAAGAATCTTCATCCCCTTCTCACTCATATGTCCGAGCCTATGATGCCATAGTGCTGTATCTGCTCCTTTGGAATTTAAAGCATTAACAGAGTTAGAAATACCATTGCATAAATACAATGTACCAACCTTTTCTCCTTTTTCTATTACCAGGGCTCCTTTGGTGACCTTCCAAGCTTTATCTGTGAAAGTTGTCACACAACCTTCACCGCCTAACTGCCCTGTTGAAATCAAATTTTTCTTTAGATCTAGAACATGCCTTACCTCCTTTAATAGCCATTGGTTTCCATTCTGCTATTTTACAAGAACCTTACCCATTCCAACAATTTTACAGGGTTTATCATCACCCAAACGAACTTGTCCAAAATCTCCTTGAACATAGTCATGAAAATATTTCTTATCAGGTGTGGCATGGAATGAAGCCCCCGAATCTACAACCCAAGAATCAGTAACATTTTCGAAAGAAAGAATCAAAGCATCTTGTAACACATCACCTGTCACATTTGCTTCATGATTATTTTCTTGTTGTGCATCTCCTTCTTTTCCCTTCCGAGATCTACAGTCTTTCTTTAGGTGTCCTTTCTTTCCGCATTTCCAACACACTATCCCCGATCTGGACTTGGATCTACCTTTCCTTGATTTACTGCGATATCCTGAGCTCTTTCATCTTTCCATTCTTCTTCCCCTAGACTCTGCACTCAAAGCATTACCTGATGTCTCACCGGAGCTTTTCCGTCGCATTTCCTCGCTAAGGATAGCACCAACAACATCATCAAACTTTAAAGTACTAGATCCAAAGACAGAGTTACTAATGGCCATAACTAAACCATTCCAACTCTCTGGCAATGAGCACAAGAATAACAGAGCTCTAACTTCATCATCAAAGTTTACCCCTACAGAACTTAACTGACTGGTAACTGTATTAAAATCATTTAAATGGTCTACAACAAATCCACCTTCCGACATCTTCATATTGAATAGTCATTTCTTAAGAAATACCTTGTTTTAGATCGAGGGTTTTTCATATAGTTTCGCCAACTTCTGCATCAAACCCTATGTTGTTGTTTCCTTCGAAATATTGAAGGCGACTGACACCACAAGGCACAACCGTACTGTTCCGAGTGCCTTTATATCAAGAATGTTCCATTCCGTGTCTATCATGGCCGCCGGCTTCTTTGCTTTTCCGCTCAATGGTAGGTACAGATCTTTCTGATACAGATAATCTTTCGTCTGCATCTTCCACAGCGGGAAGTTTTGGTCGTTAAATTTCTCGACCCTAAACTTAGCATCTTCCGCCATTGCTCCCACTCGAACCAAGAACCCTTCTTTCCTACGAGTTTATCAGCCAAATATACCTTCGACTCTGATACCAGTTGTTAAGAATTTACGGCAGTAAGAATAAAGAATTGACTAAGATAGAAATAAACATAAAGAACCCAACAAAAAATCATAAACATAAACACAATGTTTATCCGGGAAAACCCCAAATCCGGGGAAAAACCCAACCAATGAAATTTCATTAACCATTGGCCAAAAAACCTTGGCCAATCCGGCCAAGTGAGCCTTCACCGCTCACCTCCAGGCCCTACATTACAATGAAGTATTCCCAGCCTTTTATAGGCTCCATTACATGCAATACCATGGGCCAAAACCATGGGTGCACAAAACCATGTGACCCAAAACCACTACTATTTACCCTAGTCAACTTTGACTCTATCTCGAGTCAAGTTTACCTAACAAAGCAAAAAACGTTTAATTTTATTATTAAACACTTGTGAGGGTGTTCATCTCTCACTCAATGGCTTATAAGGGATACCATCCCTTAACCATCGCTATAAATCTTACAAGGAAATATACAAATATCTAGCTTTAATCCATTACAATAATTACGATAACATTTACCCACAAATATTCACATCTCCATATCTTCATATCTTGGTGGCATGGATGCACCTACATTGCACCATCGTACATTGGACCATCCTGCAACTCACACTCATCTGCATGAACCATTAATCATTCACCTACAGTCATGTTAAGCATAATATTTTCTTTGTGCAAGTTAACTTCATTTCCTGCTAATGTTGTCTTCAACATACATTGATCTCAAGATTCATAAAGTACTAATCAACACATTCACAATCTATACTTTCCAATGCTTCTCCATCTACTCATGTAGAGTCATGAAATGCAAGCATAATATTACGATATGATTCCTTTAACAACACTGCACATGTGCTAGCTATAAGCATGGAACCATCAAAGGATATCTATAAAATATTAACCAATATTTCCTTTGCATAAGCACAAATTCTTGCAAGTTAAATCGCTACAACTGTAATATATCAGTTACAATCTTCATACAGGTGAATTAAAAAAAGTTAATCAAAATAAATAACCCTTAATATATTACTTTTGGTGCATGTAAAGAAAGCCAATGTATATATTTTCCAAAAGAGTCTTCCCAAAGGAATGCTTAACACAACGGAGTGTCCAAATACCTGTTTACAGTAAAGCACAGAATATATGTCTTCATTTCAAATATTATACCAACATTACCCATATATATATTCCGGGGAAACTAACACATTAATATGGGTTTTATGCATGTAATCCATCTTCTTTTCCAAAGAATATTTCCCTATGTAGGCTAACTAAACATGCTATCATTTCCCACATGAAAATGTATATTCTTTCCAATGAAAGATAATACAAATCTTGCATGCATATACATGATCTTGTTCCGAAAGAAACTAACATAATAATTATGATAGCATAAAGTAATCATATACTCAATAGATCTTCTATCCATGCAAAGAACCTTGCTCCTCTATGATTCTACATGCAAGTTTCTCATGCTTGGCTTCCAAGATTTTATCATAGATACCCTCTTTTATGCATAAAAACTACGCAACACTAATAAGGTTAACTTAACCTTTAATACATCTAAATCAAGAAGTTGACATAATCCATCTAGCAATGTAATATTTTCAAGAGGTTATTCTTTTTCGTAAGAACAACATAATATTTTCCCAAGAAGCAAGTATTCTTTTCACACAAGATTCAACATGATTTTTCTCAAAGAAATTATTATGAGAATCTAACATGGGTTCTTCATGACTTCTTTCCAATAAAAACTCATTAAATTATCTCCCAACCCATGAAATATCTTTAAAAATTACCTTATTTAATCTATATTCATTTTCAAGAAAATAACTTAGATTTCCTTATCATTTCATACTCATGTATGAAATCCCCTCCTTTTAGAAAAAGAAAAAGCATCTCATTTTTCTTACATAAGGTGCATATATATAAAGACAAGTAAAATTATTTATATTATCTTTTACTACTGTAGACATCTTTCAAGATACATATAGCAATCTTTGCAAGAACTCACATGGTTTCTTTTCAGAAAAACTAGTAGAGTAAGTTTGTATTTTACCATGGTATATCTCTAAGAATAATATCTTTCTAAAGGATTAACATAATACCAATATTTTCAAGAACTGACTTGGATTATGCCTTTCACCATGGTATATTACTAAGAACCATATCTTCCTAAAATATTGACATAATAACAATCTTACTACTTTCTGAAAAACTAGCACAGTTTTTCTACAAACAACTTCTACAACATTTATGAGATATAACACTTAATAAATATGAGAAATATTTCCAAAGAAGTTCACAGTTTTAACTATATCTTTGTGCAGAACAATAACAAATTCTCATAAAGAAATCATTTTAGATAAAATAGTATAGTCAAACATACCTTTCAATGTTAAAACTAATGAGACTTACCAATCAACTATTTCATCTCAACCTGTGTCCTCTTATAATTTGTATGGCCCTCGTGAAGATGCATAATCACATAAACATGCCTAGCCATAGTGTCTCGAGAGAAGTACGATGGAAAACACTCCAGTATTGATGAAGCGGAACTATGTCTCAAGAGAAATACGATGGAAAATACTCCAGATTTGCTGAAGCAAAACTTCATTCATTTTCCAACTTGCACAGGAATAAATAAAATTTCCCAGAAGTTAACTTACCTATCTTTGAACTAAAACCCTTAGATCGTTCATTTCTAAAAATCTGGAAGATACGACCACCGATGTTCGATTTACAAGTTAATTGCTCTAGGACCAACGACCTCAGATATCCAAATAGCATCTACTAACAAGAAATATACTTGGAGCATAAATCTGTGGAATGGCAGTCACTTAATGGTGGCTTACAGGCTATGGCATGGTGGTAGCTCGAGGAAGAAACATTCTTTTTTTTTATCCAAAGAGATGTCCATGGCTCTTATTAAAACCAACTTCGCTCTCCCCGTAAATAATGAATACCTATTCAAGAATCCATTTTACATCAAACTGATTCTTGATTTTGTTGATTATACAGTTAAAGTAAAAATAAATTTACCATATCTATTTACGTAAGGTTTAGTAGGTATGTTACATACTCCCCCCCTTGAAGAGAACACCGTCCTCAGTGTGCTTCTCTCACCGAAACGTAAACTTATACTCATGATATAATAATATAAACAACCCAAAGGGGGTCCTTCCCCTTCACAATGAAACACTTTCATTTCCTTAAATGCCATTAATTGAGACAATAATGTTTTTATCCGTAGTCATAAGCATGTATAGCTCAAAATAAATGCCATTTCCATTTTTAACTACTTATCCATTATTCAATTCATAAAAATATAGAAAATTTCTCTATATGAACTTAACATTACTTACCAATTACTATTGGAAGTAATGATGGATTTTACACAAGCTCTTTGAGAATGGTTGAACAACCAATAAACACTCCATGGAAAGACCCCGTAATGCATGACTAACGAATTCAATCACATTAGTCACATAGTTTCAATCAAATGAAATACTTGCAGCTATCAAACATTCATGCAATATCAAGAGATTTTTTAATCAGATTACTTCCACAAGTACTCAAAGAGCACCAACCCTCTAATCAATGCATCACGTGCACACTATCTTAGCTCCTACTAAAGATATCCACACAGTACTTCAAAAAGTACTCAAAGAGCACCTATATCTCTAATCATACCAATGGTCAATCAATGCACCATGGGCATATCCTAGCCTCTGCTAAGACATTCAAACAAATTATTAATAAAATAAATGAACTTATACATTCAGTAATTCATTTTCCGAGCACTAAGCTCCTTTTATCTTAATATCTACATACGATATTTACATAATCATATAAAACTTCATTTTAATACAACACATAACTTATTACTTAATTTTTTCCGCTATAAGAACCACAATGGTAAACAAAATGCTCCTCCCAACCCATGGGAGTTGGTTTCTACAACCAAATCGAGTCATTTTCACATCTAGACAGTTATTTGACAAAAAACCATTCCAGGTCCAGTATGGATTCCTCTTGGCAACATCATGCCTATTCCTCTAACAACGTCCCGTCTATGATGAATTTTGGACCTCCTCCAACAAGCTCCAAAATCAATAGAATTGCCTCATGTTTTTCCCCTTCAACATCTTGGCCATCTCTTTTCCCTACTGAGATTATATATTTCTAGGGAGAGGAAATCCGGGCAGCTAAGCGCCATCAACCCCTCCGGGCAGGAAACCACCATCAATCCAGGCCTTCTAGCCTTTCAGAATTGTTCACAACTGTCTGGCATGTTAAATTTCTCTTTTAGCATTATTTCTCATAGTAACTTACATAATGAACTATGTACCCATTATACATAAAGAAAAAGAAACTTTATGTACATCATACATCATACTTGGCCCTTCACATGGGTCTAATGATATCTAGATTAACAAGAAACATGACTAACATACATGTGTTGTACATTATTATTTCCCAAATAAAAAAATCAGGTACATTATAACATGATATTTTAACATTTACTGTTGCAATTTGCACTGCAATGTTTGCGATGTTTTTAATTTCACAGGTTTTCTGTTGTCATTAAGCTACCCATGCTTACTATAAGCAACAATGCTAATCGTAAATATGCATTTTTTAAACACGTATTATCTTACGCAATTATTTTAATTTTATGCATACAATGTTGTTGTGCATACAATTATATACAAATATTGATTAATGTGTATGTGTCAATAACGATTAGGGTATGAGTGCAAACATTTCCAATTCCCACAATGTTCTGTTACCAACAGACTGACACATGAAGTAATTATTATAATCACTTGTTCACAACTTTCAAATAGCTTTAGTCAAAATCAATTCGTGGATATAACTTTCATTAGTTAGTCATTCATGACTAATCAATGTTATTAATAATCTTAATGCATCCCTGACATGACCCATTCAAAAACTAATCATTCAATACCACTAATAATTCTTAATGCATCCATGACGACTCATTCAAAAACGAGTCAATCAACTAGTAATTATAGTCAAGTCTCACTACTTGACCCATTAAGTATTTTTTAACATCTAAAAGGCTTCATTCAATTTAATTTTAAAACACTCTATCATCTTATATAAGGAATTTCCTCACCTTTTGCATTCATGCATTAGTTTCACACACCATCACTATACACATTCATCTTTTTTCAAGTAGTGCATGGTAACTTTAGTTATGTTCACTAAATGGATGAGTAATATGTCATATAACCACTGTTAATAAATGAATCTCACTTTCACGAGTGAGTACTCAGGTTGTTCATAAATACAAAAAAGGTTTTATTTTCTTCTCACTTCCACTAGTGAGTACCCAAGTTGTTCATAAGTACAAAAAAGTTTTTATTGTCTTTCATCCTCAATAGGATTCCAATGTTATGAAAACCATTTTGAAACAACATTTACTACTCATTAATATTTAATGTAGTTATAAACATGAATCACAAATCTCATGTCAAGAGTAGACTACTGCATATATCATTCAATATGTAGATTTCTAGAATCATATATCAATCAATATGTAGATTTCTAGAATCATACCTTAACTCATGTCCATTAGTATCATACCTAAATTTCTTTTCTCTTAACAAATCCCAAAGGAGCCAGTGCTGCAACCTTTAAATCTCTGATACCACTTGTAACATACATCGATTACTTCACATGAAAATGCAGGGAGTTAAATTTTTTTATACAGGTTACCCACGCGTAACTACTTGTTACACAGTAATTTGTCACCGTCCCTACCATTCCCCGTCCCGCACAATGGAGGACCCATTTTGTGACCTGTGAACATTGTCATGCCTTGAAAACATCATCAATGCATTCCTCTAAGCATGAGCTTTATTTTCCCTTGAGACATCTCCTTGCAAAAATCATGAAAAACATCCCTTTTTGCATTGGCGCGGGCAGACAGTTCAGTACTCGCGCCAATGGGGAAAATCCTGCAAAGAGGTCGCGCCAACTGGCGCTCTGTCCCAGAGCAGTAATCGCGCCACCCAATTTGAGGAATGTTTTTTAAATAAAGATGGCGGAAGTTGAGTTTCAACAAACTCAGAAACCATTGCCTATCTTGAGTTGGGAGGTTTGGCTGCGGGAGTTCTATGGAAGGGAAGTGGTTTTTCCACCTCCCATGGAACCTTCCTTGTTGATAGGGCCAATCCCATAATAATAGGGATCCCAACTCCCTCCTTCCCCATCTATAAAAGCCTGCTCAATCCCATGGCAAGCTAGTCTTGAAGTGCCTAAGCTTTGCATCTCCATATTCCCAAGAGCCTTTGTGCTGTAAAGAACCCTCTCTTTCCCTTAAGGCCGACTCAAGTAAGGAGACCATCGTCGAGAGACTCCGGAGAGGTTTTCCCCTTCCTTGGCGAGCTTTGCGAGACGTGGACGACTGGAAACCCGTCCGAAGGAGACCGCGACGTCAGAACTTGGTTGTAATCTCTCTTCGTTTATTATTTAATAGATGATTATGATTATGGTTCCACTCTGTTTTCCATCATGTTAATACGAGTAACATCCTTTCTGACTGATGTTTAGTTACGTGTGCCGGATTTTATGCTTGTATCTGTTCGTTTCTTCCATGTGCAGGTGTTCATCCGCAGGGATCGTGGAGGGATTGTGATCTACCGAGGCTGAGGAACGGGGACGCTTCTTCTTTAGATCATAGCGTTGGAATCCAGGTAGGCTTCTATTCCTAGTCTTTTCATTTCGTAACTAGGGACTTGCATCATAACATTGTTTGATTGTTGCTAGACCCCTGCTGGGCTAGTAGGGATCGCCTCTGTCCGCAGAGGGGATTTACCTCCTCAACAATTTGGCGACTCCGCTGGGGAGATCGTCCGGATTTCATTGTCTCGTTTGTGTTGTCTCGCCTTGATTGTTTTATGTTTTTCCTTGCTTGATTAACCTTTTGGGTTGGGTTCTTTCACTGTTTTTGCTTCTTGGTTTGCTTAGCTTGCATTGGTCTGCTTCTGGAGTAGCTTCTTTTTAATTTTAGCTGAGAAACTCGATTGGCGCGGTTTTTAATCCGACAGTCGCGCCAATTGGCGCACGTTGCCCTTGTCCAGCCCGCGGCAATTTCTTTCTGGCGCCATTTTCACCCTTACAGTCGCGCCACCCCTGTAAGGTTTTTGAGTTTCCTCATTTTTGAGCTCTCTGGATTTGATCAGTGTTTTTCTTCTTGATTTTCCGACTGCCTGAGTGTGTTGGAGTCCTGTTTGACTGGGAATTCACCTCTGTCCTTTGGTTGTTTGCTTTTATCTACCGATTTCACGTTTTAAGCCCTAGGGCATCTAGTGGCTTAGTGTATCGAGCCCTCCTTGGGAGTTTTGGTGTTTTGATTGTCCTGTCAACTATCTGATTGATTCTCTGCATCCTCTAAGTAGTTGTTCATTGTTTTGTTGCGATTTTTGGGTGATTGTTCATTCCTTCATTCGAAATTCATTTGGTCTTGCCTTGGACCTAGATCACACGGTCCATTGGAAGCTTTTGAGTCTTTTCTTCGTTTTGAGAGACTTTGGTCGATTTGGGGATCTGATTGCTTGTGTTGTTGAGTGAAATTTGTTTGTTTCGCTCTCTTGAAAATCGTTTCTCAAGTTGTTCCGTTTGTTTTCAAGTTTGTTTAGTGCATATTAGCTATTAAACATTAAAAATTAAAAAAAAAAAAATCTCTTTTGCTTTTGTTAATTAGTGCAAATTGTGATCTTTTCCATATCGCTAGTGATTAGTGTTTTGAATGAAAAGTTTTCAATTTCATTAGTTGCATTAGAGATCTCATTGTTTGTCTTCCGTTCATTTCATTTGTGTAAAAGCTCTCAACTCTTCTCTAACTAGTTTTCATCGAACGAAATGTTGCACTGTGGCATATAGCTTTGCATTTAGGGGTCTTTCGAGACACTACATACGATAGGGCCTGAAAATTGAAACTTAATCGAAGATCAACTTTAAAATTTATTCAATTTACCTAAGGCAGCATTGAAACTTAACGAAACATTTTTAGAAGGTCTAGGCTAGAGACGTGTTCCGGCGTCGTTAAACCTAGCAGCTGTCGCTCACCTTTTGGCTTTAGACAGCGTTAGTACGGTCTTGTGCTCCTCGTACCGTCGCATATATAAAGGGAGACCCCTCTAGGTTTTCAATCCTTTATCCACAGGAAGCCGAGTCTGCCGCCCTATACCCATGATACACCGAACACAACATTCGAGGAGACTACCTGCACGTATGGAAAGTCCTTGGTTGATTTCTGTTTCATTACTGAAACCAAGGTGTATATGGGAGTTCACGGATATTTGGTACACCCTTTGTGCCTAGTTTTTCCCGAGTAGTCATTTGGTCTTTTCTGACTCCCTAAACTGGAAAAGACTGTCAAGCGCTTGTCCTTTCACGCTTGTTTCCAATCTGAAAGTGATAGAGTCACCTTTTTCTCGTTTCTCGACTCTTAAAAGATGAAACGGTAGAGTTTTGTTTCAATGTTTTAAAAAATTAACTGCCCACGGAATATTCCTGGTTAAAGTTAGTTTCCTTAGGATGTTGTTCTGAAGATCGTTTCAAATGGCAACTTTTCCGGAGTTCACCAACCAAGGAATCCCCTCCGATGGGAATCCTGGTCCTTTTCCTCCTTTTGGAAATGTTGGTGCTCCTTATATGGCAACGTTGTCCCTTCCTGGGTTAACTGTTGGGTTGCCTGTTTGGTTGTTTTCAACCTCTGTGGTCCCAAATATCTTCGCTACTATTCAATCAGTTCCTTTGCCTGAACAACATCATGTTGATTCCAAGGTGGACCTCTCCCCTTCTTCGACTGTTTCTGCGTCCTCATCTTCTACTTCGCCTGGTGAAAGTCTGGATTCAAGTAACCAGGTGACTAAGAAGAAGAAGAAGAAGACAAAGAAGAAGAAGTCTGATAAGCGAGAGGCTAAAAGTGCAGCTACTACTTTTGAGAAATCTCCTCTTGATAAACCTTCCAACCCTCCACGGAAAGTCAAGTTCCCTTGCATGTTGTGCACGGGAGACCATCTTCTTCGAGACTGCCCTGGCATTCCCAAGGTGCTCGAAGTATGGTCCAACGGCCACCCACCATTGCCTTTGGCTTCCGGGAGTCAGGTTGGGGGCACGTCTTCAGCTGGTGCTGATAAGGCTCCTAAGAAGCAGGGTAAGATCACCAATCCCTGTAAGTTGTGTGAAGGGCACCATGCCGTTCACCTTTGTCCTTATATGGATGAAGCCAAGCGAGTTTTGGACAACCCGACCGGTTCTACACCACGCCTTCCACCTGGTTATAATCGGCTTTCTTTGAGTCCTCCGCCAGCTGATCTTACGATTGGTCAAGAGTCATCCTTGGTCGATCCCACTCCCTCAGAAATTTGAATTCACGAATCTGTCCCTGACCAACCATTGGTCGTGGGATCGGTTGAATTGGCCCCGTCCGCGGTGCACCAGGTCTTTTCTGTCGAGAGTGGACCTCACACCCCCCATGTCCTTCTGATTTCTTCAGATTCTTCAGACTTGGAGAAAGATTCTCCTGTCCCTGTGCTTCAAGAAGCTCCTCCTCCGCCTCCCATGATGGAGGCTCCGGAGGATATCCCTCCCGCCTTCGAGATGGAGGTTATGGAGGATGCTTCTTCTACCGTAACATCAGGGGAAGACCTTCGCTTGTCGATGGTAGCCCCTCCGAGTAGTTTGGTCGCTTCCTTTGACTGGAATCGATTTGCAGGATTTCGCCTTCCATCTTATGTGCCTTTCGAGATCACAGTACAGGCTCTTGGTCTGGTTGTACCCAGCACCATTATAGACGAAGGTGCCTCTGTTAGTATTCTGTCTTCAACTACCTGGCAAGCTTTCGGTTCGCCGCCGCTTGCGCCCGTTACGCAGAATCTGTTGACATTCAATAGAAGAACGAGCCAACCGTTGGGGATCCTTCCAAGGTTACCTGTTACTTTGGGAGGCAAAACCGTCCATATGGACGTGATGGTCGTTCCAGGCCCCTTGGATTTCAATCTGCTTTTGGGGTGCGATTACACCTATGCCATGGGAGCGCTTGTCTCCTCCCTCTTTCGCGTGATGTGCTTTCCACATGAAGGACGGATCGTGACCATTGATCAGCTTTCGTTCTTTGGTCCTAATATGGCATCTGGTCCGCCATCACCCCCTCCTGGTTTCTATCCACCCGTTGTATCTGCTCCGCCGCAGGTCAACTATGTGGCCACTTACCCCGTGCCTGTGCTCAGTGATGATGCCGTAGTGCATAATGTGCTGGGGGCATTGGGTCCTGACTTCCAGGATGTTTCCCTTCCATCAGGAGTGGAACTCTTGGAAGCACCGCCTTCTTGTTCATTTTGATGTAAGTCGGTTAGAGCACAGTTCCCTCCCTGTGTCAAGCTCTTTAAAAAATGAAACCATGTTGTCGGAGCACAGTTCATTGTCTTGTGTCAAGCTCCTTAAAAAATGAAACAAGGTCGTTGGAGCATAGTTCCTCCACTTGTGTCGAGCTCCTAAAAACAATGAAACAAGTTGTTTGAGGACAGTTCTTTTAAGTGTGTCAACCTCGTTAAAATAATGAAACACGAGCATGTTCAATTCGAATTTTTGTTTTGAACCTTCACTCCATTTTCAATGGACTGAAGCTTGGGGGGCATGCACCTCGAATTGAGACACCATGCTGGGGGGCATGCCCGTCTTCCTCATTTCAAGCATAGTTTGCATATGTGTGTGTGTTCATGTGTGCTTTTAAGCTTGCATAAAAATGAAATGTGTGAGTAGATACATTGTGTGAATACATTTCGCATTGGGTCGTTTGTTATGTAACTGATACATTAGATTACATTTGTATTAGACATTTGCATGACATATAGAAAAAATTATCACATGTAAAGAAAGATCCATCCAGAAATAGTCATATGTATATATATATATGTGTGTGTGTGTGTGTGTGTGTGTGTGTGTGTGTGTGTGTGTCGAAATGTTTGCACAGTGTGCATCACTAAACTCAAAAAATATACATAATAGTCTTAGTACATCCGGAGACGCTATGTCTCTCAAAAAATAGGTGTGGCATAAATCCTAAGGACTAATCCGCATGGTGCTCATGGTAGCACGTGACTGCACGCACTAGGCGCCTCAGGATTCGGTGGATCCGACTCGGAACTCCCACCTTGTGGCGCTGGTATGCCATTGGTACGTCTGCTAGCCGGGCATAGTCTGGGATCCCGTGGGCAATCCCCTCGAGGTTCTGGATCAGTTCATCTCCTCCGGTGCCTTCTCCCTGAATCTCAGGGGCGAGTTGTGTCCTCTGGGAGATTGGAGATATCCCAGCTGGTCTCTCAGGTCCTACATCTGCATGCATATATGATTGTGTTAAGACGAATGTGTATTAACAAAAAAAAACATATAAACATAAAATCAAAAATATGAGGTCTTACCCAGCTCCTCGTCCCAGTCATCTCCTTCTGGTAGTGGGAGATCTGGGTCCCCAGTAAAGTCAGTTCCTGCATAGGGCCAGTCTTCCACGACAATCAGCTGGCGCCGTAACCACCTAAAAAACTCTGGCCTCCAGGACATCTGTTGGCCACCTCCAGATCTGGGCATCAGTGCTGCCCAGCGAGCCATTCTTGGCTCTAATGGTATCGGACTCGCCACTGCGGCCCCTTGGCCCTGGAAGATTGGTAAACGTTCCAGAATGAACGATACCAAGATGGAACCATAACCGAACTGTTTCAGTTTCCCCTGTTTGCACTTTGTGAGCTGCCTTTTCATGTTGATAGTTATTGCTTCTGCCCAGTTGAACAGTAAGGGACCCATGCATTCTGAGGCCAGCAGGAGTTGGGTCTTCGTGGCCTCGTGCGGAGCCTGCGACCCAGCAGCCCGCGTAATGGTATGGAGAACTACTCTCAGTCCTAGATCAGGGATAGTGTGGATATCCACTTTCTTGCTTCCTGATCCTGTTTGTGCCCCTCGGCACACCCGTGCCATTACTTCTTCCATTTTTCCCCGGATGGTCTGCTTCCAGTCAATACAGGGATTGGACCTCTGCGGGACAATCCAGTGATGAAATAAACATCGGTGACCTCCAGTTCTAACACCTGGTCTCGTAACCTGAACACCTGTTCATGTTCGTCCCAGATACTGATTAAATATTGGAGGAGCTCGGGCTGAGCTCGTAAACATGGTGTGAGGAAGAACTTTTTCAATCCACAGTTTCTAAGTGCATTCATGCAAGCTTGGCTTTGCATGGCCTGTTCATCCTCTTCTCCGTGCTCTCGTTCCTTCCATTCAATTGCCATTTTGAGTGATTATCTGCATTCACATGGTCAAAAACCCTTAGTTAGATCTTTGATGAGCTTCAAATTCCATGCAATTTGGTCTAAATGTCGAAATTTTGGGCGAATTTTTAGGTTCGGCCGCTGGCGCGGCTATTTTGTGAACAGTCGCGCCATGTGGCGCGAGCCCTTTATACAAAAAAGCTCATTGGTGTGGGTCCATGCCCGATACCCGCGCCAATGGGCGCAGCCCTAAAATTCTAAAAGTGGCCACACAGAAATGAGTTTTAAGGGAAGATTATTAAAAAATGAATAAAAATGAAGAGAAAAAGAGCGCCTCTTACCTGTGACAGACGAGAAGCTGAATGGTCGACTGGATTTGTCGCAATCACCGTCAGAAGTTTCTGCTCCAAATGGACCACTGTTGCTTTCCACCAAGGTAAATAGTAAAAGTAATTTTATTTTTACCAATTTGACATATTTATAACTTTTTCGACATTAAATGAGTTTTGAAAGTTATTTTTATCAAATATTTGCATATGTTATGTTGAAAATGGATTTTACGCTTGCTTGGTATGTGCAGCAGCAGGTTTTTGCGACTTAAACGATGGAAACGAGTTGTATTTTATACTTTTTCGGACTCGGTAAATACACGAAAAAGTCACTCTGGAGTCGTCTTTCAGCTCTTTTCTGACTCTCTAAATATGAAAAGATTGCCGAGGCCCTTGTCATTTCGATCTCGTTAAAATGGACACGAATCGACATCCACCCAGTATAAGTTTAACCCTTTTTCGGGCTAGGATGGATTGATTACGAAAAAGGAATACCCTAGCCTATCGCGACTAGGAGGTTTTCCTGGATATTGTTTTCTACCTTTTCGGATCTGGGGAACTATTTACGAAAAGGGACTTGTGGAGTTTTCTTTTCCGCTGTCTTTTCAAACTCTCTAAACATGAAAAGACGCTGAGTTCTTCCTTTGTCAGACTCGTTAAACCCTGATGACATTGGATTTCGTCGAAATGACGCTCTCCGAGTTTCTCCTTCCTAGGACTCGTTAAATGCACTAGGATGGATTCGCCCAAAGGGCGGACTTATATCACAAGCATATGCTATCCCCTTCAAGCTTGTTATCAAAAATAATTGGGGTACTCGCCAGAAATGGTGGGGGAAAAATGGAACCGTTATCGTTGTCGTCGGCGGTATGTCGCTCTTGAACATGGCACTTGTCTGCATTCGTGTCGGGTTGGGGACATCTCATCTCGTTGCTTCACTTTGCCTCCATGGGTTTGGGTAATCCCTTTTGACCTCTCATCTGTTCACTGCCTCGTCGCCATGACCTCTGATCCGTTGATGTCAAATACTGCCAAGTCCACTGTCGTTCCGTTTATATGTTCAAGAGAAGTTGGCCTCTGCAAATATCAACCTTCCTCTGTTTCTCATACAATCCTGATTCACAACAAAAACATCATGTCCCTCTGTCTCGTGTTGATGATGTGGGAAACATTATGGCCCACCTTCGATCAAGGTCACTTCCTGTCGACTTTAGTTCATTATCCAGGAAGTTGGTCTAGAGACTCCTTATGGTACCTTGGAGCCTGCATGCCTCAATGGCAGGTTCGTCGCATTCGACGTGAGGTTTACATCATTGACCTCCAATCGAGTGATTCTGCGGGTGTTCGACGTCAACTCATTTATTCGCACGCCGTAGATTGTACCTGTAGTACCTTGAGGACCATTGTCATTATTGGTGGTTTCTCTCGCTAACAGCTTTCATCATTGGCTGGTAATCAGACGATGTTCTTGCATGTTCGACTTCAACTCACATATTCACATGTTTGAACTTGTACTCTGTTGGGTCGAGATGGAGCGCAAGACCCTGGATTGTGTCTGTTGTAATCCAGGCTGCGATTGTGGATTATTATCATTATGTACATGACTCACTGATTGGATGGATGCGACCATACCTGAGTCTATTTGTTTGATCTTAGTCGGATGGCTGCGTCCATACCCTGGATCCGGATTATAGCATACTCTGTTTCGGATGGCTGCATCCATACCACATATACATCATGTACTTGAGATATCAATTGTATCTTTCTGCGCAGGTTTTTCGACGGCGGACCTTCAGTTGAACATGTTATCGTAAAGCATTTCACCCCTCTCTCTCTCGGGCCTCATACTTTAGGGGGCATATGTTACACAGTAATTTGTCACCGTCCCTACCATTCCCCGTCCCGCACAATGGAGGACCCATTTTGTGACCTGTGAACATTGTCATGCCTTGAAAACATCATCAATGCATTCCTCTAAGCATGAGCTTTATTTGCCCTTGAGACATCTCCTTGCAAAAATCATGAAAAACATCCCTTTTTGCATTGGCGCGGGCAGACAGTTCAGTACTTGCGCCAATGGGGAAAATCCTACAAAGAGGTCACGCCAACTGGCGCTCTGTCATAGAGCAGTAGTCGCGCCACCCAATTTAGGGACTGTTTTTTTAAATAAAGATGGCGGAAGTTGAGTTCCAAGAAACTCAGAAACCATTGCCTATCTTGAGTTGGGAGGTTTGGCTACGGGAGTTCTATGGAAGGGAAGTGGTTTTCCCACCTCCCATGGAACCTTCCTTGTTGATAGGGCCAATCCCATAATAATAGGGATCCCAACTCCCTCCTTCCCCATCTATAAAAGCCTGCTCAATCCCATGGCAAGCTATTCTTGAAGTGCCTAAGCTTTGAATCTCCATATTCCCAAGAGCCTTTGCGCTGTAAAGAGCCCTCTTTTTCCCTTAAGGCCGACTCAAGTAAGGAGACCATCGTCGAGAGACTCCGGAGAGGTTTTCCCTTTCCTTGGCGAGCTTTGCGAGACGTGGATGACTGGAGACCCATCCGAAGGAGACCGCGACGTCAGAACTTGGTTGTAATCTCTCTTCGTTTGTTATTTAATAGATGATTATGATTATGGTTCCACTCTGTTTTCCATCATGTTAATACGGAAGCGCATCCTTTTACGGCGAGTGTTTGGTTACTTGCCGAGAAGGTAAATCCTGCGGACGAGCGTCCCTACTAGCCCAGCAGGGGTCTAGCAACAAACAAACAATGTCATGACGCAGGTTCCTAATTACGAATGAAAAGGCTGGAGATAAGAGCCTACCTGGATTCCAACGCTAGGATCTGAAGAAGAAGCCTCCCCATTCCTCAAGCTTGGCAGATCACAATCCTTCCACGATCTCCGCGGATGAACACCTGCACATGGAAGAAACGAACAGATACAAGCGTAGAAACCATCATACATAACTAAACATCAGTCAGAAAGGACATTACTCGCATTAACATGATGGAAAACGGAGTGGAACCATAATCATAATCATCTATTAAATAACCAGCGAAGAAAGATTACAACCAAGTTCTGACGTCGCGGTCTCCTTCGGACGGGTCTCCAGTCGTCCACGTCTCACAAAGCTTGCCAAGGAAAGGGAAAACCTCTCCAGAGTCTCGTGACAATGGTCTCCTTACTTGAGTCAGCCTTAAGGGAAAGAGAGGGTGCTTTACAACACAAAGGCTCTTGGGAATATGGAGATTCAGAGCTTAGGCACTTCCAGACTATCAGCCCTTCAGCCCCTTCATCAATGGATGAAGGCTATATTTATAGAGGAGAGGAGGAGGTTGGGATCCCTACAATAGTGGAAGGGAGGCCTTATCCTTTGGGAGGTTCCCCATATGGTGGAAACAAGAGGCCAAGGAGGAAGGTCGTGGTTATTCGAGCGAAACCACTCCTGATACTCATCCACGAAGTTGTTGTAATCGAAACTTCGCCTCTTTTTTTAAAAAACTTTCCATAAACGAGTGGCGCGGGTACAACAACGGGACGAGAGGCGCCAATTGGTGCGGGCTCGGTGTTAATTTTCCCCATTGGCGCGAGTACATAGCAGGCTCACGGCGCCAATGCAAAGCAGTGTTTTTAGGGAGTCACATTTTAGGAAATGATCAACAGAAGGAATGTTGTCCTCATGGAAAGGGATGCAATGATGGTATTTGCAAGGCATGACACTGCTTATTGGTCACAGAAACGACCCTCCAATGGGCGAGATGGGAATTGCAGGGACGGTGACAAATTACTGTGTAACAGTTACGTGTGCCGGATTTTATGCTTGTATATGTTCGTTTCTTCCATGTGCAGGTGTTCATCCGCGGGGATCGTGGAGGGATTGTGATCTGCCGAGGCTGAGGAATGGGGATGCTTCTTCTTCAGATCATAGCGTTGGAATCCTGGTAGGCTTCTATTCCTAGTCTTTTCATTTCGTAACTAGGGACTTGCGTCATAACATTGTTTGATTGTTGCTAGACCCCTGCTGGGCTAGTAGGGATCGCCTCTTTCCGCAGAGGGGATTTTCCTCCTCAACACTACTCAAATCACTATTAAATATTCCTTCCACATCATTAGATAGATTGTTCACCAGTTCATAGTGTAACCTTAGTTTAAGAATGGTAAATTTCTTAACCATTAAGCACTTCTTTTGTAGTACATTAACATAAAATTGTATGATGTAACCTTGCATTCATTTCATCTTTCTTGTAGTCATCACATACTTGACATTATGAACCTCACAGCAAGAAAGGAATCAACATCATCAACTTGACACAATAATCAATCACATCATTGAACACCAATATACCCTGGAAACCCTGTAGGGTGAAAACCAACAAACATTTAATTTTATTATTAAATTCTCGTGAGGGTGTTCAGCCCTCACTCAATGGCTTATAAGGGAGACCATCCCTTAAACATCATTATAAATATTACAAGGAAATATACAAATATCTAGCTTTAAGCCATTACAATAATTACGATAACATTTACCCACAAATATTCATATCTTCATATCTTCATATCTTGGTGGCATGGATGTACCTACATTGGACCATCGTACATTCGACCATCCTACAACTCGCACTCATCTGCATGAACCATTGATCATTCACCTGCCACCATGTTAAGCATAATATTTCCTTTGTACAAGTTAACATCATTTCCTGCTAATGTTGTCTTCAACATACATTGATGTCAAGATTCATAAAGTACTAATCAACACATTCACAATCTATACTTTGTGTTTCTTCTCCATCTACTCATGTAGAGTCATGACATGCAAGCATAATATTACGATATGCTTCCTTTAATAACACTGCACATGTGCTAGCTATAAGTATGGAACCATCAAAGGATGTCTATAAAATATTAACTGCTATTTCCTTCGCATAAGCACACATTCTTGCAAGGAAAATCGCTACAACTATAATATATCAGTTACAATCTTTGTACATGCGAATTACAAAAATTTAATCAAAATAACTAACCCTTAATATATTACTTTTGGTGCATGTAAAGAAATCCAATGTATATAGTTTCCAAAAGAGTCTTCCCAAAGGAATGCTTAACACAACAAAGTATCCAAATACCTGTTTACAGTAAAGCATACAAATACATGTCTTCATTTGAAATATTAAACCAAAATTACCCATACATATATTCCATGGAAACTAACACATTAATATGGGTTCTATGCATGTAATACATCTTCTTTTCCAAAGAATATTTCCCTATGTAGGCTAACTAAACATGTTATCATTCCCCACATTCAAATGTATATTTTTTCCAATGAAATATAATACAAATCTTCCATGCATATACATGATCTTGTTCCGAAAGAAACTAACATAATAATTGTGATAGCATAAAGTAATCACATACTCAATAGATCTTCTATCCATGCAAAGAACCTTGTTCCTCTATGATTCTACATGCAAGTTTCTCATGCTTGGCTTCCAAGGGTTTACCATAGATAACCTCTTTTATGCATAAAAACTACGCAACACTAACAAGGTTAAATTAACCTTTAATACATCTAAATCAAGAAGTTGAAATAATCCATCTAGCAATGTAATATTTTCAAGAGGTTATTCTTTTCCGTAAGAACAACATAATATTTTCCCAAGAAGCAAGTATTCATTTCACACAAGATTCAACATGATTTTTATCACAGAAAGTACTATGAGAAACTAACGTGGGTTCTTCATGACTTATTTTCCAAGAAAAACTCATTAACTTATCTCCCAACCCATGATATATCTTTAAAAATTATCTTCTTTAATCTATATTCATTTTCAAGAAAATAACTTGGATTTCCTTATCATTTCGTACTCATGTATGAAATCCCCTTCTTTTAGAAAAAGAACAAGCATCTCATTTTTCTTACATAAGGTGCATATATATAAAGACAAGTAAAATTATTTATATTATCTTTTACTACTGCAGACATCTTTCAAGATACATATAGCAATATTTACAAGAACTCACATGGTTTCTTTTCAGAAAAACTAGTAGAGTAAGTTTGTCTTTTACCATGGTATATATCTAAGAATAATATATTTCTAAAGGATTAACATAGTACCAATATTTTCAAGAACTAACATGGATTATGTCTTTCACCATGGTATATTACTAAGAACCATATCTTCCTAAAATATTGACATAATAGCAATCTTTACTACTTTCTGAAAAACTAGCATAGTCTTTCTACAAACAACTTCTACAACCTTTATGAGATATAACACTTACTAAATATGAAAAATATTTCAGAAGAATTTCGCAGTGTTAACTATATTTTTTTGCAGAAAAATAACAATGTCTCATAAAGAAATCATTTTATATAAAATAGTATAGTCAACCATACCTTTCAATGTTAAAACCAATGAGACTTACCAATCAACTAGTTCATCTCTCATAACCTGCGTCCTCTTATAATTTGTATGGCCCTCGTGAAGATGCATATATCACATAAACATGCCCAGCCACGGTGTCTCGAGAGAAGTACGATGGAAAACACTCCAGTATTGCTGAAGCGGAATTGTGTCTCGAGAGAAGTACGATGGAAAATACTCCAGTATTGTTGAAGCAAAACTTCATTCATTTTCCAACGTGCATAGGAATAAATAAAATTTCCCAAAAGTTAACTTATCTATCTTCAAACTAAAACCCTTTGATCGTTCATTTCTACAAATCTGGAAGATACGACCACCAGTGTTCTATTTACAAGTTAATTTCTCTAGGACCAACGACCTCATATGTCTAAATAGCATCTACTAACAAGCAATATACTTGGAGCGTAAATCTGTGGAATGGAAATCACTTAATGATGGCTTAAAAGCTATGGCGTGGTAGTAGCTTGAGGAAGAAACATTCTTTTTTTTAATCCAAAGAGATGTCCATGGCTCTTATTAAAACCAGCTTGCCTCTCCCCGTAAATAATGAATACCTATTCAAGAATCCATTTTACATCAAACTAATTCTTGATTTTCTTGATTAGACAGTTAAAGTAAAAATAAATTTACCATATGTATTTACATAAGGTTGAGTAGGACTGTTACAGCCATTAAGGACTGTTGGATAGTTCATTGCTTAGTCAAATAGATGTCAGGACGATTCATGTAATTAGGCAGGAAGCACAGTGGCAGAGTGAATTTTTGGAGGCTACAGCGCACTCAAGCTGAAGCTTTGTTAAAAAATATAGCACTGTATCAGATTGAAATTGTCTGAATCATTGACCGTACAGGGCGAATTTCCGTATTTTGTTTGAATTATTGATCGTACCAGGCGAATTTCCGTATTTTGTTTGAATTATTGAGTGTACCGGGCGAATTTCCATATTTTTGTTGCCAGTACGAACGAATTTCGTGTATAAACTCCATTTGAATAAAAGAATCCTAGAATCTAATGTATAACAAAGTTAGTTTTGAATGGGATTATTTTTCCTTTATTTAAATTTTAATAAAATTAATTTAGAAAAGGACAAAACTTTATTATCAAAATTGGAACTTCTAAAATTTTATTTATTTATTTTATTTTATTTCAAAATAATAATAGTAATAAGATTAAGTCAAGGTAATAATATTATCTTTTATTTATTTATTTTTATTTTTAATTTTAATTTATTGTTTTATTTATATTTTTTTATTTTATTTTTTTTCAAAATAATAATAGTAATAAAATTAAGTCAAGGTAATAATATTATTTTTTATTTATTTTTTTATTTTTATTTTTAATTTTTTTTGGAATTAGTATTATTATATCAAAGTATTAAGATTAAGTCAGAGTAATAATATTAAATCATAGTAATATTTTTGATATTATATTAAAATATTAAGAACATATTGTTAGAAACATTTTTTCACTGGGTTGTTTTTAATGTTATTTTTTGAAGTTTCAGTAAATTTTTTAAGGTGAAATCTTGATTTATATTATTTAAATTGGTATTTTGAGTGCATACATGGATTCAGCACCTTGAAAAACCCCTAGGGCACTTTGATTCTGGAGATTTTTTTTAGAGAAGAAAAAAAATTGTGTTTGTATTAATAGGTAAAAGAAACAATACATGATTTAGAAATTTTCTCCAAAGTATCACATAAATGAGTATCTCAAAAACATTTGCGCAAACCCAGCTAAATGGAGGCGGCTTAGAAATCCATACCCATTCTGTTATCTACAAATTGCATTATATTAAGAGCTATGGGAACCATCTACCCAGCCAACGATCATATATACATAAACACCTACACGGCTTTGAAATTTAGATAATTAAAACCAAAATATTACAAACAATAAGCAAAAAGGGAAAAGGAGATAAACCAAAAAAAATGGACCCCGGTTGAATTAAGTTCATGGAAGTTGAATGGTATTGACATCTTGCCTCATTCCAACCTTGAAGTGTTGAACCTAAATAAACCCAAAGAGTTCCTTTAAGCCTTTCTTTGAGAGGGAATATGCCCTTGTGTTGACTACCCTGAAGATATGTTGAATTTGTGGAACCTCAATTCAAAGAAGAAGGTATTTTATGCAGTTAATCCAGCAATGTAGTGCAAGAGGTTGGAGGTTGGATTTTGGATTGACTGGTTACCCTATCTATGACTGATTTTGAATCCCCAAAAATGTATAAAGTCTTGATCTGCAAATTATAAGAAACCCATAACACCAGAATTTTTTCCTTTGTGTTTGTGCCTGGACCTCCATTCCAGAAAATGTGATATTGCTCGTTGTTGACAAATTTGATCCAGGCACCGCCACCACATATACCCATCTGTTTGGACCCATCAAAATAACTTGCAAGAACAGTAGTAGGGGAGGGAGAAGACAGAGGGAAAGATCCTTAGTCTGAGGAGGAGAGGTAGGATTGCATTCTAGCTAGGACATGATATCACAGTAACTGTGAGAGGGGACTATTGTCTTACCATCAAATATGTGGCGGTTTCTAGCCAACTAAATTTCCCACAAGAAAAATAAAGAGAGAGATCGGAATTTCAGATCAGTTCACTCCCAAGAATCAATGTTATGGATGATATACTACCGATTTGGGTCCTATAATAACAAAGTAAACAAACTCCAGATGGAGAGTATGGTTGGGCAGTTTAAGAAAAGATGTGCTATTTTTTCCAAATCCTGCTTGTAGAATGGGCATCACCTAGAACCCTGGAACCCACGCTTAGCCAAGTTATCCCAAGTGGGGATTTTATTCCTCCACGCCAAGCGAAACAAATAAAATGATCTTGATTTGGATAGGTATTTTCCAATAGCTTATGAAACAAGATGGCTTGGTGCTTTGCATTTTCTATATGATGATGTCGTTGTAGATGTCTGCAACAACTATAGATCTTTCGATCATTTTAACTACCCATACAATTATTTCCCCCAAGGGGTGAAGACAAAAACCCATTGATGTCAAATTATTACTATATGATTACCATTCTACTGTATTCTAATCTGACAACCCCAATTTAAATGGAGATTTCCAGATCAGGAAACCCTGTTGCCAATGTGATATAACCTGACTTAATAAAATAATCCTTGTGTGAGAAAGAGCGTGTTGAAGGCTAATTTCCATTCTAGGTTCTAGTGGTAAACCATGAATGCCATCAATACCCAAAAATATTCTCTATCCATCTCTGAAATCCCATATGATTCTGTTTGAAAATAAAGTGGTTGTTATGCGGATTAATCCCTCTTGCGGACAAGAGCGATCTCCCTAGTATTCTACGAATAGCTAGAAACAAACATCCATTTGTAAATAATTTTCTCTAGATTATTTACAAATCAAAATTATTATATTAAATAAATAGGACATGCCCATACCTTGAAATCCAATGTTTGGTGCAGTATTTTATCCAGACACTCCAAATAGGCTTCTTCAGTAAGTAGAACCTACAATCAAAGATAGAAAAAAGAATTAAAAGCACTTGCAACATATAATAATTAAGAACATCTAATCTAAATTAGTGATCAAGGAATATAAGTATTGAATTATTAAAATAAGCACAAGAACAACTCAATGAGAAAAGGATATCCATATGTATTATCTTGAATGAAAAGAGTAACTTTACAACCGGATGCCTTGATGTCATACAAGTTCCTCCCAGGGTCATGAAAAATCATTCCTCCTTCAGTTTGACAAGCCTTCCTCTCTTTGAACCTGCATGGATTTATGGACGTAAGTGTGTGATCATTTTCATGCCAACAAGAACTAGTGTAGAGAGTATGCTCTCTTGAGAATTTCTTCAGCAACTAACATGTATGTCTACGATATACAAGCTACCCTTGAGACTGAAACATGAACTCAATTTATAGGGAAATGGAGGTAGTTTCAGTTCCATGAAGAGGGGGATGGATTCCTCTCATGAAGGGATTTGAGCTCTATAGACCAAGGGATAAGCTCCATGAGTGGAGGGATAGAGCTCCATGAGAGGAGGGATAAAGCTCGAACTAATCGTGCCTCTAGAAGCTTCCAATTGGGAGAATATTCGACCAAATGGGCTTCTAGAACTTACTTTTTCCTTTATTTTATTGTTTACGAGGGTCCGCAGGTTTTATAAGCAGAACGTTCGGGAGTTTCCACAGGCTATAGAACAAATATCTGCAAACCCGCGGGAAATGGATAGGAAAAGTGCGAAGTTAGACTTTTAAGAGTTTTAATGAGATTTTCTCCAATTCCAAGACTTAGTTTAGGAACATTAGGGTTTTGACTTCTAAGGGAGCACAATATAGGTAGTGATGAACCTATATGGACAGTCAAATGTCATGGTGACAAAATAACTTGTAATAGATTGCCCCTAAAGTGCGAAGTCTAAGGTTGTTCTGAAGAGTGAAGTGCTTTATTATTCTAAGGATTGGATTGCGGACACACCGGTCAAAAACCTGTAAAAATATTCAATGCAAGCATATATATCATCGCTGAGGAAGGCATTCCCATACTCAGATCAAAACTAACTAAATGTTCTAGTACTGAAATTATTTTAATCATTACATTAATAGCAGACACATCATGGGTGCAACCATCTGTCATAAGTTGTCTACTGCATCATGAATAATAAAACTCCTCGTAGCCTGGATGGTGGAAACTAGATCCAGGGTCTTGATTTCCACTTCTTGAACTAGTACGATTATATCCATGCAATTGATTGTGTCGAAGTCAAACATGGTAGAAACCACTTGATTACCAGTCAATGATGTAAATTGTTAACAAGTGTGAGAGAAACCACCAATAATGATAATGGCTCTCAAAGTACCCAGTACAATCTACGAAGTGTGAATGAATGATTTGTAGTCGAACACTTCATAGAATCATTTGATCGAAGGTCAATGCTACAACCTGTCGTCAAAGGCAAGAAACCTGTCATTAGGGCAAGAAGATCCCAAGGTACAATAGGATTCTAGATCAACTTTCTAGATGATGAGTTTTCGTCGATAGAAAGTGACCCGTTTTAGGAAACCTATGACACGAAACCATTAGATCAAGTTTTGAAGAAATATTTTTCAAGGACTGACTCAGGGATGGTCAACGCGAATGGAGACAAATGTTTGCAATGAATGGTTTATTTGAATTGTCTCTTGAACACATAACGACACTATAGATGGTTTGGTAACAATTGACCTAAAGCTAATACCCAGAAACCGACTGAAGACTTTCAATGTGGTTTGATTAACTGTTAGACAAAGGATTTTCCCAACCCAGGTACAAGTGTGACAAAAGTGTCGTGTTTAAGAGTGGTATACTGCTTTTAAAACAAGGGTGACAACTAGATTCCTTTTCTCTCTTTTCCCCCACCATTACTGGCAAGTACCTCTTTATTTTTGACAAGATTGAAGAGGATAACATTTTCTTGTTGTGTAAGCTCATCCTTTGGATGAGTCCATCCTAGTATTAAAATCAAACCCTAAGAAGGAGTGGTTTGTTCCTTTTTGTAATTGACAGATCCTTTACTGTTAAATTTTAACAAGTCCAGTATAGGAGAAACTCGATGTTTTTCAGTTTTAGGGAGTTAGAGGAAAAACATAAGTAAACTTTGTGGTTGTAATTTTTCGTAAATTTAGTCTCTAAAGCCCGAAAAAGGATAAAATAATGCAAGAGAGAACTCTATTGACCATGATTATTCAACGTATACCTTTTTCGTAAATAGTCCATTTCAGTTCGAAAAAGGGGTAAACTTATACTGAAGGGACGATTGTTCATTTCCTTTAATGAGTTTGAATAGTCAAGTACTCGGCGATATTTTCATGTTTAGAGAGTCTGAAAAGGGCTTAAAAGAGAACTCCAGGGTTTCACTTTTTTTTAATTTTCAAGAGCTTGAAAAAGTGATAAAAGTATACTCAACATCAAAATAATTATTTTCACCAAAATCTTGTATTCTACACAAAAACTCGAAATATTAAACATACCTATTCCGGAGAAGTAAAAATATTGAAAAATAGCCTTTTAAAGTTAAAAATAAATAAAATATAATATTTATTCATTAAAAAACTATAAAAAGGATTTTAACAAAATCATTTTCACCTTTTATCTTCAGAGCAGTAAATTGAGAGCTTTGGGAAAAAAAGTTCTGGAGCTAATATCAGGAGAACCGACCGTTCATTTTGTGATTCGTCAGAACTAGGTAATCCACATCATCTTACTCTTCATTTATATCCATTTCAATTCTCTTTTTTGGCTTTAATTTCATTTTTTGAGAGGAATTTATATTCAAAAATGCGCTCTCGGGGGTCCTCAAGTTATACGTGCGCTACTTGCGGACCCCGATAATTTTTCAAAAGGAAATTTATCGGGCTACCATGGTTTTTGTGTGGAGCCTGTGCAGACGTTTGCACTGTCTCTGTACAAAAACTATGGGGGTGTCGTGAGAATTTTAAAATTTAAAAATTCTCTTAAAAATGATTAAAATTTTTCACTCCAATGGTTTCTAACTTTCAAATTTGTTTATTTGCAGGATATTTCACCATGCTAGAGTGGAGAGAACGTGAGCATGAGGCTATAGATAATGAAGCCATGAATGATCTTGGAACAATGCGTGTGTTAAAAAATTGTAGTTTTTATAAGTTCTGGGTGACTGAAGGTATGAAAGCACAGGTAGAGCTGATGGCATGGTTAGTGAACACATGGGATGTTCAAGATCAGTGCTTTGTCATTGGTGACCATCGGCTTGAAATTGAGCTCGAGGATATCTATTTTCTCACTGGATTGTCCCGAAGAGGAGAAAACATATCCTTGTTTAGGGATAGACAAGGTGGCCTACCTGTTGCTAGCTACAAACAATATTTTTTCAGTGATGAGGCAGATCCAAAGGATAATCACATAGACATAAAAACTATCTTGCGGTTAGATCTCAAAGTGATTGCATTCACAGTAACTAGGTTGTGTGGGAGTGCAGCTCCACATGTAGCCACTAAATCTCAAATGCAGACCGCAGTAGAGTGTTTCAAACGCACCATATTCAACTAGTGTGAAGGGGTATTGACCAACATGAAAGGTCAACTAATCAGAGAAAAGAATGCAAATTTGAAAAAATTTGGTTATGTCGCCATTTTGATTTCTTTTGCTTTGGAGAGAATTCCACTTCTCACCCCTCAGCTTATTCCAGTAGATCGTGGGGAACCTCAGGAACCTCGGATGGTACGTTGGGTTGCATTAGTGGCCTTCCATGGTGGCGATGGCAGTTCAATGGTTCGGCTCACTCCAACGTACTTTATGTGGCTAAAGAACCAAGTCTTCACAATCAAAGACTTCCCCTATGCAGGTATAGATTTCAGAGGTGATCCTGAGATGTCCTTGCTTCCAGGGGCATAGTGGGATGAATCAGGTAAGTGAACTATTTTGATGTTTAAATCAATCTAATTTTTATTTGTTTTTTATCATCCAATACTTATAACAATATTTAAATGCAAATGTTGGTCCAAGACGACCAGCTACACTCCGCCGCTTTGATAGGTGGCAAGTAGAGCCTATAGCACCACCACAAGATCAGGCAGAAGAGATCCTAACTGATATGTAACACAACCTGGAGAGTTTAACCATATATATACTCGAGACAAGGACAAATGAAATTCCTCTCCGGCTTCAGAGACATGTTACTGGTGTTCCAGGACAGTTTAGGAGATTCTTGCGCAAGGTGGCACGTGCCATAGTCTACTACCATGATAATCATCACGGATAGTGGATGATCACTGTGGATTGACATTTTTTTTTTTGTATTAGTATCTATTAGATCATAAGGTGTTTTAACCTATGATCATAGACGATGCAATATTTTTTGAAAACAAACCTATCTATGATATTACTACTTTCTATGAGTATCTTGTTCAACATGTATCGAATGTTGTTTGGTTTACTATTTTAATTTTGCAAATTTCTATTTAGAACACGATTAGCTAATGAATCGGCCAATGTGTTTAAATTTCTTGAAATGTGTTGATTTTTTATGTAATAAAATTGTCGTTCCAAGAGACGAACCTTCAAAAATAATCTCAATAACACTGGATTTTTAATTGCGTATACTTTGTTTAAATGTAATACAATGAGTTCTGAATCTAACCTAATGATCAAACGTCGAATACCAAATGAAATGGAATCAGATAATAACTCAATGACTGCATTATATTCTGCAATATTGTTTTTTGTTTGACCAAGGCTTACCCCATGCATAGAAACTAACTCATTAATGGGTGAATAGATAACCCAAGATGTGGAAGAGATATTCTGTGTACTACGACATGTACCATTATAAAAACCAATGTATGTTTGAATGGATGTCGACATCTTCAATATTAAGAGTAATCAAGATAAGCAGTGATTGTAGTAAAAGAAAACTTAATCTAGACACACTTATCTAATCTAAAGCACACTTAAAAAATAACTAATATAAAATTGAGATATTCACAACAGATTCAAGCATAATATCTCTTCAGATAAAGACCATTTCTAGGCTTATCTAAAGAGACCCCATCATAATCAGTCAATTCATAGGCCCCTTTGGCAAGCACTCGTTTGAAAATGTAGGGACCATGCCACATCGGTTTGAATTTCCTAGCACCTAGCTTATCGTTATCTTGATCATATACTAAGACTAGGTCACCTTTTGAAAAAACACGAGGTGTAATACTTTGATCATATTGAGCTTTCACACGTTTCTTATGAGCTTCGGCAGCTAATGCAATGGTGCGTTGAGTCTCATCTAATTGTGCTAAGTACAAAAATCATTTTTCCTCTTCAGAGGTAGCTGGTAGTAACTAAATGGGTAATTGGAGTGACAGTATTTCGCATTCAATGGGTAACACAACTTCTAAACCGTAAACCAATTGAAAAGGAGTGAACCCTATAGTAGTTTTTGCTGAGGTTCGGTATGCCCATAGTGCCGAAAAAACATGGTATGCCAATTCGATTTGTGAGTTCCAATAATCCATTTAATCATGGTGGTTAAAAATTTATTAACGGCTTCAACTTGACCATTATCCTGAGGGTAATATGGAGTAGAGTTATCATGGCACAGGCCAAGTTGATCATAAATTTCGGTCATCATTATATTTCGAAAATGACTCCCATGGTTTGTGATAATAGCTTTGGGTACATCAAAATGAGAAATCACATGATTGAATACGAACGTAGTTGCATTTTTACCATCTGTCGCGAATGTAGGCATCACCTCAACCCATTTGGTAAAGTAATCTACAACGAGAATAATATACCCGTGCCCCCCGACCGAGTGAGGTGTTATGCGGAATTATGGATTACGGATAAAAAATTCTTCCCTAGATGTGGTGCTCATCTAGAACAACAGGTTAAAGACTTTTCAACTAATTTTCCTAACAGTAAATAGACACACAGAACATATCAAGAATCTTACTTGGAGTTGAAGCGCTTCCAATTCTCCTTTTGTTGCTCTTGTTGTAGCTCCAAATCCGAGCTAGATTGCCAAAATATTTCCTGCAAGAATGAACACTAAACAATAAAGAGATAACAATATACAAATGCATATTCAAGTTATTCAATTAAATCAATGAAACATGAACCATATACATCAGATAAGAATTCATAATATGAAAGACAAAAGCTCATACAAATACATATGTGGGAAAGTAAGCAGCAATCTTTATTAATGGATAGAAGGGGAGGTTACAACCCAGTGATTACTTTTATGTCACCATCTCCAACAACATCCCATCCTCATCACAATGCAAATCTCTCCAACAACATGTCACTCAAATCAACTCCTCAATTGAAATTCCACCAACATTTCTCTACTCAAATTCTTCCTTACCAAGCACTAGGATCTGTGCTCAATTTATAGAGGATCTGAAGGTAGTTTTACAATCAATGACTTTCTAATAATATGCAAGACATGTTCCCAATATCAAAGGTATCAAATGGACACATGGATTTGAAGTTTGACACATATGCACTCTTCTAGAAGGCACTGGCCAAGTGGAGATTCCGAAACAATGAGAATTTCACTCCCAAATGACCAACGCACCCTTTAGTATCGGGAATTGCTTTGCAAAGCACCTTTGATGGAGGTAAATGCATATGCAACGCACCTAGCCCCTTGAGATACTGTGTTAGTGAGCTCATAGGTGATATAACATATACTTCAAGCCTTGGAAACCTTGCAATGGAATTCATAGGTGATTTCTTCTTGTTCTTTGTCTTAGGGCATGTAGAAACTGAAATGTAGGGGATGATAGACCCTATTCATTGGTTTTAGGGATGATTTCTAGTTAACCAGGTCATTGGGAATGGTTCCCAAATTGACCTATAACAACTTCCCCCTAAAGCATGAAGTCAGAATAATAATAACTATATTTTGATTGAGATGATTTACACTGTGATGGGCTAGATATGAAGCGGAGTGGTGACCTGCATCAATCTTACAATACATTACATAATGATATATCCTCTTGATCATAAATTGTTGAGGGAAGGCATTCCCATGCTCAGCACATAAGCTATCTAATAACATGTACATAGTGCAGAAAGTCATCTACATTGGAATTTTGCCCAACACAGACATGCCTACAGATATAGGCCCATGTTCATATGACGATCTGTATGTAAGGTCACCATACATATGATGTGTAAAAAAATCCTAAAATCACATCCCATATGGCTGAAACTAGATCCAGGGTCTTCTTATCTCGTTCACTCGATCATTCAGGTACAAGTCTAGCTATGTGAATATATGATTTGTAGTCAAACAAGGTAAGACATCGTTTGATTACCAGCCAATAATGTGAGATGTTAACAAACGCGGGAGAACCACCATTGATGTCAATGGTCCTCAAGGTACTGCAGTACATTTCGTAAGGCGTGAATAGATGATTTGATATCGAACACCAAACAAAATTTTTCGGTCAAAAGTCTAGAAGCGAGGATCTTATCGATGATGTAACAAGCCTCATGGTACTGGAATATGATGTTTCTAAGTGAACTTCCTGGATAATGATTTGTTGTCGACAGGAAGCCACCTTTTTGTGAAACGGGAGTTACTGATTTTAGAGACAAAGGTATGACTTGATATAGCAATATTCAGGGATGATTGTTATGAGAATGAACATTTATGAGTATTGCAGAAGGATGAGTATGCGCTGGATGACTTCTCTTGAACATATCGGTGACACTGAGATGAGTTGGAAGCATTGAACCAAAACCTAAGTGAAGGTATGATGAACCATAGGTATGAATGAACCATCAAGAATATTACCCAACCCAAACAGTCACGGTGATGGAGTGAAGTGTCATGTTCAAGAGCGACCTACTACCGTAAACAATTCTGCTCATTTGTCGGCCAGTACCTCTTTATTTTTTAACAAGCTTGAGGAGGATAACATATGCTTGATCTATAATTCAACCCTTTGGGCGAACAATGTATCGCTATTTAATAATTTAACGAGTCTAGTGATGAATGAAACTAGATTCTTGCCATGATCGACAAGCCCATCGCTATTTTATGTTTTAACGAGCCTAATGACAGTGACAACCCGGTCCTTTTTCATATTTAGAGAGTTTTAAAAAGAGTATGAAAGAAAACTCCATAGGTAATTTTTTGTAAAGTTGTCGCTCAGACCCAAAAAAATGTAAAATAATATCTGAGAGAACCTCTTTAGTCATGTTTGACCAAGGTATTCCTTTTTCGTAAATAATATATCTCAGTCTGGAAAAGGGTTAAACTTATACTGAGTAGATATCAATTCATTTACCTTTATGAGCTCAAAAATACAAGTGCTCGACAATATTTTCACATTATCAAAGTCTAAAAAGAGCTAAAAGAAGACTCCATTGGTTCCTTTTTCGCTGTTATCGAAGCTCAAAAAAGAGATAAAAGTGCGCTTAAAATCCTTTTTCATTTTTAACAAAGCTAGAAAAAATAAGGATAAAAAGTATTCTTTTGTGGTCAAATCATTCTTGAAATAAATCTGCACGACTAATCTGTTCATCAGTTGTAAAACCTATTCAGAACAACATCAAATGGATTAAAAATACTTGTTTCATGATAAAAAAATAATAAAACCATAGTCATAGCAATAAATATGATTTGTAAACAATTAAATGACTATTGAAAAGAGTTTTACTATTCATTTTTACCATTCAATAGTTACCATTTGCATTTTGGAGCTCTGACCTTGTTTTTGTCCCTGAACTTCATCTCCTAATTGCGATCATTTCTATGGACGGTTTTCATTTCCATTTGATCCAGGTTAGTGCTATGAACCCTCTCTTTCCTTCAATTATCATTTCATTTCCTTTCACTGCAAATTTTTAGGGTTTTGAGCCCCTTAGGGTAAATTCTGCTCCCAAAGAGGGAAACGCACCCTTGAGCATCGAAAAGTGCGTTGTGGAGCAGCTAAAATGAAGGCTAGCTGCATATGCAACACACTGTCCCATGTTCAAGACTGTGTTGGGCACAATATTCATTTTTTATTCTTGCACTATGCCCAAAATTTGTCTAATATTTTGCATTGAATGGATTCTAATGAGTCTTATGGTTAAATTTCAGGATTTCATCAGACTATAATGATGATTACATGGAGGGAAAGAGAGCATGAATAATGAGATATGATTTCCCTAAATGATCCGGGTATAGTGATTGTGGCTTGTTAAAGTAATTTCATTTGTCAAGGATGAGGCAACAAATAGAACTCTTGAAGTTCCTAGTTCAAGCATGGGATTCAGCGATTGAGGCATTTCACATTAAGAACCAAGTGGTTCCTATAATAGTGGAGGATGTATATTTTCTCACAGGTTTTTCGAGGAGAGGCTTGCCTATTTCACTCTCACGTTCTATTCTTGGAGGGGAGATTGTGAGAGATTTTTTTTTGCAATATTTCTATCCAGGGGTAGAGCCAAGAAAATATGGGAAGATAAACATCCAGGATGTTAGAGATTTTCCTTTGAGAACCATTCTGTTCATGATCACAAAACTTGTTGGCACCGTTACACTACATGTAGCAAATAGATCATATATGCAGTATGTGCTAGAGTGCATGGATCCAAGAGTCTTCAACTGGTCTGAAGTTGTACTTTCTCAGATAAAAGAACAACTGAACAAGGAAAAGGGAGGAAGGAAGAAAAATTTCAGTTGTGGTCCGATCCTCATTTCATTTTTATTAGAGCGTAGTCCACTAATGCAGCCACAGCATGTGACATTGGGTGTGTCTAATCCTAGATATCTAAGGTTGCAGAGATGGGTAGAGCTAATGGGTAGGCATGCAGGCCAATCGACTATTGTGTTCTCGACTGTGTTCTTCACCTAGTTCAGGCGAAAGGTTGTCGTCATCCATGAGTATGCATACATAGGCGTTGATTTCCGAGAAGATCCAGATTTAGCTTTACCAGAAGGCGCTCAGTGGGGTGCAATATGTAAGAATTTTTTGACCATGTTTTTTTATTTTTCTAAGGCTTATACAATGTTTTTGTATGTTTTCCCAAGACTAAACTAAATGTTTGATGCAATGCAAATGTTGGTAAAGTTCAACCGTTGGAGTAGCCAGAGCATGTAGCAGATGAGCCAGGAGAGAGGGCTATTGGGAGAGCAGTCCTTCAGGATCTAGACATGGTTGAGACTCAGTCTGAGCTTCGGCAGCAAATAGAGGGGTTGGCCTTCGGGATTCCGGATTTCCAGATCAAAGAGTTATCCATGCAACTGCAGCACCACACTATAAGTGTTCCTAAATGTTGGATGTGGTTACTACGTAGGATAGCTAGATCTATAGCATGTTACCACGAGCACCACTAGTTTACTTTTGACATGTTGCATACATTTTGAGGTCAAATGACCAATGTGTCTTGGGCACAAATTTTTGTAAAAACCTATAGCTAACTATCTATTTGATTTCAATGTTTTCCTCTGTTTATTGTGTAATCCTATTCAATTATGTGAATTTTTTCTTTACATGTGTTTCAAATGTCTGTCTAAAACTTGATTAGCCAAAGAATTAGTCAATGTGTTCAAATTTCTGGAAATGTGTTGATATTGAGTAAAATCAAAGTGTCTTTCCAAAAGTCGAACTCTTAGGAACAAACAATGCAGTGTTGGATTTCTAATAGTATAAACACTAGTATGTTGTAATACCACAAGCTATGAGTCTAACCTTATGATAATGCGGTTAATACCAAATGAAATGGAATTAGAGAGAAGTTCGATCAACACGTTATACTCAGTGATATTGTTTGTCGATCTACCGATACAAATCCCTTGAAAACTCACTAACTCGCCGTTCAGAGCAAAAATGGCCCATGCTGCAGAGGATAGATTCTGCGTACTACAACTATTACTATCAACATATCCAACAAATGGTTCCAAAGATTCAAACATCTACGATGAAATGTAAATTGGATTACTAACATCAAGAAAACTCTAAAAAACGGACTAAGACAGTGAAATCAAATCAATAGCATATATATACAATATAATACAAAAAATTACTAAGCTCATGATTAAGCATAGTAACGTTTCAGATACAACCCATTTATGAGTTGTGCCAACGCAATTCCATCGTAATATCCCAACTCATAGGCACCCTTAGCTAGAACTCTTTTGAAAATATAGGGGTCATGCCATAATGGCTCAAATTTTCCTGTACCTATTACATCAACTTCTTGATCATAAAGAAGGACCAAGTCGCCCTCTGAGAAAATGTGAGGTTGGACATTTTTGTCATATTGTGCCTTTATACATCTCTTATGCGCTTCATTAGCCAATTGGGCTTCACGACGCGTTTCATCAAGATGGATGAGATTAAAAAGATGTGCTTCTTCTTCTCAGGTGTCAGGTAACAAGTCAATTGCGAGTTTTAACGATGGTATTTCACATTCGATTGGTAAGATAACTTCCATACCATACACCAATTGAAAAGGATTAAATCTGGTTGCGTTTCTCACCGATGATCAGTACACCCACAAGGCCGAGTACAGGATCAAATTCCAGTTTCTTTTACGAACTCCTATCATTTGTTAAAGTGTACATTTAAGAATCTTGTTGATAGCCTCAACTTTTCCATTTGATTATGGATAATAAGGAGTAGAATTATCATGTGAAAATCCTAACTTGGCAGTCAATTCAGCCATCATGTGGTTGCGAAAATGCTTCCTATGATATGTAACTATAGCTTGCGGGACCCCAAACCGTGCAATAACATGATTAAAGAAAAATAATGTAGCTCTCTGTCCTGTGTTGTTGAATGTAGGCATTGCTTCGGCCCATTTGGTAAAGTAGTCTACTGCGAAAATAATATAACCATGCCCCCCATACGAATGAGGGTTACAAGTCATGAAGTCAATACCCCATTTCGAAAATGGTCCCACGGAGACAACAGGATGCATTGGCACTGGCGATTTGTGGTTTTTACGATCAAAAATCTGGCACACATGACAAATTCTGACCACAAGAATACAGTCACGAAATATGGTAGGCCAAAAGTAACTAGCGCGGAGTATCTTCTACATGGTAGCGTATCCAGATAAATTTCCACCACAAGCCCCAGCATGACAATAATTTAAAACCTTTTCGTCCTCCTCATGAGTGAGGCACCTTCTTAAAATAGTATCGACACCATGATGACAAAGTGTATCGCCGACAATCAGATAATCTTTGGCTTGGTATCGAATACGTCGTTGTTCATAGCGAGAGGTATCAAACCAAAAATTTTGAGTTTGGATACAAATGATGAAATCTCCATACCAAGGATTAGATGATCCAATCAGAAACATATACTTGTCAGGAATTGATGGTTCTAACGTAGTAGCAATAATATCAGAGGGAAGGTCATAGAGAAGCTCAGCCAAAACTAAAGACTTCTTTGATTTAGATTTGATGAATTCCAAATCAAATTCCTGCAAAATGACAATCCATTTTGAATATTTCCCCCCAATAATTGACGTGATAAGATATAAGTCATGGCGTTGCAATCTGAAACGACAATGGTCTTTCGGAACAGGATATAGTGGCGAAATTTTTGGATAGCTTGAACAACTTCCAGGGAAAGCTTTTCTACGTATGAATACTTAACTTACATATCATTGAGATTACAACTCAAATAATAGATTGGATGTTTTATCCCATTTTCTACTTGGACCAATACCATAGCAATGGTCGTATCAGCCGCGGCGATATATAGGAAATAATCATTCTGATAATTGTGGGGATACATTAATGACGCCTGGACAAGAGTATCCATAACAGCATCAAAAGAAGCTTGTGCAACTTGGTCCCAATGGAAGGGAACCCCCTTTTAAAAAAGTCGAGTAAATCCTTTAGCCATTTCGGCGTAGTTAGGTATGAAACTTCTTAGGAAGTTAACCTTTCCTTGAAATTTTTGTATCTGAAGTAAATTTGATGGCGCGGGAAAATCAAGAATGGCCTAGACCTTCAATGGTTCGATTCAAATTCATTCTTTTGAGACTACGAATCCAAGCAAATGACCAGAACCAACACAAAACACACATTTATGTGGATTGAGTCGTATTTTGTAGTGTCGGCATTGTAAGAATATGGCTCTCAAATGCATCGGGTGATCAGTCTGATTCCATGAATGCGTGGGTAAATCATCTAGATAAGGTTGAAAAATGTGCTTCATGTCATTGAAATCATAATCCATTTCTCTCTGAAAAGTTTCCCCAGCATTCTTTAAACCAAACGGTAGTTTCCTATAAGCGAATGTGCCCCAGAGACAGATGAATATTGTCTTATTTTTATCCTCTAGGGGGATATTGATTTGATTGTAGCCAGAAAATCCATCCATGAATGAAAATATTTCACATCCATCATAGTCATCAATAATCTGGTCGATAAAAGGAGTAGGATAGTTATCTTTTGGACAAGCAAAGTTCACGTCCCGATAATCGATGCACACTCTGATGGTTCCTTGTTTTTTCATGACAGGAACAATGTTGGAAACCCACTCAGTTAGTGGAACAGGGTAAATGAAACCAGCACGAAAATTTTTTCAACTTTTATTTTGATGGCACTGACCTTCTTTGGATGAACAGGACGAAGACGTTGACGCACTGGTTTGACGTCAGGATACATATTAACAGTGTGTTCAATGATACTAGTATCTATGCTTGGAATTTCCTCGTAAGAACAAGAAAATACATCACAGAATTCACAAAATAGAGAGCAATTTGTTTCGAGTTCTGATGGAGAACAAGATACGCCGACATGAATATTTTCTACAATGCTAGGTTTGGTCGAAATATCGATAGAAATGGGTTCTTCAATATTTGACAGATTTCACTCAGAATCGATTGTATTAATAGGTAAATAATTGGAGAAAAAAAAATTTGATTGGTGGGTGATATAGTTCACTAAGACAATTTTCTTCATAATCAGGAAGATGGGAATGATGATGATAATCTTCCCATGGTTCTCCGTCTGACATCATGGCTTCCAAAATATTCTCATCTGTCAAGAAATTTGAGGAAAAAGGATCAGATGGAGTACCAAAATCTAAGGAATGATCTACCCAAACAACTGGAGATGTTGATTTCGGATTCGCCACCCAAGCCAAATAGATTGATGGTTATGCCAGCTCAATACGGCTGGGCAGTAGAAACTCATCCAATGTAAAAATTTCAGAATCATCCATACTCTCCCTTAAGCTAGATGGAGTGGAAGAGATCATGTAGCAGGTATCTATACTTGCAATTTCTACCGATGTCGCAGGCGGCAATAATACAAAGGTTCCCATGAGAGTGGAATCCTTTAAGAGTCCTACACCAATGTTCTGAAGTGCTAGTTGGGGTGCATGAACAAACAGAACACTTCCAGTTACCTGTGAAGCGGAGACAAAGAAGGATAGCTGAATGATGACTGTGAATGTACCTTTATATGGAAAGGAGATCATTCTAAAATACGTAGAAACAATTGCAGTCATATCATATACCCATGGCCTTCCAAGTAGAATATTATAATCAAGGGGTCCGTCAACAACCTCGACATCAACATTCACTTTTTTCCCCCTAGTTCAACATGCAGGTTATTAATAATACCACAAGGTTTATATGTACGTCCATCAAAAGCCTTCAATGTCGTTGATGATTGAGATAAGCGTGGCGAGCCAAGTGACTTCCAACAATTTAGAGACATAATGCATGTAGATGCTCCCTCATAAATAATAGTATGATGAATAAGGTGATTCATAACATTTACTTGTATGGAGAATTCCAATTCTGTTGGTAGTTGCGGCACATAGCCCGTATGATTAAAGAGGACAAGATTAGAATCAGTCAGATCAATTCCACCAATAGCTGACAATAAAGCCTATTTCTGGGAGGGACAATTTTGTAATACCTCAAGAGCAAACATAGTTGAAGGGGATTGATCCAAATCTTCAACTATATTATAATTTTGAGCAGCTCTTGCTCAAGGATTATATGTTGATTTATGAACGACTCCCTTTGGTGGCTTAATTGTCAATTCAGGAATAGAAATAGGGGGTGTTGATTCTGTAGATGGATTCATAGTCAAGGTAGTAGGTTGATTAGTGGTATGACTGCCATAATATTTATTACGTGTTCACACCAAAATATATGTTGAAGGTTTTGTTATGGATAACATAAGTACTTGGGAACTAGAAGCTGGATCTGTAGCAACCAAATTTGTGTCCAGATTCGAAAACGGATCTGTCAACACAACTGACACATGGGAAGTCTTAATCATTTTTGAGACTTCAGCGCGGTGTGGAGAATCCTGAACAAAGTGTTCCTCATTACATATTATGCATGGATAATGAGGTTTCCTAGGTCTAGACGATTGATCAGATGATCTTTCCTGTGGGTTAGAAGTTTTCTTTTTCTTAGATTTCCCATTTTTCTTACTTCTGGGTTGCTTGTCACTTTTTCCCTTCTCAAATGACACGACATTAATTTTGGAAGAAGGTGCAGGATCAGATGCAATAGTATGAAGTGTTCTTGTAGTACCAATCAAGCTGTCTCCAGCATGAGAGTCCTTTAATTGAGGAGGAACAGTAAAATTAGATTGTGGCGCGTTAGGATTTTTTTCATAGAGCATGCCAGACTGAGTATAGATCAAGTCTAAATATTGGGCACAAGCAATAAACTTCTCTTCAGTGATGACGCCACCCTTAGCCACATCCTCAGTTATAGATGGTAACAGGAACTTAATGAACCACTCAGTAAGAAGTTAATCAAGAACAAATGTCTTAACCATTCTACGATGATGACGGCACTCATGAATATGATCAGAAATGTGAGTAGCATTAGTCTGTTTGAAATTGGTCAAGATTTTCGTTCCAGTTTCATATCATATGGGTAACTGGAAGTGAGTCAGAAAGACAGTAGCGAGGGCAGTGAAATTATAGGTAACTCAATATACATTTTTTAACCGAACCAGTGAGCATACGTTGGAAAAGATGTAGTCGAACAGAACCATCATTTAAGGAGTTTGATGAACACCAAAAATGATAAGTCATAACATGAGTCCATGAGCCTTCCCTAGGGTTTCCATTGAACTTAGTAATATCCGAGGGTAATTTGTGAGGTATCACCAGCCACCAAGGAGCATATTTGATTGGATCATTGGTTAGCTTATTTAAATCTAGTAACTCTAAAGTTGTAACAAAGGAACACTATCGATTAAGGTCAGGTTGAGCATACCTAAGGTATGATGGAATTGCTTGAGCAACAGGCCTTTGAGCACTGGCATAAGGAATCTATTGTTGGTAACCCAGATAGGGGTTGTTTTGAAAAGAAAACGCTTGAGGATTCTATTGACCAAAACCTAGATATGATACTTGTTGAAATGAAGGTTGAGGCATTTGCGCCTGAGGCTACCAAAGGGTCTGTCCACCAATGTTATAACCCAAATTAGGATAACTTGGATTTGGTTGAGGATAATTATAACTTGGTTGTGGTTGTGGCATCCCATAAAATGGTAAACTAGCTTGTGAATAAATAATTCTAGGTATAGGTTGTTTTTTAAATTAACCGGAGGATTTGGAGTCTGTGGGCCCAATACTTGAGATTATTGAGTTGAAGTACCCACCTGAAAAGGTTTTTGTACAACATTGTGATTCTATAACAGTGGTAAATATGTATTAACAAGTGGAAATGATGTGGGTGTAACAAGCTGAACTAGTTGATATGAGTGTACAACCGTTTGTGGTTGGATAGGTAGAGTGGGATGCCATTGACAAACATTCATTTCAACATTAAGTTGACCAAAAAGTGACAGAGTAATATCAAAGTGGGTGACCAAAGGTTGACCCCCAGCATGAGGAGGATAATAAGATGGAAAATATTTCTCTCGAAATGTTGGGATTCCAGTTTATATGGTACTGGATGGAATAGACCCAGAAGGACCAGCTTGATATTGCCCTGATGATGTGTATAAAGAATCAATCCGTTCAATACTCACTATAGGTTTACCAGTTATAATACCAGATGATGACATTGGTGAATTCCATGGGTTTGAATATGCACCAGAGAAAATTTGAGATAAATATTTATAAATTGATGGGACCAGAGGGCCACTATGAAAATATGACTCTGGTGAAGTTGTAAACATGGGTAGTGAGGGAAGGTATTGACGTAATTGGAACAGATGGCCCAACCGAAGATGTTGGTTCAGGCTTGGTTACTTGACCAAATGTATACCCTTTTGAATCGACAAGATTTTGAATAGGAACAGGATCAACAAAAGAAGAGGGTGGTGATTTAGGAAAATACTCGTATAGGTAAATATCTTCCCCAAAATGGGTTGGAGTTAAAGGTGTGTCGTCTTCTGGGATTTCTTCAATCGAAATTAAACCAGGTGGAAGTGTTTCACCGTCAAGCCCAAAGTATATTTCAAAAGGTTGAATGTGTGATAAGTGAGGCTCAATGGCTACAATAGAATGTGGAATGACCAATTCAGGAATAACTTCCAGTAGTTCGGCTTTGAGATGCAAATGTTCTGGCAAAAAGGAGATAGGATCTGGATCAACTTCCGGTTGAACAACATCGAGTTCAAGAGGTATGGTCTCACTGATTGGATGGATCGTGACCATGGGTAGCTGTGAGGACTCTGTCTCGACAATAGTAAACAAACCAGGATGTGTAGAAACAACCTGTGCCAACTCTGGTATATGGGAAGATAATGCTTCACTAGAGGTACTGATAGTACTAGTTCCGGTAGAGTGATGCCGCCTTCGCCGACCAGGAGTAACTTCTGGTGGTAAAGGTGGCTTCAATGCTAATCTACGCGAATGACGGGGGAAATTATTTTGTTCTTCCACGATTACTAATTTATTTTAACCAAAAATAAATAAATAAAATAACAGGGTAATGCTAGGAAAAAAGGTTTACCAAGAAACTGTGAACTCCATAATACCTCTTAGAAAACCAAGAAGTATGGGCAGGAAATCTCCCCGAATGTTGTGTTCGGTGTATCATAATTTACAAGGCGGATGACTCGGTTCACTATGGACGGATAGAAACCTAAATTTTTCCTCCCAAATATACCCAAAGGTACGTGGAGGCCCAAGTCTTTATTAGCACTATCTGATGTGAAACCACAAAGTGAGAGCACCCCTTTATACTTTTCGTACTGTAACACCGCCCGATATACCCGAAATTACATGGACAAGCTACAATATACTTACATACGTGGAGTGAGGTAATACACTCGGAATGTATCGCATAAAATTAACAAAAACTGTTATGTTTTACGACATTGGAACATGTCTCTAGCCTAGACCTTCTAAATGTTATCGTTATGATTCCAATGCCTTGTTAGGTAAATTGATGTAAATTTTAAGTTGATATTGTTTATCAATTTTCCTTTCAAGGTTCATCGTGATGATGTATTGTAAAATCCTAAAATGCAAACTAAAATTATAAGAAAACTTTTCACTTTTAGTTTTTCAATGAAAATCCTAGCTACTAGAGGGAAAGAGCAATCAATTTGAGAGAAAACAATCAAAGAGCACAAACTAAAATGTAGCTTTCCTAATTGTTCCTATGCAAAACACACAATCCACTACATGCAAATGCAGGTTTTTCTTTTAAGTCCCTTTAATGTGAATGCAGAAAAGGAAACTAAGTGCATCAAATCAATAAAAACAAATGCCTTTTACTTTGAGAAATGAGGAATTTGAACAAAAATTTCTCTTTTATAGGAAAAATGGAGAATAGAACTACAATTTCTCCTACATGAAATGAAGAATTTAACGACAATTTCCTTTTCAAAAGAAAATGGATCTAATGCAGCAATGAAAATACTTTTCTAATATCCCGAAATGGGAATCATGCAACAATATTAAACAGTAAGCATTAAAATAACGCAGTTCATCTAAAACATAGCAGAAGGCCAATAAAATTGTTCTTCAATAGTGTTTACAGCAGCAATATAGATGTATAATGAGGCCCATAAGATGCATAGCTGGAAATACAAGACATAAACAGAAGAAATTCCCTCAAAAGAGGTGTTGCAACCACATGAATGGACTGAAACTACCTTGACAGCGTTATTTCATTAGGCTGCAAACTGATTTTGATTACATGCCATATCTAGAGAAAATATGTGCATAAAAATTTAGATCCGTGCACTAGAAAGGCTCCTCTTTAAGATCCCCTTGGGGTTTTGAGCATTACACCAAGTATAAGTAGTAGATCTAAGATCTAAGAATGCAGATCTGCGGAAATATTTAGAGATTCAGAAGTATTCAGAAACATGCAGATTAGATCTAAAATATACAATGTGTATATCTCCTCTAATGGATCTCAAAGTGAAGGGTAGATCCCCAACACTCAGAAACCAGCTCTCCAAATGGTGCACCCAAACTCCCTGCAACAACTCCTACAAGAATAATGCAGATTTGGAATAGAAACTATGTTGTAGGGTATAGATAACAGTTGGCCACATTCCAAGATCAAGAAATGATGCCCAATCACTCCAATACACTTCCTCTAATAGAGCAGAAGACTCCTCCACTGAAAAAGGGCATTGAAATGTCTTAGATCTGAATAGATATAATCTCCACTTACTGCAGCTTGCAAAGACAATCAAACCCTCAACGGGATCTAATTTATAGTTGAAAGGAGAAGCTTGGCCTCAAGCCAGATATTGGACTATGCAATACAAGACTCTCCCAAGAGCTACTCAATGGGAAGAGGTGGAATTCCTAAACAAGAGATCCCAATGCTAAACGACATTTGCAATCTAGGCTAAACAGTCAAAGAAAGCTATATGGTCTAAATAGACAATATATCAAAATATCATATCTTCAACAACCTCTCCATGCTACCATCCCCTTCCTTCTATAGATTAACAGCTTGTAAACCCTAAACCACCTTCAATTAAATCTTCTCTTTCACACAATCCATCTCCTTCTAGAACTGAAATGTGCCTCATTGATGACCACTTCCTTCTAGACAACGATGTAGATTTGGTCAAGGTTGACCCAGTCAACATGTCCAGCCCCTTTCACACCTAAGGGTGCTTGCTTACATAGCCAAGATTTATCCTTTTTCACATTTGGCCTTTATTTATTCTTTATTAGAAGTTTGATGTATCTCCTTTACACATTTATTCTTTAAGAAAAGAAATAAAAACAAAAGTGGATATTCCAATTAGCTTAGGACTAATTTGAAATATTACAGTCCTCCCCTCCAAAATGTTGCTTGTCCTCAAGCAACTTACAAGGACTTTGCAAAATCTCCAATGGAATTGTCTCCTCCTAAGAACACAAGTTTGCCTTTGATGAATAAACCAAAGAGTTGTCATTATGAAGAAGTGGGAGATACATAGAAAGAATCATGTGTTGTCCATTGGCCTTCTCAATGCATGAGAGATGGTAAGTATTGGGTGCTTCAATCCCCATGAGAGACATCAATCTCCATGCTATCATCCAAACAAAGTGAGCCATCCTTGGTAGCTCATAGAAACAATCACCAATCCCCTCCTTATGCAATGTATAAGGGCTACATGACTGGAAATGAGAGGTAAAAATTTTCAACTTATGTTGTCTCTCCCTCCATTTATGATAAATGTGGAGCTGCTGATCCTAGGTTGCAATAATGTAGTCCTCATCAAGCCAAAAGAGACTTGGAACCTCATGATTCCCTTCATTGATTCTAGGGACCCTTCTTTGCCCAATCTTCCATGCATGTAGTGAATATATTATCATCACCATATATGCTCCAAAATAAACATGGACTAAGTGTCATATGATATGTTGGATGGTGACAATAGTCCCTCCATTGAGACCAGCATTGTTCTTCTTCTTGCTACCTCAAAACATAGTACAACAAGTGGCCACCCAACCACCTTATTTCTGCCATAAGCTTCTCCAAAGCTTGAAAATGGTAGAGGATAAGAGTTGTTGGCTGAATATGATTCAAGCAACACATGTTTTGCTAGAAATCCTCCCATGTGAGAGGATTCTCCCAAAGACATAAGTCAAACATATTTCCTTTTGCATAGAGAAACAAAATATAAAGTGTAGCAACCATATAATGTCTCATCCTCCTCTTGAAGTATACATAAATATGGGAAGTTTCATTTCCCATGGACACACCCAACCAATGTATCATCCCTCCTATCAGGTCCCCAAGAAATATCAGAGCATCATCATCATTATAGGGGATCAAAACCAACAATACATAAACAATTAAATGCAATCATAGAAGTGGATCATAGTCCCATAGGTGGAACCAGCGCAGTGTATCTCCTGCCTGCCTCAGATCTAGATGTGGTAAGTGGTTTTCCCACCACTTACTTGTTGTCCATAACATCTCACCATGGCTGAAAGTGGGATATATATTTGGTGACTTAGGAAAGCACCCACCATGTTGCAAAATCTCCCTTTGTCCACCAAGGGAGTGGCCATATTCAGAAATAGTTTTTGCCCAAAGTTGGCCATGAATTTTATAAGGTATAACACTCCTCTTTGGATTCATGGCCTGCATATAAATAATAAAAGATAGCATACAATCAGAAAATAAAACATGATGTACATAAGTATGCTCTTCACCAATAGTCCTCCTCAAACAAATGGTGTGGTGCATAGATCTATCCCTTTCCTCAAAAAGAGAAAGAGAGGGTTGAATTAACTCTTCCATAGAGTTATGTTGCTTCTCCATATCCATATGGTACATGCATATTTGATAATGCTGATATAATTCTTCTTCAAAGCCTTCCCACATGAATCCATTTGAGATAAGATGGTGAATTCTAATGAAATCAGTGGGGGTAGAAAGCAAGATCTCATAGGCTGCACATATTAGTTTGTCTTTGAGTCTTGATTCTTTAGTCAAATAGATCTGATCATGAAATTAAATTACTCCATCAACCACTCTATACCTCCTTTCTTCCATTTGCCCATCAAGAACCTTACATGTGAAGAGGTTCTTGGAATATTCTACCAAGAGTTGGGACTCCCAATATGGACCTAGGCTTCCCAATAATGACAGCCTATAAAATTTTGAAATGAAGTAGTTGTCACATCATCGTTCTCCTCTTTGACAAACTCAATGCCAAAGTCACATGTTGGAGTGTTGTAGCTCCATCTTTGCTGCCTCTCTTGCAGCTGATCTTGCTCAAGACAAGATTGAACTTCATAGAATTCAACCTCCTTTTGAAAGGTCTCTTTCTTCCAAAACTTACATAGTTTGGCCCATGCATACAAGAGTCTTGGTACCCTCTTGCCATATTTAGAAATCTTCTTTGTATGTATAGATATCATTTTCTGCCCCAAGACTATGGAGTGTCCATTTGACATCATGCTAATGCCATCATATATATATGAATTCTTCTTTTCCAGCGTAGATAGATGATTGGAGGATAGCAAAGTCAATTTCAGAAAATTGCTCAACTCTCCTTGGAATCCATCAATAGATCTCAGCGTTGTGGTAGCTCCCCTCAAAGCTCCTTCCTTAGCCAAATATGTCACTGCTGCACATATTTGAGAGAACACTTTATTCTTCTTCCAATCAGGGGGCCTCCCTGGTGGAATGCCTCCATGCAAAGAGACATCAAGATCTGAAGTAGATTGTATGAATGAGTGGACTGATTTGTCCCTCTCCTTGTTGCATAAATCAGTCTCCTTCTCATGAATAGAAACCCCTTGAAATAAATAAGGGTGAATGCTTCTCATCATTGGATGTTGATCCATCCTTCCTCCTCCTCCTTATAGCAAGGTGTTATTTCCCAATAAGACTGTCACCTGATGCTCTTTGGGAACCATTTGCAGAGATGCAAAAACTCCTTCCCTTGAAGCAATACCTTCATATCCATCCCCATGTGGTGATGGTTCTTATTCTGAAGTGATAGTTCTATTACTTCCCTCTTGCTCTTTCTCCTCATCAATATTTGAAAACACCTTATTATCAATGAAAGACATTAGATCTTGGTCTTCCCTTGAAAGAGGAATCTACATGACTTCCCTTTGAGAAGAAATATCTTCATGCAATGGGGATCTTGCCCTTGGAAAAGTATCACACAAATTTTTATCCCCCTCAATAGAAATATGAAGTGGAGTGACCATAACAGATCTTTCCAACTCATGCAATGGTTTTTCATGCTCATTCTTTGCTAGCTCAGTCAAATATTTTTCAGTTTGTTTTACATCAAATCTCTTCACCATTCTCCTAGTGAATCTTGCATAAGTATATATATTTACATTCTTCAATGAAAAGGATTCAAATAACCACCAAGCATAAGCTTTACCTTTAAGATGAAGGGCTACTAATTTAAGGGCTTCCTTTTCTGAAACTTGATGTAGATCCAAATATGAGTCTAGCTGATCTATCCAATCCTTGGTTGTGCATGTGGAGGATCCATCAAAATTCAGCAGAAAGAATCTACCTCTTCTTCTTCTATTACACTTGTTGGATCTTATTTCCTCCTTGAGCTAGCAGAACTCTTGGAAGCTCAAGTGCTCCTTGATTTTCCAATATTTTGATTTATACTCCTGAAGATAATCACTCAAAGTATCCTCCTTTGGTGCATCTTCTTCCTTCATCTCTCTTGCAGTAAATCTGGGCATAGAATAACGTTGTAGATATGATTTTGTACCTGAGTGCTTGCACACATAAGATGATGAACTAGGGCTTCCTTCATGTAAATATATTCTTGAGGGACCTTCATGTCTTGCCCTTTTATTTATTTGATTTCATCTTTAAGCTCATGCAGAGTTTGGAACAGAGTTTTTGAGAACTCTTTCCCTTTCATTCTTCTAGAAAAAGGGGTTTTACCCTTGTCTTCTATGTCTTCAATGTAATCAATTCTCTTCTTCTGTATTTTCTTCTCATGAAAATACATATTGGCTTCTCAATAGGCACAGGTTGTGCCAAGATGATGCTCTGATACCACTGTAATATCCCAAAATGGGAATCATGCAGCAATATTAAACAGTAAGCATTAAAATAATGCAGTTCATCTAAAACATAGCAGGAGGCCAATAAAATTGTTCTTCAATAGTGTTTACAGTAGCAATATAGATGTATAATGAGGCCCATAAGATGCATAGCTAGAAATACAAGACATAAAAAGAATAAATTCTCTCAAAAGAGGTGTTGCAACCACATGAATGGACTAAAACTGCCTTGACAGCATTATTTTATTAGGCTGCAAACTATTGTGGATTACATGCCAGATCTAGAGAAGATATGTGCATAAAAATTCAAATCCATATCAGATCCATGCACTCGAAAGGTTCCTCTTTCATATCCCCTTGGGGTTTTGAGCATTACACCAAGTATAAGCAGTAGATCTGAGATCTAAGAATGAAGATCTGCAGAAATATTCAGAGATTTAGAAGTATTCAAAAACATGAAGATCAGATCTGAAATATACAATGTGTAGATCTCCTCCAATGGATCTCAAAGTGAAGGCCAGATCCCCAACACTCAGAAACCAGCTCTCCAAATGGTGCACCCAAACTCCCTGCAACAACTCCTACAATAATAATGCAAATCTGGAATAGAAACTACGCTGTAGGGTATAGATAATATATGGCCACATTCCAAGATCAAGAAATGATGCCCAATCACTCCAATACACTTCATCCAATAGAGCAGAAGACTCCTCCACTGAAAAAGGGCACTAAAATGTCTTAGATCTGAATAGATATAATCTCCACTTGTTGTAGCTTACAAAGACAATCAAACCCTCAACAGGATCTGAGTTGTAGTTGAAAGGAGAAGCTTGGCCTCAAACCAGATAGTGGACTATGCAATACAAGACTCTCCCAAGAGCTACTCAATGGGAAGAGGTGGAATTCCTAAACAGGAGATCCCAATGCTAAACAACATTTGCAATCTAGTCTAAACAACCAAAGAAAGCTATATGGTCTAAAAAAAAAATATATCAACATATCATATCTTCAACAACCTCTCCATGCTTCCATCCCCTTCCTTATATAGATTAAGAGCTTGTAAACCCTAAACCACCTTCAATGAAATCTTCTCTTTCACACAATCCATCTCCTTCTAGAACTGTGTTGTGCCTCATTAATGACCACTTCCATCTAGATAGCATTGTAGATTTGGTCAAGGTTGACCTAGTCAACATGTCCAGCCCCTTTCACACCTAAGGGTGCTTGCTTACATAGCCAAGATTTAGCCTTTTTCACATTTTGCCTTGATTTATTCTTTATTAGGATTTTGATGTATCTCCTATACACATTTATTCTTTAAGAAAATAAATAAAAACAAAAGTGCATATTCCAATTAGCTTAGGAATAATTTGGAATATTACAAATTTGAAATTAATTCATCAATGATAAAGAAAAACACTTTAAATAAACATTGAACAAACTTTTCTTTCAAAGGAGGAAGAAGTAAATAAAGTTACTGGACAATATGAGGGATTAGGCTCTTTAAAAAACAGCGAACAACAAACTGAAAGCAAATTCAATGACAAACTCAATGGAATTTGGTTGATTCTAGGGGGAAACGTAGTCTCTAAGGGGAGACAGTGCATTGCAACGCACCCCTAAGAGGGAGACGGTGCTATGCAAAGCACTATGTCTTATTCAACACTGTGTTGAGTGCAGCAAAGAACAAAAAATCAACTTTTTAACACACTTCTAATGCAAATTTTGATTTCAAAAAGCCTAATATTTCAGAGTAAATGCTACTGGGTGAATAAACAGAGACAAACAGAGGAAAATACACCAAGGATGAAGGGTAAACTCCTGAGCAGAGTCGCCAATTTGTTATGCTGAATTATGGATTACGAATAAAAATTCTTCCCTAGATGTGGTGCTCATCTAGAACAAAAGGTTAAATAATTTGCAACTAATTTTCCTAATAGTAAATAGACACACAGAATAGATCAAGAAAATTACTTGGATTCCAAGCACTTTCAATTCTACTTATGTCGCTCTTGTTGTAGCTTCAAATTCGAGCTAGATCGCCAAAATATTTCCTGCAAGAATGAACACTAAACAACAAAGAGATAACAATATACAGATGCCTATTCAAGTTATTCAGTTAAATCAATGAAACATGAACCATATACATCAGATAATAATTCATAATATGAAAGACAAAATCTTATACAGATACATATGTGGGAAAGTAAGCAACAATATTTATTAATGGATAGAAGGGGAGGTTACAACCCAGTGATTGATTTGATGTCACCATCTCCAGCAGCATCCCAACCTCATCACAATGCACATCTCTCTAGCAGCATGTCACTCAAATCAACTCCTCAATTGAAATTCCACCAACATTTCTCTACTCAAATTCTTCCTTACCAGGCACTAGGATCTGTGCTCAATTTATAAAGGAGCTGAAGGTAGTTTTAAAATCAATGGCTTTCTAATAATAGGCAAGACATGGTCCCAATATTATAGGTATAAAATGGACACATGGATTCAAATTTTGACACACATGCACTCTTCTAGAAGGCACTGTCCAAGTGGAGATTTTGGAACAATGAGAATTTTGCTCCCAAATGACCAACGCACCCTTGAGTGTCGAGAAGTGCTTTGAAAAGCACCTTTGAATGGAGGTATCTTCATATGCAACGCACTTATCCCCTTCAGAGACTGCGTTGGTGAGCTCATAGGTGATATAACATATACTTGAAATCTTGGAAACCTTGCAATGGAAGTCATAAATGATTTGTTCTTGTTCTTTGTCTTAGGGCATGTAGTAACTGATAAGGGATGATAGACCCTATTCATCAGTTTTGGGGATGATGTCCAGTTAACCAGGTCATTAGGAACGGTGCCCAAATTGACCTATAACATGAGGGTTACATGTAATGAAATCAATGCCCCATTTCGCAAAAGGACTCTCAGCAATGATTGGGTGAAGAGGATCTGGAGGCGCACACACATTTTGATCAAAAATTTGGCAGTTGTGGCATTTTTAGACTGCAATTATACAATCTTTAAACAATGACTGCCAAAAATAACCAGCGCGCAATATCTTTTGGGTTGTGGAAAACCCAGACATATGACCACCACATGCTCCAGGGTGGCAGTCATTCAAAATCCTTTCAGCCTCTTCGTGAGTTATACAACGTCAAAAAACAGAATCCGCACCACAACGATAAAGTGTGTCCCCAACAATATTGTATTGTTGGGATTGATACTGGATTCTCCGTCGATTTGAACGTGAAAGCTCTGGGCGAAAGGTTTGAGTTTGAAGATAAATGATGATATCTACATACCATGGATCTAATGTACTAATAAGAAACATAGATTCATATGCGATGGGATTCTCTACCACGGTTTCCGTCTCAGTATTGGGAAATTCACACATGAGTTTTGCAAACACCGATGATTTATTTGATTTATATTTCTCGAATTCCAAATCAAAATCTTGTAGGATGACAATCCATATAGATTATTTTCCCCTGAATAATTTTTTTGTCAAAATATACATCATCGGGTTGCAATTAGATATCACAGTTGTCTTACGTAAAAATATGTAGTGACGAAATCATTGGACAGCTTGAACTGCTTCCAAGGCCAATTTCTCCACATGCAAATATTTAATTTTGGTCGGATTTAGATTCTGACTTAGATAGTAAATCACATGCTCATTGTGAGATTCATCTTCTTGAACTAGAACCATTCCAATGGTGGATTCAGAGGCTGCTAAGTATAAAAAGTAGTCCTGGTTGTAATTGGGTGGGTGCAATAACGGTGCATGGGTTAATGCGTCTTTTAGAGCATCAAAATACCAATCAACAATCTCATCCCAAATAAAAGGAACATTATGTTACAACAACCGGGTAAAACCTTTTGTTAACTCAGCATATTTCAGGATAAATCTACGTAGAAAGTTTGCTTTCCCTTCCAAACTTATGATGGCGAAGTGTGGAAGGAGGAGGTAAATTTATGATGGCCTCAACCTTCAAGGGGTCGACACGAATGCCGAATTTCGAAACAACGAATCCCAGTAGTCATCCTGATTGCACACAAAAAACACATTTGTGGGGGTTCAAACGAATCTTGTAATGCCTACATCTCATGAAAATAGCTCGTAAGTGAGTAGGATGATCATTCCTGTGTAATGAGTGAGAATTTAAATCATCCAGATAAGGTTGTACAATATGTTTGATATCATGAAAAGCGTAAGACATTGTCCTTTGAAAAGTTTCACTAGCGTTTTTTAATTTGAAAGGTAGTTTGCAATAATAAAATTTCCCCCAAGGACATATAAATGATTTTTTTGTTTGATCAGCAGGGAGTATGTTGATTTGATTATATTCGGAAAATCCATCCATAAATGAGAACATTTCATTTCTGGAACAATCATCAATAACTTGGTCGATATAGGGGGTAGGATAATTGAATTTTGGACATGCTTTATTAATACCCCTATAATCGACGCATACTCGTATAGTCCCTTGTTTTTTGGTAATGGAAATTATATTAGATACCCAATCTGTCAATGGGATTGAATAAATAAATCTTGCTCGCAGTAGCTTTTCAACTTTAGCTTTAATAGCAGCAGCTTTTCGTGGATGTATTGGACGTAATCTTTGTCTAATAGGCTTGGCATCTAGGTATGTCTTTATTTCATGAACGACATTCTTTGGATTGATTCTTGGCATCTCTTCGTAAGACCAGACAAATATGTCTCAAAATTCTTGAAATAGGGCTTTATATGTATTAATCTCTTCAATTGTACAAGAAGTGCCTATATGAACGTTTTCAACAATTCCAGGTTTAACTGATATGTCAATAGGAACAGTTGTAGAAATGTTTCCCAAATTAATCTCAGAATCCGAATTTGTAATCGATATGGGATTTTTTGGTTCCTTGACATAATCAATCGTAAAAATAGACAAAAAATAATTTTCAAACCTATCAAGTTCAGGTAAAAATGATTATCTATGGTGTAGATCATCCCAGGGTAATTTATCCATAGAAAAAAATTCTCAAATACTTTCATTAGTGTGAAACACTTGTTGAAAAGGATCGGAAAGTGATGTCAAGGCTGAGCTTGATAGTGAAGAAGATTCTTCAGTGATAAAATTAATTGGATCAGAATTAGTTGAGAGTGTGTCAGAAAATTATTGTACTGCCACATATGCCATCTCAAAAGGACTCAAAGACATCTCGCCATTGAAAGAATCCATTTCTGACTCTGAAGGCACTACCCAAGTGTCATCGAATGGTATAGTGCTTGATGAAATCATATTTATGTTGGAAATGGTACGCGGTACATTGGGTGGAGGCATAGAAAAATTTCCCATCAAAGCGGAGTCCTTTACTAAACCTACACCAACATCTTCATATGGGATAGTTGATTTTCCAACATGTTGGATACTGTCTCTAGAAGCAGGGTTGGACGAATAATATAACAACTGATAGATTTTCACAATCTTCCCTTTATGAGGAAACATGATTAACCGAAAGAGGGATGAAACGAAAGCAGTCATGGCATAAGACCAACTACGACCAAAAAGAAGGTTGTAATCCAAAGGGGCATCAACAACTTCCACATCTAGATTAACAGTTTTTCCTTATACTTCTATAGGTAGATCCTGGAGTATTCCGAACAGATGGAATCCTCTTCCATCAAAGGCTTTAAGTATTGTCGGATATTGGTTGAGTGTCAGAGAACCAAGAATTTTCCAACAATTTAACGACTACACATGGATGCCCTTTCATCAATTACAGTACGCAAAACGCGCTTGTTTTTTACTAATACTGGAATCTGAAAAGCCATCTAATGAGGGAGTCTCAATGTAAAATTCTCTAGATCAAAGACTAGGAGGTTAGAATCCTGAGGATATATAGCTCCAATAGATGATAAAAGTAATTTCCTTTATGTTGGACATGATTGTAGCACTTCTAAGGCCGACATTGCTGAAGGGGATATCGCCAAGTCTTCAACAATGTTGTAGTTCTGAGAAGCTCTCGCATGTGGATTGAAAGTTGATTTTCGAAGTACACCTTTAGCAGGCGGTTTAATCACTAGATCAAGATTAGGTTTCTCAATATGAAGTGGATCAGAAACCGAAGGAGATACAGCTGCTATTGAATTAGAATTTTCTATCTCTTTACAAGTTACAGGATTTTTACTTCCATAGTCTTGTGATCATGTCACAACCATAACCTCAAACATCATTAAAATATTTGTCAATGAATTTGAAGAAGATCCTATATTTTTTCTATCTTGAGTAGGAAAAGGATCCTTCAAGACAGCGGGTGTGGGTGAAACTTTGACGAATTTAGATACCTCGGACCGATGCGGGCACTCTTTGGTAAAGTGATCCCCATCATAGATAAGACAAGGATAATGAGGTTTCTTCTTATCATCAGTTGGTTCATTATTTTCATTTTTCTCTTTGGGAGACGAAGTCTGTTTATTTTTATTCTTCCCTTTCTTCTTATTACCGGTTTTGGATTTAGCTGTAGATGAATCTACAACATGAATGTCGGCAGAATCTTCAAGGGAAGAATCTCCTTTCGGTGAATCTGTTAAAGTTATGATAGGAGAAGTATTTTTTGAAGACTTCTTCTTACTCTTATTTGCACTAACTAAACCAATTACACCGTCTGTAGCATGAGACCCTAAAGGAGTTGCAGTTATTTGACCAGGACATGGTAAGTCAGGATTTTTTTCATATAAAGTACTAGACTGTGTATATACAAGGTCTAAGTACTGAGCTTGAGCAATGACTTACTCTTCCGTAACAACCCCTCCCTTAGCCACATTTTCAGTGATATTTGGAAGCAATGATTTGATGAACCATTATGCCAAGATCTGATCCATAATAAAAAATTTCACTAAATGTCTTCTACGTCTCCATTCATGTATGTGATTTGATATGTATGTAGACATAGATTGTTTTAATGAAGTCAAGAGTTCTGTGCCATTTTCGTATCTGACTGGAAACTGAAAATGTGTTAAGAAAGTCGTTGCTAACGTGTTGAAATTGTTGAATGAGCCACATGGTACTTCAATATACCATTTTACAGCTAAACCTATCAGTGTTCTCTGAAACAGTCTTAATCAAATGGAATCATCAATCAAAGAGTTGGATGCACGCCAGAGGTGGTAATTCATGACATGGTTTGAGGGGTCCTCTCCTGATTTACCTTTGAACTTAGGAATATCATTGGGAAACTTATTCGGCATTGGTGACCAATATGGAAGATACTAAATCGAATCATTCATTAATCACGACAAATTAGGCAAATCCAAAGTTGCTATGAATGGAAACCGACAGTTAGGGTCCTACTGAGAAAATTGATAACCTTGTGGAACTATACCAGTACCAAGAGGAGGATATCCAGGATATCCTGGAATAGCCTATGCATTTGGGATTGGAATGCCTCCCGGATAACTAGGATTGGTTGGACCATATTGAGGTTGAGCTGGTATCTGATACGTGTAACCAGGGTACGGTCGATGCTGGTATACTAGATTTTTTGCTACAGGTCCATATTGATACTGGCTCTAATATGGTTAATAAACAAATTGAGGTTGGCTTGTTATAATTGTGCTTGTTCCAGGTTGTCCCACAGGCATCTGAAGAGTAGTCTGAACTGTGGGTCTAGTTTTTGTGCAGTGACTTGAGGGATTTGTTGTGATACTTGAGGGGCTGCGGAAATTCCAGGGATAGGTGTGGTAGGTTGAACAGAAGTTGGTGCAGCAGTTTGAGGTGGAGTTCTAGGTGTACTCAGACCAGGCTGTTGAACAGTACTAGGTGCAGATACCTGTGGTATAACTTGAAGCGTAGGTTGGACAAGTTGCTTGATTTGACTGTAACCAATTGGCTGACCAGGTTGATTATAAGGTACTTGCACGTTAGGTTGAAAATTCTGTTGATTTGTGTTGGATTCCACACTGGGTTTACTCTAAGATATGGAGCTCCCATTGAAGGTTGTGTTGCATAAGACGGACCATAACCAGGTTGATAATTTGGAACATATGTTTGATATTTGTCTGGATAATTCCCACTAAAACATTGACCTCCTTGAAAAAAAATTTGTTCCGGGTAGAATTGTGGCCCTAAAGGAGGTTGTTGTCCTTGGAAATATGGTTTCCATAGCATAGGGTACTGTCCTTGAAGAGGTTGCAGACCCTGAATTGAGTACTACCCTTGAGGTTGATATTGTACTTGAGGTATGTACTAGCCTTGAGGTATGTACTGTCCCTGAGGTATGTATTGTCCTTGAGGTTGCCCCCCAGGTGGTAAATTACTACCTTGAGGATGCCCCCCAGGTGGTAAGTTACTACTTTAAGGGTCAAGGTTAAGAATAATGCACCGGGGTGGTCAAAGGAGAATGCACCGGGCCGTTAAGGTATAAAACCACACCAGGCGTAGTGTTGGTGATACAACGCATGGGGCCATTCTAATTGGTCTTGGGATTTGCGCGGTGCCCATAGGTCGTATCAACACACTGGTGCGTAGACTGATAGAAATGCACCGGTGTGCAGTATCACACAAATGCACCGAGATTTATAATTGGTATCGGTATTCGTGCAATGCCCATAGGTCATACAAATACACCAGAGCTTATAGACACATAAACACCCCGGTGTGCAGTATCACACAAACGCACCAAGATTTATAATCGGTATTGGTATTCGTGCGGTGCACATAGGTCGTACAACGGCACTAATGCGTATAGACACATAAATGCACCAGTGCACCGTACTGCACAAACGCACCAATATTTTTAATTGGTTTTGGTATTTTTGCGGTGCCGAGAGGTCGTAGAGATGCGCTGGTGCACTTGAGAATACAAACGCACCAGTGTACATTAACTGACACGCAGCAGTTTTCATTTTGTATTTTTTAGAAACATCGACCTGTGATAGTGCAATTATTGTGATTGTTTGAAATTCATTATTCATCAAAAGTCGACACATCTTATAAAAATATTCATATTAATTAAATTTTTATTAATGCATTTGAATGTGATGTTTGGATTAATTTTTTATATCATATCATAATTATTGTGGTTTTTTAAAATTCATTATTCATCAAAATTTGACACATATATATCTTATAACAATATTCATATAAATTAAATTTTTATTAGTGCATTTGAGAACAACAATGGAGAACGCAATAGAATAAATTAAAACATATATATATATATATATATATATATATATATATATATATATATATATATATATAGTATTTGTCATACAAAATAAGACAGTTATTGGTATCTCTTTGTCTTTCAATTGGGACACTATGTCCATTACATTAAACAAAATGTCTGATTTCACAGACATATTTCAAAAAATACAACGCCTTGCTTTGATATCCAAACATAGTGATCATCATTCTTCGCTTGAACTGTTATCACTGCTAGAGCTACTTCTATGACTTGGGTTATTTTCAGGAATGTTTTTTTCACGGTGTTGATTGTTTTCTTCTTCTTCACCTTCCATCTACAAATATAAAAATAAACTGTAATGAGTGTATATACATTGGTGAAAATAATGAAAATTGCAATATTAAATAATATACATCAATGTAAATCGAAAATAAATGTCGTACCATAGCAACAATTGACTCATAAACTATACACATTCTTTCAAAACCATGTACCATGCCATCTTTTAAAATTTCATCTGTTGGCGCAGTTCCATACTTTGTTCCCTGTAAGTTTTATACCCCATAACAAATCATATATTTAATATAAAATATTGTTTTGTTCTATTAATTATAAACGGAGCTAAGTAAAACAAGATTTATAGATGCTTACAAATTCCATAATTAAATTCTGATATGCCAACATATACTCACAACCCATATTTAACCCAATTTCAATCAATTCATCTGATGGTTCTTCTTTGTATGTTAGCACCTGTTTGAAGACATTCAATGATGATTTTTGTAAAACAACTTAAAAAAATACAAAAATTAAATCTAGTTAAGTTGTTATAAGAAAGTAACAATTACTCACAAACTTAGATATCAACCCTTTTCTTCCTTCTTGTCCTGTTTTATGTGTTGAATGGGTTCCATTTTCTTTTCTTTTCTGCAAGAAAATTCTCGAAAATTAATATTTACTGCTAAATTGTTTATTTATTGTACCTAATGATCGAAAAATTCAATGATTACATATTACATTTGAAGCACGTTGTTGTTGAGATGGCTCCTCTTGCGATGCAATTTTGTCCATTTCTTTGACCATCTCCTTGTACACCTTTTTGGACATTCCTATTGGCATATTTTTGATATCATCTAATTCATCTTTTGAGATTTTCTTAATCTTCCTGAAAATGTAACATAAGAATAAAATATTTAATTTTTATATTGATATAAGAAAAGTAAATATAACAAAAGTGATATTTATAAATAATTCTAGACAAACACTTAAAGGAATATTACTTTTTCATTCCTTCTTTTTTGTTGTTGTACGTTTTTGCTATTAAAATTTTGACATGTCTCATTGACCAATTCTCTGGAAAATCTTCCTGTAGCTTACATAAAATTTGGTTCTTGGAATCATTGGATTGGTTTTTGTATTTTAAGTGGAAAGAACGTCTATACATTCATTCCACTAGATCCCTCAAAATTTTGTTAAAATTTCCCCCCCTTTCGTTAACCTCCAGCACCACCCCAAATGAGCTAAGGAGCAATTCATTTTCATTTGTATGTTCTATTTTCTTTTCTTTTCTTAGTTGTTGGTCCCTGTAGAACATTAAGAAAATGTGAATTAATAGATTTTTTGACACATGTTATCTAATAATTTTAAGTATATTATTAATAATAATTAAAAAAATAAACTCATATTTGATCAATAGAATTTTTTCATTCACCTGATTCATCATTTTGCAATTTTTCCATCAATATTTTACGCTCTTATGGTCCTAGATAAAAAATAATCTTATCGAGCTTCGTCATTTTGTGGCTCTGCATGATACATAGTAAACAATACATATTAGTTAAACTTACATATAGTTCAAAAATAATCTTTTTATAAAGAATTTACAAAGAACTTGCCTTTTTTTCTTTTCTTGATGTGTTATCAGTAATTTTGATACTTTATCTCTTGTCCTTTATTTCTTTACCAATATGAAACCTGCACCATATCATTCATTAATATATTTATAAATAAATTGTCAACTTTTCAGGTAAAAAATAAATCTCAAGAAACTGGTGCACCTTTCATTCTATACGCACCGATGTTGGTGTGTGGAGGTATTATAAACGCACCGCAAAAACAGTGTAATAGACCGTATGGTGCATTGGGGTATTATAAACGCACTGCACAAACAGTGTAAACGACCGTATGGTGATATCCTTGTAACATGGAGCATCGGTGCCCTATTTCATATATGGCGCACTGATTTAAACAAATTGTTTTCAATTTTTTTACTACACAATGCTTGTGCGGTGCACTGTATAATACAACGCACCCGTGCGCTAGGTTACACAGGGTGCACCGATAAAAAAAATTCTAATTATTCCAAAAATTCACACAAGGGCCGAATGGATTTGGATCCGAATATGCAAGTCATCCCGTGGGTTGGATGTCAATCTAAAATGAAAAGCCCTAATTATGAAATCACAGAAACAGGGAGAAGAAAGGGAAAAAAACAAAAAAATCAAGAGTTTAGAGTAAAAATGGATAAAACTGAAGAAAAATTTAAAAAATAATCAAATTTAATAACGAGATGGTTTGAAATTCTATGATACAAGGTTTGAATCACCAAAGTTTTGATTTCTGATTGTCTGAATACTTCTATTCGAATGTATTTCGCTGCTCCACAGTGCCCTCGTGCTCTCTTGCTCCAAGTATGTCACCTCCAAATCTCTCGCTGAAAATTTTAGCAAAAATAGTGAAATAATGAAAAGTGTATGGTATTTAAAGAATTATTTTATGAAATTAGATTTTCGAAAATATTTTGTCACCCATTTTTCAATTTGCTGTTTTTTTTTCACTTAAATAAAATAGAGTTGCGTTTTTTTTATTTGTGTTTATTCGTCACCAGTGCGTCACTTAATAGCACCGCACCAGTGCATCTTTTTTTAACACCGGCACCGGTGTGCAATAACTAAAACACACTGGGGCGTTTATATGTACAGTAGCACTGGTTTGCGGTTAAGGCACCGAAATTACTTTTTATAGGTGTGTACACCAAAATTTAGTGAAATCCAACCATAGAAATTGAGAATTAGAATTTTGTTTATTCTTGAGAATTAGAATTAGAATTAGAATTGAGAAGTGGAATTGGATAAATTCTTGATGGAAATAACATTTCTTGCAATGCATTTTGTTTATTGCAGGAGGTCCCCACTGATTATGTGGAGAGAATGCAATGTGGGGCGTGTGAAGATGCAATACTACAAGGCCCAAGAGGGAAATTGTGGCATATGAACTTGTTATAATTGACACTTAGCTATTTGCAACCAATATGTTTTAGTATATAATCTGTAGATAGACAGATGGCCTGCCATCAATTAGTACATATAATCTGCAGAAGGGTGATGTTCTGGGAGCAATGACAACGATTCCTTCATTCTGCATTTGTTAGTAGAAGAAGACCTATTTTCGACTAGACGATGCAGTTATTACATGTGGAGGCAATGGTTTCCCATATAAAATGAGTATAGGGTTGAGCAAAGGAAATGCATTGCAAAATAGTTTATTACATTAGATTTTCTAATGGGAAACCGATTTGTAGGTGGAAATATGGTAGCTACAGGTATCTATGCTTTTCTTCCCACAGAAATGATCACTACATTTCCATTTAAAATACAAGAAAAAGTTTTACTAGTTTCATCCACAGGACCATAGCTCAGACAAGTTAGAGATTCCATTCAGGTTCAATTGAAAGCCGAATATGTGATTTTATGCGACGTCAACTTTGTCGGTAAAATTTTATGTAAGTTAACCGAAGCTCAAGCAATACTCCCAGCTGCTTTTAAATGCATTCTGGAGAATCTTTCCCTTCATGGGACCTACCAGCCTGATCAAATACATCAATTGATATTTATCTGTTGTCCTTAAGGGAATGAGAATCCTTCCCTTCATGGTGCCTCTTAGCTTTATCGACTGCCTCGATTGATCTTTCTCTACCATCAACTCTGCTCTCCATTTCTCCATCATGGGACCTCTTAACCCTATCACCGGCCTCAACTGAATGCTCTCTATCGGTTTCAACTCGTGATCCTTTTCTCCTTTTGTACTCTGTCAAGCTTTGTAGCCGTCTGCATCCCTGTAAGCATCTTTGTTCATCTTTCTGTTTGAATCACTCATTTTCTCTGCTATAAACTTCTCAGTCGAAATTCGAACTCTCATATTTTCAAACCCTCATCTCCTCAGAAAAATTATTGCCCACGATGAGGAACCCCCTGCTACTCCAATACTGCACTTTACAGAATAACCCTGTTCCGGCGCGCGCTGTTTTATAGGCGCACCAGGGCAGTTTGCAATATCGAGGTTTTTGTTTTGGCACGGTGTTTTATGACACACTGATGTGAAAGAGTTGTGAAGCACTGGTGCGTGTGTGTAATAAGACACACCGATGCGTGTTATGATGATAAGCACACTGGAATGTATAAAGTTCTTTTTTTTTGTATGTAAGATCATAATAAAATAATGATAATTCTAAAGTACATGAATTTATTTGCATTATTTTCTAAACTTTATTATGTTACAAAATTTCATATTATTCTAGAATTATTATTTTAAAATTATTTACAGATTTAGGAATTTAAATATTTTTCTAAAGTCATTTCACATTAATACAATTAAACTTTTACAAATATTTTACAAACAATTACAATTACAATTTTACAATTTCACATACAATTATGATTAGAATTACAATTACAATTTTAATTTTACATACAATTATATTTACAATTAAAATTTTACAATTACAATCATTTCGTAGTAATACAATTAAAATTTTACAAATATTTTACATAGAATTAGAATTACAATTACAATTACAATTTTACAAATATTTTACATACAATTACAATTAAAATTACAATTACAATCATTTCAATATAAATTAAATGTTACAATTACAATTAAAATTTTACATTAAATATTTTACATACAATTACAGTTAAAATTACAATTACAAATACAAATACATCTTTACAATTTTACATACAATTAGAATTAGAATTAGAATTACATTTACAATTACAATTACAATTTTACAAATATTTTTTAGAATTTTACATACAATTACAATTACAATTACAATTTTACAATTTGTCATATATGCAATTACAATTACAATAATTTCACAATAAATTAAATATTACAATTAAAATTTTACACTAAATATTTTACATACAATTACAGTTAAAATTACAATTACAAATACAAATACAATTTTACAATTTTACATACAATTAAAATTTAAATTTCAATTACAATCACGACATAATATTTAATAAATATCATGGTCATTTAATATTAAATTAATTAATAAACATCATCACAATCATGATAACCATCGTACAAACATCATATTCAACTAAAAAACACATTCAAACATCAAATTAACATTATATATTAACATCATCACAACACAAACATCAAATATACATCTCATGTCAAATAACTCATGCTATCAATATACACATCTATCTGAAAGCTAAACATTAAATGAACATATCTAACATGACCTAACAATATGCACATCATGATGATCACCAACATGTAAATTAAGTACAACTGCAACATATATATATATATATATATATATATATATATATATATATATAACTGAATAATGTTAAAAATATACAATTGTAATATAAATGTCATGGATCAACTAGTCGTAGTACAACATCAATAGCAGCACTAGTGGAGGCCTACTCAATCAATGGTGCAACCTCGACGGTCGTTGGACGAGCCTACTCATGATCATGACTAGTACTGATGGATGGATCAACTGGTGGTAGTACAACATCAATATAAGTAGTGCTAGTGGAGGCCAGCTCAGTCAATGGTGCAGCCTCGACGATCAATGGTCCAGCCTGCTCATGATCATGACTGGTACTGATGGATGTTACAGGCTACTGACTGGACATGGCCGATGGTCCAACCTCATCTCCATGATGACTTCTAGATGCTATTGGATCCTCATGCTCATCAGCCGTGGCATGAGGTGAAATATCTCATGATGAGTTGTTGCTCGCAGATTTTCCATCACGTGTTGTGGCTCAACCATGCCTATAAAGTGCAACAGTCCTCCCTAGTCGCGTAACAGCTGTCGTATCTCCTACGACATGCCGCATCAGTCTGTACATGTCACGCGGCATGCCTCTCCACATCTGTAATAGCGTATCATCGACCTGTATGTCTCTGTAATGAGTGGGCTTGATGCTCGCCTCAACAATCAATGCAATGAGTTGGTCGCCCAACTCCATCCTGTATCTAGTATCTAGTTGATCGTGCCTAGAAAAAGGCAGTATCGGCGCACCACCAAGAGCATGTCTTTATGCATCGGTGCCCTCCTGATGACCCTCAGCATCTAGCATGCCCTCATCATTATCAAGATCCACACCTGGATCATGTGGTGGTGCTGACATCTCCTCGCCATAAAAAGAGCCAATGTCTGCAAAATATATACAAGTACACAACAATAATTAGACAATTTCATTACACAATTTAATAAAAACAAGTTAAAGAACATGTTAGAATAAATATAAATAAAACATTTTATTACCTCTATCATCTGGCATCACATCATCTGTGAAGAGGATGTTGCCACACCCTCACCAATCCAATCCAGCATAAGGACAGGGGACCATAATGAAGGGATGCAACTCATCAACACTAGATAGTAAGTCCAATGCATCATGCGATATCCTGGCTGGAAACATAGTCTCTCCCCTCTTGGGCATCATCTGCCCCCACATATGCATACATGCCTCCAACATCGGCCTACGAGACTGCCGAACAAAAGCAGGCCTCATCTCTAGAAACCTCTCAAAAAATCAACAAAAAAACTCTGAAGCAAAAAGAAAGTTGACCCTCCCTTGTGCATGAGCACGACATCTATCTAAGGCTGTACAAAACTACCGCAAAAAAATGGCAGACCACCTGACAAGTCATGGCTCTTGTACTAAAGAATCAACATAATATAGAAGTGGGAAACTAATGTGTTTCCTGTCACTGGTGTTGTTTTAAATGGTCGAAATGAGAAGTGAGAGGCATTGCACATCCTATCTACCAAATGCACCAATACATAACTGACCTCCAGGTACCTGAAACTCTGAAGGAGACAGTACATCTACTCCAATGTATCTCTGGGCGTAAACTAACTAACTCCCTGCTACACAACCAGCTGGAACCTATGGGAACGAGGGAAAATCCACCCCTCTCCTAGATAGCCCTATAATAAAATATATATCCTCCTCAATGGGTGTGTACCACTGGTCAGGACCAACTTGGAAAGTCTGTTGGTGGGAATTCCACCTGGGGATAAGATGTCTCAAAAACACACTATGGGCCTTTAGGGAAGTAGCCTCCTCATAGAACTTGAGGAGGCCTACCTACCTTAGGAGCCCCTAGGTATCTGCTATAATAGGGCGAGGGTACACATCTCTCCCCCTCTCTCGTGCCTCCCACAGGCGAACCATGTCATACTGCTCTGCCTATTGTTGTTTTTGTTCCTCCTCTTCTCTCTAAATCATTGACATATTAAATAAAAAAAAGTATTAAATCAGACATGTATTTAGGTATATACATATATATTTTTTTTTGGAAAAAAAAACAGACCATTCGGTGCACCAGAAAAACATTCATGCACTGGTTCTAGTGTAGCGCTTGTTTCTAGCACACCGGGGGTGGCGCCCCGGATGTCATACAACGCACCGTATGCGGTGCACCTGAAAATTTTTAAAGCACCGTTGACTATATATATGGTGTCAGCAGAGGGGTGCGCTGACTAAATTATACGCCTTGGTGCGTATAGTTGTTTCAGCGCACCGACTTCCTGACAAATAACATAGTCAACGGTGTGGTCTTTTACCATGCCACATCGTTAAACCTCTCAGAATGTCGAATGCGGTGTGCTGACAGATACTGAGGTGGATATTTTCGTCAACACACCACATTGCTATTCCCATGGTCAACAGTGCGACTGGCTAATGACCGCACCACACCTTTTTGTTAAATTTTAAAATAACCCAGGGTGCCTTTCGGTATTGCCCCAGATACGATGCGGTTACCCTTAGCACCAGTTGCGGTGCGGCCTAAAAATTTTATAGGTGGCACCACTTATCGGTGTGAGCCGAATGGAACGTGTGCACCGCGCAACCAAAAAAAAATAAAAAATATTTTCAATGGTTAATTTTAAGGCTATTTGAAATTATAATCCGCTAAAAAGGTTAATTATGGAAAAACAAGAAAAATATGTGTACATTTCGTCGTTGAGGAGGCATATTGTTGTATAATTTGCAATAGAAAATTTGTCCACCATTTTTTAAAATGCAAGCTGGAGATTGGTGGGCAATGCACATCAGCAGTGCATGCAATGGGTGCAATGGGAGCACCGATGTCAGGGCGGCTCAGACAAGGATAAATTGCACTGGTGCTTGAGAGCTCTAGAGCATTGAGAAAAGTGAAAAATGCAGTTTTTTGGCCGTAATTTTTTTTTATATCTAACCATGTTCCGGTGCACAGGGTTTTATAGGCGCACCGGTGTGGTTTCTTAAGCCCTTATCGGGCAGTTTCAGTTTTGACGGGGTGTTTTATGATGCACCAGTGCAGTTTCATAACACTGCATCGGTCTGTTTCTATTTTGGCACAGAGTTTTATGATGCACCGGGACAGAATAGTTGGAAAGCACCAATGCTCTACAGTAATCAAACACATCGTGCGGGTGTGGACGGAGCGCACGGTGTCCGGCATGTCAATGTTTTGTGCAACCGGTGCTTTCTCTTGTAGAGCGCACCAGTGATTGAGCACTTAGAAAAGCGAAAAATGCAGTTTTTTTGCCGTAATTTTTTTTTAATTAACCCTATGCCAGTGCGCGGTATTTTATGATGCACTGGCGCGGAAGAGTTGTGAAGCACCGGTGCTCTATAGTAATATGACGCACCGGGAGGGTGTGTACAGAGGGCACGATTTCTAGTGTGCCAATGTTTTGTTTGCACTGGTGCATTCTCCTGTAGAGTGCACCAGAGATTTAGAGCTCTGGAGCACTGAAAAAAGTGAAAAATGCAGTTTTTTGGTCGTATTTTTTTTATTTAACCCTTTGCCGGTGCGCGGAATTTATAGGCACGCCGATTCTATTTTATACGGATTCACCGGTCGGTTTCTGTTTTGGCGCGGTGTTTTATGATGCACCAGTTCGGTTTCTTAACACCGCACCGGGCGGTTTCTATTTTGGTGTGGTGTTTTATGATGCACCGGTGCGGAAGATTTGTGAAGCACCGGTGATTTACAGTAATATGATGTACCAGGCGTGTGTGTATGAAGTGCACAATTTTTGGTGTGCCAATGTTTTGTGTGCATCGATGCATTCACTTTTAGAAGGCACTAGTGCAACTTCGGATGATAAGCGCACTGAGCGGAACTGTAATATCCCAAAATGGGAACAGCTACACTATTGGGAATAATATGAGGTATTACCAATGTGGATCTTCAGCAAATCATGAGCTTGGAAATGTAGAGCAGCTCAATAGATGTAAAATAACATCATACTAGCATATGAAAGAACCTCAGTAAGATATTGGCCTATATTTCCTTTCCCGGGTAGGGAAATGTAGCAATATAGGGCATAAAATAGTTGTCTTTAGAAAATAACGCTATACAAGTGAGAAATGGGACTTGGATCCCTTAGAAGACATGATATACAACTCACATGCAGAATTTGAGGTGAAAAAAATCACTCTAGCTCATATAAATAGATCTCCCAAGTCTATACAACTAAAATAAGCCAAAACCCCATAGCCTAGCTCATGCAGCAACTATTGAAGAAAGGAATGCGTTATTCTAATGAGGGTTTCTACAAAAAATTAAGAAATAAGTATGATATGAAACTTATATTAATCAAACAATAGAGAAATGGAGGTTTAACCTCTTATACAGCAAAAACAAGACACCCGACAAAGGTCTCCGGCAATATACTTGAATAACAAGAAACACTGCAGAAAATAACACAGTTACTGCATTTTTGTATTATACATGGCTGAATATGACATTAGATAACTGAACAATACATAAATATGGTGAAAGGCCTTCTTATTAGATCTCCTGGAGGGAAATGAGCACCTCCTCCTCAAAGACTAGCATAAATCAAAGGGTGCAACCCTGCTGCTGTTGCCCCTGCATGAAAGATGCAATTTTCTGAAGGATACTACGTTGTGGCTGAGTATGGATGAATGGCCCCAAGAAAAATACTGAAATTAAGCTCAAATCACTCCCCTTTGATCCCTTAAGCAAGCTGATCTAAAGCGAGGATGGAATTCCCACATAGGAATTCCTTGCACTAAGCAGTGTAGCAACTCCGGCTAAACAGCTGAAGTATGCAAGTGGTCTCAAGACCAAAATAGCTGAATACATGAATGAATCCCCATTGATTCTATGCCTTCCTTTTATCTTTGGTGAGCCTCCTCACCCCGGACCCCACACAGTGTTGAGGTGACTTCTTCATGAAGCTTCCTCTTTCAAAACTGCGCTGCCCTAGCTAGCTTCCCTCCTCTTTGTGACAGTGTTGTTGACTTGGCCAACTATAACCAATCCACCTGCAATTCCTCTGTTCACACAAAGGGATCTTCAATCCGGTTCTCATAACGCAGTTTTTCCTCTTGTTGCCCAATATCATAGATCTACAAGTAGCTCTCCAGCTTCTTGCTCTCTACCCACATCCACTTATCCACCAAGGGATGCCTCCTACCATTTTCCATCTTAGTACTCCTCCAAAGAAGATTACCATTCTCCAATATCAGATTTTTCTCCTTGCATTCCATGGGATGCTGAGATGCAACTCCTTGGAGTCCTCCTAGAGAAGATCTTTCACCAATGATCATCTTGAACCCATAAGGATCCAAGGGGCCTGAAGGCAAAGCCTCCTTGCTGCTACCTCTTGACAGTGTTGTAACCCTCCTCCAAGGTGTTTTGGCTATCTCATGTCTCACTTCTCAGATGAGCATTTGATTCTGCATGAATTTGTTTGGAGCAAAGGTCACTCCATCCTCCAAGCATTCACACTCCAACCTCAAGGGTTGTGTGTAACTCAACAAGGACCCATGAGAATGATGGTTCCTTTATTTTTTGAACCATTCAAGGTTGCACAGTGCAATGCAATCCTGCTACTCTACCTTAGCAACAATGTTTGATCCTGGGCCATATGAAATCATATTTCCACCATTATTAGAAATATTTGCTGCAATAAGTAAAAGTGGAAATCTCCCCATACCTTGGTGAGATGTGGGAACCTCATGTAGTGCTGCAAAGGCTCCTCCCTCCAATGTAATGGTTGCCCCAACTTCTGATGTAGAAGGCTGCTCTCCCAAGGCTGTGGCAGCGCTGGTACTTGCCTCCTCCCATGGTGGTGTGGGTCTACTCTCCTCTGATATTCCTCCATCAAAGGTTCTGATTAGCTCTTGAGTAAACTCAGAAAAATAAGTCACTCTTGTGTGGCTTAAGTGATTGCACCATCAAGCATTGGCTTCACCCTCCAGGTGCACCGCTGCAACTTTTTTTGCCTCCCTCTCTTCCACTGGATGAAGTAGGAATAATGCCTCAAGCTTTCTTGCCCAAGCTCTTGTTGTAGTTGACCCATAAAATTTAGACAATAGGAATCTATTGCCTCTGATCTCTCCTTTGCTGCAAGGTCTTCTTTCTTCTCTCAGTTGAATAAACTGACGAAAATCTAGGGTCTCTTTGGAAGCCCTAGGTTGTGTAGAAATTATATGCACTAAGCATGCATATGTCCTAGATTCACTTGATTTCACAATATTTAACTTCTTGCAAAATACTGAATCATTCCACTGTTAATATTTTGCGGAAAATTAATTTCACACACATGTAAATCATAAATAAAAACAATCGCACATAACACAGTTGTTTAATGGGAAAGCCTAAATCTGAAAACACCAACTATCATATATTATGTATCATGGAGATCATATGAAAATATTCATACAAAGTTTAGTACATCAAGCTCTCAGTACAGTACAATCGTCATACACTAATCAGGAAAAATCTGCAAATGCATGCACCGATCTTTGCCCCCTGCTATCCTGCCTCCACTGCGCAATCTTTACTGAAGAATAGCTCTGAATGAATTCGAATTACTCTTGCCTTGACTACACAATCCCTACTGAAGAATAGCTCTGAATGAATTCGAATTACTCTTGCCTTGACTGCGCAATCCTCATTGGAAACTCCAATGTGTGTGTGATGCAATCAATGCATCACTATAGTCACAAGAGATATTCCATCTTTCCCTTTCACCTATCTCTCCACTGGGTCTCCACTAGAACTGCCATGCACTGTAGTTAACTGTTGTATTGTTCATTTGATTAATGAGTTATTATTTTTGAATTAATTAACTAATTAATTCACTCCACTCTCACTAGTGTATCATTCAGTTAGACTAGATACAACTAGCTCAACTGAGTCTAACTGAGTTAAACTGAATACAACTCCATAAACTACTCTTCCAACTCTTTCATAACTCTGCCACTTGAGTTCTAACTGAATCCTCCATGCATGAACTCTAGTAAACCCTTGGGAATTGTGTAATTCCCTCAGTTCACTGATCTGCCACATCTATGCACTGAAACAAGGTGCTCCAAGAGAATAAGTTGATGTTTATTGTTTGATTATTATTAAGAGCTAATAATAATCAACATGCATCTATTTTTAGATCGACGATCTATAAATAGACTTCGCCCAATATTCTAAAAATAGAATTTCATCTATTTTTCCAACTTGATCAACCATCCACAAATAGCATCCTGTAACTTCTGAAATATGATCACCATGTCTAAAAATATACATAGTCTAAAAATAGACTTGCACCAAAAATAGCCTGCGGGCCCACTTAGAGAAGGCGACTCTTTTCACTAAGCTCATCATCTTGTTGAATCTCAACGGGTTGGCACTTGTATTCTACCAAATACCCACTCAGGATTTCATGCTCTAAGTGGTCTCTTTTCTCTCCACTTCCTCTATGAGAACAGGAAGTGCATGCATCTTCTTCTGCTTCTCGAAACCTTCTAGAGGTCTCACTGAAAATCTCCCCTCCTTGAAACCCTCTTGGAGTTTCAATGCATTTCTCTTCTTCATTCTTCTTGGATCTGAAAATGGATGAGAGTAAGCTCATCCTCTCCATAATTTTGTTCTCCTCTTCTCCTTATCTTCTGATTGGATCTAAAATCCACAGGCTGAGCCAAGATGGCAGCTCTGATACCACTGTAATATCCCAAAATGGGAACAGCTACACTATTGGGAATAATCTGAGGTATTACCAATGTGTAGCTTCAGAAAATTATGAGCTTGGAAATGTAGATCAGCTCAATAGATGTAAAATAACATCATACCAACATATCAAAGAACCTCAGCAAGAGATTGGCCTATATTTCCTTTCTCGGGTAGGGAAATGCAGCAATACGAGGCATAAAACAGCGGTCTTCAGAAAATAACGCTATACAAGTGAGAAATGGGACTTGGATCCCTTAGAATACATGATATAAAACTCACATGCAGAATTTGAGGTGAAAAAAATCACTCTAGCTCATATAAACAGATCTCCCAAGTCTATACAGCTAAAATAAGCCAAAACCCCATAGCCTAGCTCATGCAGCAACTACTGAAGCAAGGAATGTGTTATTCTAATGAGGGTTTCTATAGAAAATGAAGAAATAAGTATGATATGAAACTTATATTAATCAAACAATATAGAAATGGAGGTTTAACCTCTTATACAACAAAAACAAGACACCCGACAAAGGTCTCCGGCAATATACATGAATAACAAGCAGCACTGCAGAAAATAACACAGTTACTACATTTATATATTATACATGGCTGAATATGACATTAGATAACTGAACAATACATAAATATGGCCAAATGCCTTCTTATTAGATCTCCCGGAGGGAAATGAGCACCTCCTCCTCAAAGACTAGCATAAATCAAAGGGTGCAACCCTGCTGCTGCTGCCCCTGCATGAAAGATGCAGTTTTCTGAAGGAGACTACGTTTTGGCTGAGCATGGATGAATGGACCCAAGCCAAATACTGAAATTAAGCTCAAATCACTCCCCTTTGATCCCTTAAGCAAGTTTATCTAAAGCGAGGATGGAATTCCCGCACAGGAATTCCTTGCACTGAGCAGTGCAGCAACTCCGGCTAAACAGCTGAAGCATGCAAGTGGTCTCAAGAAAAAAATAGCTGAATACATGAATGAATCCCATTTGATGCTATGCCTTCCTTTTATCTTTGGTGAGCATCCTCACCCCGAACCCCACACAATGTTGAGGTGACTTCTTCATGAATATTCCTCTTTCAAAACTGCGCTACCCTAGCTAGCTTCCCTCCTCTTTGTGATAGCGTTGTTTACTTGGTCAACTATAACCAATCCACCTAAAATTCCTCTGTTCACACCAAGGGATATTCAATCCGGTTCTCATATGTGTGTTTAGGCTAATCCTTGTTCACATTAAGCTAGTTTACTTGAGTGTTTCTTCCTCCTCAAGAATGGATGTTGACTTAGTCAAACTTGACTATGTCTCCATCTAATTTGTCCTTGTTCACACTTGGAAGTGTAAAACCAGCTCCTAAGGTGATCTCCTCCCTTACTAAGGTGGAATTTATTCATAATTTTATTGTTCATGGGCCTCCTTACCCATTTATTCCTTTCCTAGGTGAAAGTAGCAAAATCTAATATTCCAAATTGCTGTGTACAAATTTTGGAATATTACAGCTTTTGGTGTGCCAATGTTTTGTGTGCATTGATGCGTTCTCTTTTAGAAGGCACCGGTGCGATTTCGGATGATAAGCGCACCGAGCGGAAAACATCCACAAAACCCTCTGCCTGCCAACCTCCTCTAGTAACCTTCGCTAGAAACGAATGTATGGGGTATTTTTATAAGGGGTTCCTCAAAAACATCCACTAGAGGGTCTTTTCCTTGTAGTCAAATATGATTCTGGTGATGCAGAAAACATGGATGACTCGCCAGACATGTTTAATGAAGGTTTTTAATTACCTCTTGTTATGGCATAAAAAGGAATTCGGGGCGGCGAATAGTTTAGACCAGAATTGTGTAGAAAGTCTGTTAACTAAGAATATCAAGGATCTTGTTTGAAAGGGCTATAGTAAACCACTTCACTTGGCCTAAGATCTAAAGAGTCCTGATGTGAAGGAAGAACAACTTCTTCTTCTATGTCAGTAATTTCTTCAATACTAATGAGGCTAGGAGGAAGGTTCTCAGTGATGTGAAACTTCACTCGAGATGAATCAGGATGACCATGGGTTGGAGTGATGAACTCTAAAGCAGGCTCAGACGTAGCAGGTTCATTTTCTGGTTCAGAAATTTTAGGCTCAGTAGCTGATAATTCACTAGTTGTAGAAGCAATTTCAACTAGTTCAGAAATTGTAAGTTTTCTTTGAGAACTTTCTGTTGTTTGAGGTTGATCTACTTCGTAATCAGGATGAATAATTACTGGTGTTTCCTCATGTTCAGTTGATCCAATCCCTTATGGTTGTGCTTTCTTAGATTTAAGCTTTTCTAACTGGATCGGTGTGTACTCAGGGGGTTTCCCCTGTATTCTACGTGATTGTCTAGGTAATTCAGCCACGATTAAAAGTTTTAGCACACGAAATCAAAGAAAATTTCAACAAAATATCCTAAAGTCTCTAAGGAAACAATAAATTTGATCACATGCCTACAAAATCTAAGAGAGAAATCCACACACAAACGGTAGATTCCCACACTAAAAACACTAGTTGGTGACGAAATCCAACGTTGTAGAATTCCAATGTGGAAATAGCGGTTGGAACAGTTACCTCGACAACCTGCTTAATGAAACAGTATGGTGCAAGTATCTCCACTTATGCCATCTCGAAATGAAGAGTACCTTCCGAAAATTCCAAGTGAGTCTAGTCGACGTCTGCTACAGGTACAGTGGGACCTTCCCTCCACCGTCACCTTGGGAAAATATCCTAAAGTTTATAGTCATTAAGGTCACCAATGGGAAAAAATGTACCAAGGGGAACAGTCTACAATCCAATATACACGCAAGGGCAGAGTAACTAGCTCAATCCCCTTGAAGGCTCATTGATATAATCCAAGGTTTACCAACAAGTGACCCCAAGCTCCTCGACAATGGTCTATCTGAGGTTTACCATTTTTAATACGTGCACATATGCTATCTTTCCTAATGAGATAGGTATGCGTACCTCATTGGTTCCAACATGATCTCCTACTTGACTCTTTTAAGAAGAGCTTCCCAGAGCACAAATGCTACAATTGGATTTTTCCTACTGCAATATTGCTACTTGTTTGTTTGAACTTTCTTGGAATGTTAATTACAACCTATTCCAAGACACTAGCCTAAGCTATGTTGGTGGAAAAGAGCCCTAAAAAATGTAAAATATCCATATTGATTTTACTAAAGCGTTGTTTTTAATTTGGTTGTTGCTTAAGACAAAAGGTATGGAAGTGAAACTTCAATGATGTTTTATGACCTGACTCAAAAATACGCTAAATGCATCAAAATGAAAAAGTGCAACTCTTTTCTTTTCAATGAATATTATTTAACGGAAAGATTGAGAGATTTAACAATTTTTCAAAGCACCAATTATTTCATTCATAAACAAAATCTTTGAAAAGAAGACGATTTCTTTGAGAACTCAATTTTACAGAAATGATCAATTACCCATTCGAAATGAAATTCCTTATCAATCATATCAGAAACTACAAATCTTTAAACAAACTATTTCCAAAAAGAAAACAATATCTAAAACTCCTAAAAACATAAAATTCAAAATCAAAAGAAAAACCCTAATTTTGAAGTCTATCTAGAAAGTTTAAGGACGTTTTCTCCTAGTTTTTTATTGAACCAAGAAGAATTTCTACTTATCTCAGCAGAAATGAAAGCATAAAACAATGGTTTAGTGTGAAAATCAAGCCTTTGTAAGCTAAAATCTCTTCCAAAGTTTCAAATGAAAATGAAATCAATTTTCATAAAAGTAAGGTTTGTTATGGGTTTAATGGCTTAGAAAGAGAACAATATCATATCAGTAAGCTAAGGTATATGAAGGTTTCTTATATGGAGCAGCAAGAAAGTAGGGCAACCACTCACTAATAAAATGCAAATCAGATGAAAAATCACACAAACGCAAAAGTTGCTAAAAATAAATTCACACATAAGATTTTGACAGCTAATGTAGACTGGGGAAAACGCAAAGAATCATGTAATCTGGCTCCTAAAAAGAGAATTTTAACTTTTTCAAAAATTTTCCACAGGTCTGCAGGTTCTAATGGAGAACAGAGCAGTACTACACTATTCTGAACTAAAAACTACAGAGGCTACCACACTGTTTTCAAATGAAAACTGCGGAGGCAAGGAAAAATACAGAAAAAATAAAAATTCAGCTTTTATTTTTAGGGATTCTTAGAATTTATCAACCCAACCCAGTTTTAGACTAATCAAAATTAGAAAACTCTTAAAATTCAAACTGAGAAAAAAAAAAAAAAAAATAAGTTCTATTCCCCAGCGGAGTCACCATTTTGTTATGTGGATTAATCCCTCTTGCGGACAAGAAATATCTCCCTAGTATTCTACGAATAGCTAGAAACAAACATCCATTTATAAATCATTTTCTCTAGATTATTTTCAATTCAGAATTATTATAATTAAATAAAGAGAACATGCCCCTACCTTGAAATCCGATGTTTGGTGCAGTCTTTTATCCAGTCGCTCCAAAGAGGCTTCTTCAGTAAGTAGAACCTGCAATCAAAGATAGACAAAAGAATTAAAAGCACCTACAACATATAATAATTAAGAACAGCTAATCTAACTTAGTGATCAAGGAATCTAAGTATTGAATTATTCAAATAAGCACAAGAACAACTCAATGAGAAAAGGAGATCCATATGTATTATCTTGAATGAAAAGAGTAACTTTACAACCTGATGCCTTGATGTCGTACTTGTTCCTCCCGTGATCCTCAACAATCGTTCCTCCTTCAGTTTGACAAGCCTTCCTCTCTTTGAACCAACATGGAGTTATGGACATAAGTGTGTGATCATTCTCATGTCAACAACAACTAGTGTAGAGAGTATGCTCTCTTGAGAATTTCTTCAGTAACTAACATGTATGTTTACCATATACAAGTTACCCTTAATACTGAAACATGAGCTCAATTTATAGGGAAATGGAGGTAGTCTCAGTTCCATGAATAGGGGGATGGATTCCTCTCATGAAGGTATTTGAGCTCCATATACCAAGGGATAAGATCCATAAGTGGAGGGATAGAGCTCCATGAGTGGAGGGATAAAGCTCAAACTGATCGCGCCTCTAGAAGCTTCTAGTTGGGAGAATATTCGACCAGCTGGGCTTTTAGAACTTACTTTTTCCTTTATTTGACTATTTACGTGGGTCCGCAAGTTTTATAAGAAGAAAGTGCGGGAGCTGCTACAGGCTATAGAACAAATATCCGTGGATCTAAAGGAAATGGCTAGGAAAAGTGTAGAGTTAGACTTTTAAGAGTTTTAATGTGCTTTTCTCCAATTCCAAGACTTGGTTTAGGAACATTAGGGTTTTTGACTTCTAAGGGAGCACAATATAGGTAGTGATGAACCTATATGGACAGTCAAATGTCATGGTGACAAAATAACGTGTGACAGCAGCCACTCTCCTAAATGCATGCCAAATGTAAGAGCCTCTACCATGAGGAAGGGATTGAAATCTATATAAATGTCGTAGATCCATTCCATTTAGATATTTGGTTTGAAATGTGTTAGACCATATACATGTACCTTTTATTACCCTCAACTTAGAATTGATCAAGAGAGAGTGGGTGAAAGTTTGAATGTTGAGCAGGCCCCAACCACCATGGATTTTAGGAGTTGTCAATGTATTCAATTTGCAAAGGTGGATTTTATTAGGTCCTTGGGTGCCCAACCAAAGAAAGCTAGAGATAATGACCTTAATCAAAGAAATGATGTGAGCGGGAAATCTGAAGAGAGGGACCCATTAAACAGAAATTTTTTGGAGAACTGCTTGTATAAGAATATAACGACCCCCCAGTGAGATCCATTTGTGACTCCAATTTTTCAGTCTCTTTTTTAATTTCTCCAAAATCCAAAGCCAATCCTTGGTGTGATAACTGCAGGGCTTTAACCTAAAACCCAGGTATGTGAGTCCCTTAGCCAAAGGGACTAGCTTCACCCCAAATAGACCTGAAATTAAGTTTCAGTCCGCACAGTCACCCGATTCTACTAACAGAAGTGATTTGGATCCATTAATTACCAGTCCAGATGATCCCCCATATCGAAGGAGAATATAGTGAAGAGAAGACCATTGTGTGCGCGGTATAATTCCAAAAGCTCGGATGTCATAAAAAAAAGGAGTGTGTTACCTTGACTGTTACACCATTTTTTGGTCATCTAACCTGTTACTATTAAATGGACCTAAGTACACCATGTAAGACCAATTTTACTCCAAGTAAAATTGCTTTCACTATGAAAAATAACTTAGTAAACCACATTTATTAAGTTGTTTATGGTCTAAACAGAAAACCCCATGAGGAAATATTAAATAAATCTACATTTGTTTGATTTTCCTTAAGGAATAATTAGTTAAACAATAGTTTAATTAATATTCCTGGTCATATTTAACCCAAAACATGAAAATTAATTAGATAAATCATTATTTAACTTATTATTTTCTAGGAATAATTATTTAAACCTTATTTAAATAATATTCCTTGTTAAATTTGACTAAATCATTTATAAATAATTAAATAAATCATTATTTATTTGATTATTACTCAACCTCATCCTTAAAATAAGAAATAAATCATTTATTTATTTATTATTTACAAATAAAGGGATTTGACCCAAGTCAAATTCTTTTTCCCTCCAACAAATATAATAAAATATTCCATAAAAGTTGGATCTTGATTTGGTTAATAATATTTTAATTATGCACCAATATCTAGACTAACTCAATATTTGTTATAAATAGAAGGGTTTTTCCATTTATTCACTACCTTTTGTTGCCTAAATATCACTCTGGATCTATACCTTTGGTCTGACTTTGATCCACCATCATTGTCATATTTTGTTACCATTTTTCTTGTGAGCTCCCTTTGAGTTCCATTTTTGTTTCGATTTTCTACACCATCAAGAGAGAGGGATTTTAGATCTGAAGTGCTGAGGACTTACAAGATCCCATCCCATTAAGGAGGACTGGTAACATCCTTCTATGTTCTCCTCTCAGGTGCCATTAATACAAAATTATTTAGACATATTCTTATCTTGTATATTGGATGCATGGAGCAACTCATGTTTTTATTTACTGCTTAATGTCTTTTAATGCATAGATCTAGATTTTTGCAGCATTTATCTTGGTCACCTAATTGAAGATCTAAAGATATTGGCAGCCATCTTTGTTGTTAGGGTTGTTTGTTATGCATAGCTAAAGTGAGCCTTTTTCACACACTTGCGATTAAGATTCATACTAACAACTAGCGACTCCACATGGGTTTACGATTATGACCGTTGTCGTTTTTCATATCCCTTCATATCCAGCTGCTTCTAACCCTAGGATTTCTTTTCAACTTCTTGTTTTTCTTTTATTGATGTTTTTTTTAACCTATAAAACCCTAAAACATTAAAAATTCTAACTTCTGTGTGTTTTCGGACCTATTGCGCAGATGATCGGCATCAACCGCAGCTGAGACGACACATTCTTCTGAAACCTGCTCCCGAGAGTGCCGGAAGTGCAGATCGCACTTTTTGTGCCAAAACCTGCAACCTCTGCAGAAATCAGGTCAGAAACTGCGACCTGGACTTTTTGCGGGAGTTTTTCTGAAATTTTTCTAGGTTTGTCTGGGCCTCTGTTTAGGATTTTCTGACCTCTGTCTCCGCCTGTTTTAGACCTGTACTTGTTATTTTTAACTCAAAAAAGTGGGAACGTAGCCCCCTATGGCTTCAGTGCCCTCCACCTTCTATGGAATATTTTTAGCTGCTGCAGGTTGTCTGAAATTTCAATGTGTTCAACCATTTTTTTATATCTAATACCTTACCTTCAGATCCACTTCAGATTGGTTATTTATCCATCCAAAACACCTCCTTTAGTTTTGTTTGGATTTTCCTCTAGGGTCCCCTCCGCTTCCCTCAAGGATATAGCCTTTCGCCACCTCATTTACAGCAATTTTTCCTCTGATTTATTGTTTTATTTCTCCACCTATTTCCATCGATCTGACCTTTAGATCATTGTCCCTCCTGACTTTAGAGCTATTGTTTATTTTGGTGTGTTTTGACTATATTTTTTCCCACCTATAGACTAGTTGTTGAGAGGCCCGCCTCCTTGGGTTTAGATTAATGCATAATTAGCTGTTTATTTTCTATCATTTCAGCTTCATATACTGTTATCTGTAGGTTTATTTATAGTTATACAACACACTTTTTATTTTTCTCTACAAACGTTTGGGTTTAAAAATTAAAATTTACACACTTAACACACACACTCTAAGCGAAGAAGAGCTTGGTTAACACCGCCAAGAAAAGACTTTAAAAAATTGTAATCAATTGATACTGCACCTCTCTGCCCCTTGTTTCGACATTGTAATCAGTTGATACTGCACCTCCTCTCCCTTGTTGGTCTCTCTTCCCTTTGTATCGTGTTTGTGCCGTCATCATTGCGCCACCAAGGCATTTATCCCGAAGAATTATTGGCCTTCATCCTCAGTTTCCGGTAGGAAGACTTACTCCTCCGTGTAGGATTCGAGTTAGTCCTCCACCAAGTCCACACTCCAACTCCTCTTTTGGCTCATTGGGTTCTCCTTCTGGTTCAGCCCCCGGTTCTCCCCCTGTCACCTTCACTATGTCTAGTTTAGGACCTAACACTGGTGGTAGCCCCGACCCTAATGTTGGGAATACTACTAGTGGGACCGCAACAGGAACTACCCCGGCTGCTCCCTTGCTCCCCTATATGGCAGGCCTTAGTCTTCCTGATTTTAACTATTTGATCAATGACCCTATGCGCCATGATTTTGGTTGGCCTACCATGCCAACCAAGCTCCCTTCCGACATCCCCAAGTTTGAAGGTCTTGCTGGAGAAGATCCTACAAATCATGTCTGATCTTTCCACATGTGGTGCTCGTCTAACTCCATTACTGATGACTATGTCCGTCTTCGGTTGTTCCAAAGTACGCTTACTAGCGAAGCTTCTAAGTGGTGTGTTGATCAGGCCTCATCCTCTCATACCACCTTTGTGACTCTTGCCCAGGCTTTTCTATCTTATTTCCAGCTTCCCCTTCGTTATGACACTGGTACCGAACTTTTGACTTCTTTCCGTCAATCGTCTACGACCCGCCTATCCGATCATGTCCAGGAATGGCAGAGAAGAAAGAGCCTATGTCGAGCCCCTACCTTCGAAGACCGTGTCTACATGGACTGGTTCCTTAGATCTCTCTTGCATGCTATTGGAAAGGATGTCGCATCGCATTTCCCTCAAACTGAAGAAGCTGCTCTCCAGATTGTGTTAAAATATGACCTGATCTACGCTTAGTCTGGTTATGTTTATACCATTCTACCTGATCTTCCTATACCTGATGGTGCCAACGCACCGCGGGCATCTCATGTCACTGACGATATCGTTGGAGCTCTTTCTCATCCATACGCTCAGCCTCCCATGGGCTATGGTTTCCCTCAGGGAGGGGCCAGTAACTCCTACACTTTTCCCCCTCCCAGTAGCATGTGTCTAGGATACAGAATGCCTCCTCCTTTTTCCCAACCTCATGTTTACCACAATGTTACCAAACCTCATTATTATCTGTATCCACAGCCTGGTGTTCCGTCTCCTCCAGAATTAGCACCTACGTCTCCCTTGCCTTCTCAGCACCTGCCCCCAGTGCTGTGCTGGTGAATTAACCTAATCCTCCTCCTTCAAAAAAGAAGAGGAAAGGCACTCAAAATCAATCTACCCCCGGTAACCCTGGACATAATCCTCAAAGTAATGCACCTAACAGTGCTAACCAACAACAGGGCACTCAGCCCAAGCAAGAAAAGCATGTTCGCACGAATAAGCCTTGTTCATGTTGTGGTGTTTATGGTAATTACATTCACGATTTTCCTCTTCTACCACATATGCAGCAGATGTGGGAGTCTCAAGCAGTCTTGTGAGGACAACAAGCCTCACCTTCCATCCCTCCCAATCCTGCACCTAGTCAACCAGTTGTGTTTACTAATCCTTTCCCTCAAAAAGGATTTGTGGCTACCCAACCACCTGAAGGTCAAGCAGCCACTCAAACTCCTCCACCTGGTACCTCTGATTACCAAATCCTCATGATGAACTCTAACCAACCTATAACCGTTGACCTCAACCTTTAGACTCAGTCCCGTCAGTACAACAAGCCTCCCACTACATCTGCCCCCGAGATCACTTCTTCAGGTTCTAAAGAGGCTCTTTCAACAACTAATGGTCCATTGCAAATCCCTCAGCCTAAGGCAGAGGTTCATACCAAGATCCCTAAGGGACCACTACGCCGAAATGTTTCTTATGGAAAAGCTAGCCATTCGTATAGTATAGTAGATGATTTGGCGCAATCTCCTACTACCATCTCAACGTTGGAACTCCTCCATTCATTCCCTTCACAACTAAAAGCTCTACTATCTACCATGGGTGATGTAGATCCTTCATATGATCGTTTGATCATCTTCGATGTTGACCGGTCAGAACATCCTCCCCTTCCTGCTTCCGTCGCCTTCCAAATCCCACTCAAAATCCGGAACGCCAACGTTTCCCGTTGTATCATTGATGAGGGGGCATCCACCTGTGTGATGTCCGCTTTGGTTTGGAAGCAACTCGGATCACCTGAGTTGGCTCCTTCCACGATCACTCTTCGAGCATGGGATGGCCACACCTCCCATCCCATTGGCCTGTTCCACAATTGTCCTATTACTCTTGCGAGCAAGACTGTTTGTGTTGACGTAGAAGTCATTGATTCCCCCTTAGATTACAACATTATATTGGGTCATAGCTACACCTATGCGATATTTTCTATCCCATCTGCGCTTCACCGCAAGATGTCCTTCCCTCATAATGGAAATATAGTCACCATTTACCAGTTGAGATATTACGAACCGAAGTCTCAGACCTCCCCTGAGTCCATCATCTCTTCGGTGGCCAATAAGCAAACCGTCGATCCTTTGACCAGTGTCTCACTAGGAGTCTACAAAGACTCCTCTTTGCTTGGTACATTCCCTGGTCTTCCTCCTCGTGTCTCTGATCCTATCTCATCGAATGTTTGTATGATGCAATCATCTCGGGCTTCCCTCAAACGGCCCGCTTTGGCTAGTCAGCAGCCTCGCCCTCCGCAACCTACTCCTAGCCCTTCGATTCAGCCTTCTGGAACCCCTCCTTCTGGCCCTTCACCTGCAAATGGTATCCATGAGCCTCTTTATCCTCATGGAATCGTTCGTCCAGGCCTTAGCCATTACCCCTCCGGTTAATACCGTTCCTCACCCCCCTCCTAGAGAGTAATCGGTACTTGTCATGGCTACCCTATCTCTTCTTAACCTGACCTTGGGGATTCCCATCTGGTACATTGATCCCCTAGCCGCTACCCCACCTAGTCAACCCAAACCTTATCTTGTTTTGACCTCAGTTCAACCAGTCCCCATGAATTCTCTCGCTACTATAGTGCCTTAGCCACCTCAACAGGAACCTTCTCCTATTGTGACAGCTTCAGGTAAAAAGGGAAAATATCGCAAGAGGGCATCAAAAGACAAGGCCCCTGACTGACCCTGCTCCTCCTCCGCCTCTAAAGCCTTTTTCTTTGTGTGATTTCGTTGGTCATGCCACCCATACCTGTCCCGAGTTGCCCCGTATCAAGCCCATGGTTGATGTTGCGTTCCCTGAGTCTACGGTTCCTGAAGCCTATGTTTCTTCCTCGACTACAGCCAAGAACCCTAAGAATATTCACACCAATCAACCTTGTGCTTTGTGTGATCTCCATGGCCATTATTCCCACCATTTTCCCCACCTTACTCATTACCACGCCTCTTTAGAGGTATTTCGAGAGTACGAGATTGAACATAACCAATCGGCCTCTCCCGTCCTTGCGCAGTATGTTGTAGGCCAGCTTGAGGATTTACCTGCTTCCATTGACATTTCCCCTCCTGATGTCGAGATGATGGAGCCTAAGACCACCATCCTTTACCTATCATCATCCATGATACCCTCAGTGGAAGCTCCCTTTGAATCTTCCCCTATTTTTTCACTCGACCTCCCTTTAGCAATCACCCTAGGCTCAAAATCAGTAGATCCTTTATCTGCTTGTTCTTCCTTCATCCCCCGTGAAGATGTGCATGTGAACCTTTCTTCTCATGATGATGAGTCAGGTAGCTTCACCGTGTCATGTGGTCTCCCTTCCTCCAGTCACTCCATATTCTATTGTGATGATGACATCATGGAAGCCTTTTCCACCCCTAACCTCATCTTCCCCGCCCATAAGCGGAATGGCACCATCTGTGTCTATGGTGACTTTCGTGGCCTGAGAACAAGTTACACACAAGGTAGATCCCACATACCACCTTCCCGTTGGTGTGCGAGTAGTAGACATCCTACCCAAATCACTCCCTCTAGCAGTGTTTGTTCGATTTATACTTTGCGCTCAGGTTGCCAGCATTGTTAATCATCCTCCCATTTGTTGTCTTATAGCACCTTTCAGATGGACCCTCCGTCCACACCTTATATCGGTTATGTCGATGGTGCAAGTCGCTACTCCCGGAATCTAGCCTCGGCAGGTTGGGTCATTTTTCCCCCTTACATTCGCTTGTTCGCTCAAACAGTGTATGCATTGGTACTGCCACCAATAATCAAGTCGAATATGATGCAGTGCAAGGTTTATTAGCCGATGCCCTTTCCCATCGCATCCTCCACCTTCATGTTTTTTTAGATTGCCTGCTTCTTGTCATGTAATTGAATGGTGTTTATCATGTGCATAATCCTATCCTTTATCCTATCCTTTTTAGAATATATTTACGAGTGAAGCTTTTGATGCACGAATTTGAAATCATTACATTCAGTCATGTACCTAGAGCACAAAATCACTATGTAGATAGCATTGCAAACAATATTCTAGATTGGCATTTAGCACACGCATTTAACACAAGACAATAATATAACATAAAACCATCAAAACAATGCATATCCATAATATGTGTCATATAAAATGTTTTAGAGTCCATTAACTCTGATACATATGACATGCCTATAGCATGTTACAAAAACTCAAAATTGGGGGCACCACCTGCCCCTACACCTAATCACTATCTGGAGGATCCCGAGCCAATGGCTCTGCTCCTGTAGCTTGTAGATCACGCATCTCCTATCCAGCCATTGCCATGCGACGCATGACCCCTTGCCACTTCGAGGGTAGACCAATACATGGCTCTATGAATTGGTCATCTAAGTCTTGCCAGTCGTGCTCTGAAACACCGGTCAAAAGCCTTTCACACCTACGACAGATGTCCTCCAGTAGGGTTGTTGCATCCTCATTTTGTGGCACCGTCGATCCACTAGGTCCTATAGCTGCCAATACTGCAGGTCGTCCCATATACCCAGCCGGTTTTACCGGTGTTGTATCTGGATGCCAAAAGTGAAAGAATTAGTACCATATAAAATATTCTGAAACTTTACAATGCACATAAAATATTAGCAATTTTTCACTTACCATCAAGTCCCCATACTCAACCAGGCGACAGTGGCAAGTCCGGATCCCCATGATAACTCATCCCACTATAGGAATAGTCGTCTATGTACAATGGCATCTGATCCCAATGAGCAAAGAACTCGGTTCGAAACACCCGTCCGACCACCCCACCTCCTCCTTTGCATAGTAGTCGCCCCCACCGGCGCATCCTGGGCTCCCTCGGGCCCCCATCCTAAAGCTGCATACGAGGTCAAAGTGTTGGGATCTTCTTAAAGAAGAGCAAGCACAATACTGTACCATATGCACAGTCATGGTTCACTTGCCACTTGCATAGCGACAATTTTCATTTCAACGACGACAGCATCATCTAGGCCCACTCATAGTAGGTCCCACTCAACACACTCTCCACAAGCATCATCTGCCCTCCAGTGATGTGGTGGAGTGCCTGGTTGCCTAGGATCCGTAGCATTGTTGCGGCCACAACATGGGTATCTAACCTATCTAGATCCCTGATGGGTATCCATGTCCTCTTGACATAGAGACCTGGTCGACAATGGCACTCTACAAACTCCATGATGTTTCACCCTCGCGGTAATACTGGATGAGTATTCCCGACCATCCCAAGTGGTGGGAGACCAGTCAGAAAATATATATCCTGGACCGTCAACTCGATCCGGTGCCCCTGCATTATAAAGACCTCATGGTACGGATCCCAATAGCTGACAATCCGGGCCAATAAGGGCTCTCTAACTCTCATCATAGGGTTCTCCACAAACTTAAGAACCCCAAACCTTTCCAAAGCACTACGGACACCTTGATCCTCTCAGATCTTCGACCGTAGTATACCTAGGTCTCTCTCTCTCTCTCCATTTGATCTGTAATTCTACCATATCTACACAAAACCATCATATTTTTTAGTGTATAGATAGGAAAGACTGTATCCAAACATAAAACCCAATTCTCAGCTAAAAAAAAGCACAGAAAAAGCCCTCTCTGTCAGGTCGCACTTTTTAGGCCCAATCCTAGGATAGGTCACAGTTTTCTATCCAAAACCTACTACCCAGGTCATATTTTTTTCCCCAAAAAGTGTGACCCAGCCGTGAAGAGGAGCAGGGGTCTGTTCCTGAGCTATGGGAACCTAAACTGAACTTTCAATCCACTGAAATGAAAGAGTAGGGTTAGGTCTCTTACCTGCAACTGTAGGATCTCGATTCCAATGGTCAGTTTATCTGCTACAATCACCACAAGACTTAGGGCCTTCTCTCCTCTCTACATTCACCACAGCTCCACTTGCAAATGAGTGAATTTGGAGGGAAAATGCCTTATTAAAAGAGAAACCCCTGATTTTTCTTTCGCCTGTTGCGACCAAACTGTAAATCAGTTAGACAAACCGTCTATACCGTTGGAAAGCTCTCACCAAGTCCTCAAATGGGTATTTGTTATTTTTTCATTACTTGATACTTCACCAGGACACATTTTTTCCAAGAAGCGTCACTTCACCACTCCTCAAAATCGAATTTCTTCACTTGCAACACTTGTACTTGGGGCACCACTTTTCCTCCATACTTTTCCATGCTCGTGTCGATTTTCTTCATGAGTAAGCATTTTGTAGTCATGTTTTTACGGTCCCCATTGGACCTTTATTGTGTGGCAGCATCATTGAGTCGCCCTTTTTTAGAGCATCTGAGTTGAGTCATCATCACATCCATGGAGCCTATTCCGAGTCCCTTTGTATCCCACTATATTCCTCCATCCTTCATTGCTTGGTTCCTCTCTCGTGTCGCACATTATGGCCTCTAGTCCTATTGTCCCCTATCCCCCTTGATATTGTGTCATTCACTGCCAACTCATCCATGCCCTTTATGCTTTAACAAGGGAATTCATCTATCCGCTACTCGATACCCCCCATTTCATCATCATCCCTGGTGTCAGTCTGTCAGTCACTCTACTATTTTCTCTCATGTTTTAGTTGAGGATCTCTTATTGCCTCACCTATGGCGGACCTCCTATCGACATCAGATCATTCATTCCAGAAGACAGGTGTAGAGGGTGGTGTACCTTGGTTCGAGCTTCCACTCTTGTTCGGTGCCTTGGATCAGGAAAAGGGACTCATTACAGCGCTTTGACTTGATTGTTTCTTAGCTCCAGCTCCAGCTCCTTTCAACCCCACACATGCCCAGATGACCTCTTCATTACAACCTTTGATGCAACTCCATATATTTGATGATGTCATCCTTAGCCGCTTGCAGCGCCTTTTTGTTTGCATGTATCAATCAGATTTTCAGAGCCCTTTCATGTTTACAGGGGAATTTGGGTTGTAGTTGTATCTCATGTACTTAGATATTATTGTATAAGTCCTGGCTGTTATCCCAGGCACAGTATGTATGTGGGATTCATTACCATATTTTTATCAGTCCCTTGTTTACTAGACGCATTATTCTTTGTACTTTGTCTCGACCGGCATAGGTATGCCTCCCCCGTCGCCTATAGCACAGGTACTTACTCATAAAAGAGACTTGTCACACCTGCAAGTCTCACCTCCTTAGGGTCTAGTCCTCTAGCGCTTTGGTCTGCCTTATATTTCTCTCTCTCTCTGACTTCCCCTTTGGTGTCTAGTGATTAAGTTCTTACAACGTACTTCAATCATACGATTAGCTCCTAACGCTCGCATGCTAGGGGGCATCTGTTACACCATTTTTTGGTCATTTAACCAGTTACTATTAAATGGACCTAAGTACACCATGTAAGACCAATTTTACCCTAAGAAAAATTGCTTTCACTATGAAAAATAACTTAGTAAACCACATTTATTAAGTTTTTTATGGTCTAAACAAGAAACCCCATGAGGAAATATTAAATAAATCTACATTTGTTTGATTTTCCTCAAGGAATAATTACTTAAACAACAAATTAATTAATATTCTTGGTCATATTTAACCCAAAACAGGAAAATTAATTAGATAAATCATTATTTATCTTATTATTTTCTAGGAATAATTATTTAAACATTATTTAAATAATATTCCTTGTTAAATTTGACTAAATAATTTATAAATAAATAAATAAATCATTATTTATTTGATTATTACTCAACCTCATCCTTAAAATAATAAATAAATCATTTATCTATTTATTATTTACAAATAAAGGGATTTGACCCAAGTCAAATTCTTTTTCCCTCCAACAAATATATTAAAATGTTCCATAAAAGTTGGATATTGATTTGGTTAATAATATTTTAATTATGCACCAATATCTAGACTAACTCAAAATATTGTTATAAATAGAAGGGTTTTTCCATTCATTCACTACCTTTTGTTGCTTAAATATCACTTTGGATCTATACTTTTGGTCTGACTTTGATCCACCGTCATTGTCATATTTTTCTACCATTTTTCTTCTGAGCTCTCTTTGAGTTCCATTTTTGTCTGGGTTTTCTACACCATCAAGAGAGAGGGATCTTAGATCTGAAGTGCTGAGGACTCACAAGAACCCATCCCATTAAGGAGGACTGGTAACATTCTTCTATGTTCTCCTCCCAGGTGCCATTAATACAAAATTATTTAAACATATTCTTGTCTTGTCTATTGGATGCATGGAGCAACTCATGTTTTTATTTACTGCTTAATTTATTTTAATGCATAGATCTAAATTTTTGCAGCATTTGTCTTGGTCACCTAATTGCAGATCTAAAGATATTGGCAGCCATCTTTACTGTTAGGGTTGTTTTTTATGCACGGCTAAAGTGAGCCTTTTTCGTACACTTGCGATTAAGATTCATACTATCATTGACCCAGGGAGAGATTTGTACGCCATCAAAGAGTCCCTGCAAATGTGATTCCTTGATATGAGTGTTGAGTCCATCCATAATAAAAATGAATATAAGAGGGGAAAGGGAGAAACCTTGATGGATTCCACGACCCGCTTGGAAAAAATCTTATGGGAGGCCATTGATGATAACATCATACCATACAGGCACAATACAAGCCATTATCCACTAAAAATTATGAGTTGTTAAGTCGATCTTGTGAAGAAATAGGCATATATAAGACTAATATACACTGGCATATGCCTTGAATAAATCCACCTTCATTATCATTGCTTTCACCTTTTTGGTGTGGATGGAGTGCATACATTCCTGCCTCGATGCAATGGCATCATGTATGAGATGATCGGAGAGAAAACCATATTGTTCCCTCGAAATATGGACGAAGAGGACACCAGATATCCTTCAATTAATAACCTTTGATATCAGTTTGTATGTCACATTGCATAGTGATATTGGCCTAAACTCCTTCAATTTCTTTGGGAGGGAGCATTTCGGTATGAGCGCGAGGAAGGTAGAATTCATGTCGCCCGGAATCCTCCCAAGAAGTCTGGATTCCTCAACCACCTCTGGGAGGTCCTCCAACATGATATCAAATAAATTAAGGTACAACTCAGCAGGCCATCCATCAGGGCCAGGGACTTTATCACAAGCGAATGTTTTGAGAACCGTCTAAATTTCCTCCCTGGTGACAGGCTTGGTGAGGGATTCATTGTGAGCATCCCCAAACATCCTATGATAATGTTGGAGAGCCCATAGATGACCAGATATGTCCACACTGCCACTCCACCCGTAGAATTCAGAGAAAAAATTGAAGGCCTCATTATTTATAACCGGTCTCAACTGTACCATAAATCCATCCTGTGATTCTATTTTCCAAATTGCATTCAAAATTTTCATGTTATTAGCATAGTGATGAAAAAAATTGGTGTTATGTTCCCCTTCATGAAACCAATTGGCCCCACTCTTCAGCTTCAAGGTGATCTCTTGTATTCTAAGAATGTCATTCTTTCGTTTCTCAAGAGCATATAGCTAACTGAGAGACTGTGGTTCAGGATTGCTACTTTCCATTGATTTGTATATTTCTCCAGTTTCCCTGAGATTAGTTGTAGTTCTTTGATCATATGATATTTCTTTTGTCTTTCCCAGGTTCTCATCTTGTTCTTAAGGTTCCAGAGCTTCTGTGTGAATCGGGAGGAGGTTGAAGTTCCATGAGAGTCCCTGTCGTACTTCCGAAATTGCATAACCAAAGACTGATAGTCTAGGTCTTCAAGCTAAACTCTATTAAATTTAAAAGGAAGTCTCTTATGCACTGGCCTCATCCACCATTTGAGGCAAATGACATGGTGATCAGATAGAGATGATTTTACAAAAAATCATTTCAATTTTCTGAAAATCTCTATTACACTTTAGTGGACCAAAGGCCAATCAAGTCTTTTACTAATGAAAGCATCTCTTGTCCCATGGTTGATCAAAGTCGGCATTTGGGGAGTGGGACATATATCTACGAGGGGATGATCAGAAAATATTTGATATATTCTATTGGCCATGGAGTTAGGGCGGATGTGGGAGCCCCAACATTTAGCAGAGGACAAGGTGGCATTAAAATCTCCCAGGATCAGTAAGTTACATGTATTTAGAATATCATAGGAATTGATGTGATTTCAGAAGGTAGACCAATTGCATCATGGGGTTTTTGGTCAATTTAGTGTGTCCTAAATTGCTACATTAATTTTTCAATCTGGGATTCGTAAGCTGACGAAGTGTGGCGCACTATATGTGCAAGATAACCTATCTCTTACTTTTTGTCATTTTTGGTTTTTTTTTTTAATTTATCTTGGGGGTTTTTATCTTGGTTGGTTTCCTAATGTGAGATGGAAATTCTAAAAGACAAGTACGGATATAAATGTTCAAGGAAATGATGTCCTTTATAATGATTTCCCAAACTTCAAACTTCAAAAGGATTTTAAAACATGCAATGACAAAATTAATTCCTAAAATAAAATGAAAATGTGCCACTATACTTAGTCAAACAAACAGTGAAATATTGATCATGAAACCCATTACCCTTGCTGCTGTCTAAATACAAAAGAAACTGTGCTCAAAGAAATCCAAGAATTGCAAGCAAAGTAAAGCTAAAATCAAATTACATCAACTCATATTCTGACCTCTCACCATTAGTCTCGCTATGGCTTTCGGAGGTAATCATAAACAACTTGAGCAATCTGATATCTAATTTGCAGAAAAATAAACTAATATCAAATTACACACTCCTACTTCAATCCCTCACCATTAGTCTCGCTATGGCTTTCGGAGGTAACTGATAATGACATGAGCAATTTAATATCTAAGCTAAATAGTAAAGCAAATGTACAAAACTGAAATAAATAAAACAGTGCTAGAATTAGAAGCTAAGAAAAATAAATCAGCAAAAGGATAAGATTGATTCCATGTCATTAGTCATTTTAAAACTATGTGCAAATGCTCGGGTTGCCTACTGTAATCTGGAACAAAGACACTGATCAGTTAACAACAGTATACAGCGTGAAAAATTATGGACAGAAATAAAATGTTAATACCATAAGAGATGTAATATATACACGTGAATAACTATGGCACAATGAAAGTAAGTAAATAAAGCATGAAACTATACAGCAATAAACAAAACCTCGGCGTGTGTAGGGGCCCTCTGCACAATCCTCGGGAAATAGCTATCAACCACGAATTATGCTTATGAAAAGAGTCTTCTCATATATTTAAAACATAGTCATAACAAGGAAATAGTGTCACGGCACAGTGGGCTTTCTTTACAGCCAAAATTACATTACAAAAGCTAGCTCCTATGCGTATGAAAATGCATTATTTATAACAGATGACATAACTAATTTTCTACAATCTGCGCTGATAAAAGACACGTGAACAACCACGTCCAGAAATCTAGCATTATGGCTATCGTGAAGATTAAATCTATGGAGGGTGGCCGTTGAATTCGGCTTATGGAGCAGTTCACAGGTGTTGATATGTCCCCTGAGACTTAGGAACGGCCACGCAAGTCTTCACGTGGTGAAAAACAGAGTTCTGTCACCGTAGGACTCCTAGGTTGACCACCGCTTGACTACCTTTGACCACGGCCTTCTTTGGTGAATTCGACTGAGCCAATAGGACTCGGTCCATATCCATGTCATTTCCAACTTGCCCATGTGGCTCGATTTGCCTGAAGACACCTGAAATATAGACTTTAACAAAATGGCTGCGGAAAGTTGCAGCAGCTGCGGAAAGTGACAAGATTCCGCAACTCAATGAGAAAAAATCTAATTCAAACAGCAGACACAAAACATAGTTAAAAACCACTTTAAATGCTTTTTTATGATTAATATGCAATGATATTGATGACTTAGGAGGTCCAGGTAAATGGAAAAAGTCTAGAAAGGTGTATAGGAAAGATGCAAGTTTGGGACTCAACATACCCCCACTGTGAAGGTGTTGCATGTCCCCATGCAACCAAAATTTTGATCATCTTCCTTCAATTCATATGCTCTGATACCTCTGCCAGTACATCCAGTCCTCTTCTCTTCTTTCTTGGTTTTGCTAACATCCTGGGCTTCTTCATCAAGCATCTGAATTTGAGATTAATCAGTGCTCTACTTATCTTCTTGCATTTCTTCTTCAATTTCCTGTTCTTTTTGTGCCAGAGTCCCAGATGTAGCATAGTGTTGTCATGAATGATCTTTTCCAATCTTCTTTGCTCCTTTAATGCTTCATTTTCATTTTTAATATGTCTATTTAAAACCTCCAACTCAAAGACTTCTTGTTTCAACGATTGGACTAAAGCTTCTTGTGCTATGTGAGGCTGAGTGGATGAAGTGCTGGGACCCGTAGCTGTTCTTTCTAAGGATTCTATGTAATCATACACCTTTTGCTGCTTTGGATCTATCTCGGGTGTCGTTTTCCTTGGGTTGTCCCCAAAATGCTGTAGAGGAGAATTGACTTCAAAATCTGGCTGAAAAGGAATCATGTCAACATCTTGAGGACTAGTTTCAATGTTTGGCTGAGAATGAGGTGAACTACGGCCAGCTGGAGTTTGTTCAGGTGTTTCTTCTCCCAAATCAATAAAATGGGGTCCTTTTGTTTGTGCTTTCCTCCACTTTCCTTTAAGCCTGGAGCTTCTTCTTACACGTTGTGGACTACTGTCTTTTTGCTTTTGTTTTTCTTTTCCTTTCTTTTTGGCCATAGCTGACTGTTCCTGAAGGTGAACTAGTCTCTCATACAATACTTGATGGTCTTCTTCTGAGGAATAGGTTTGATGCACAGCCTCAATGCTTCTTTTCTCTTTTGATTTTGTTGGCTTTTTACCCTCAGTCTTTTCCTTCCTCCTTCTAGACAGTCTTTCTTCTCTACTAATTCTTTCAACTGTGTTAGTAAGAGTGCTTTGAGTTTTATCACTTGTTCTATTTCTTCTACTTCTTTTTGATGTATTGCCTTCAGGGTTTTCTTGGGGTTCTTCAAAGAAATTTCTAATTAAAAACTGCTCCCAGGTGTCCTTTTTCTCTTTTAATTATTTTTCTATCAAGATTTTCATGAGACCATGATGATACAAATGTGGTTCTACGTCCCCCAGATGCTTTTGGACAGTTACAAACATCTTTTTCAAACTGTTTAGTAAAAAGTATGGCAGATTGAGGGCCGGGTTGTCTAGGAAATTCATCAACAGTCGGGTATGATACATGTACATTGATCCAAAACGTCCCTCACATGTGATAAACTTTTGAATAATCAACAGTAAACTGGCCCATTCTTCTTTTAAAGCATGAACAGGAATTCCCTTTTTGAAAATGGTGACATCCATACCTGGGTTACGTAGGATCACTCTCCAGGCTTCCTCGCCAATGCTCTTGTTCTTGAACCAGCGTTCACCTTCTTGAGGAAGTTCTGTAGTAGCTGCTATGGATGCCTCAGTCACTGTAAATTTGAGGTCCCCAATTTCCACCTCCAGACCATTGAAAGACCTCGCAAAAGCTTTTGTTACCTTCTTATTGTAGCCTTTAAACTTTTGAATGAACCGAAGCCATTTTTCCTTTTTCAATATGTCTTTGACTTGCGGGTATCCTTCCATAAATTTGGGTCCCTCTGGTTCTGCCCTCAACAACCGACCCATCCTTCCTTCTGTTCTTTAAAACTCGTCTGCGTGAGGAGGGTTTAGCGGAGGTAAGACGGCTGAATTAGTGGAAATGAACAGGGTTTATGAAGGAGACCAGTGACTATAAGCGGATATCAAAGAATAGGTACACGGAATGAAGCGGAACAGAGAACAAAATGGGGTGAAGGCTTATGTGAGCATGGTGGAAATGCAGCCGTGAGGTCAATAGAATAGTAGGGGGAGTAAAATTCATCTGGCAGTATTTAAAATTGGGTGGATGCAGAGTAGACGCAAGCACATTTATGAAAAGACTGCGGATTGGCTGAGAGAAGCCGTAGTCAAATCAACCACGTTCCATAATTATAGGTGGAGTATCAAAGTATAGCCGAACACGAGTGAAGACCGAAGGCTTGATTATGAGACCGTTTAAAAATGAATGCAAGGATTATGGGGGAATCATATAAAGATTGTGGAACGATTATGGAGTTATCAACGCAATCATTGCATATAATGGAGCTATGGTTTATAACTATGTAAAAATGTGCTTGAATGCCATTTGAAATAAATTTCTACTCATACCTTGGAATTCTTGCCATTTTTCATTAGTCTTCAATCAGTTGCTCCTCGTTGATGCTTTTGAATGCCTCATGTATTCAAAATATGTCCTCATACCTGCATTTGATTTCATGATTGTTGAACTAACATCTGACTGTAAAAAAAAATTCTTTTGAAAAACAGAGTGGTGGCTGCAGAAACTGCTTCTGGCTGCGGAAAATGGTGTCAGCTGCGGAAACTGACACAGCAATTATTTGGGTGAATGGAGATGGATAGATGATAACTGACTGAATGAAAATTATCATGAAAGAAAAATTTTATTGGTGAAATGAAATGAAATAGATGAAGTGGAGTGAAATGAAATGAAGTGGAGTGGAATGAAGTGGAATGAAATGGAGTGGGTTGTCATAAATCTTGTGAAATGAGAGAGAGAGAATTTTTTTTTTTTTTTTTTGGAAAATATAGGGTGTCAGGTGTTCCTGATTTTCACCCTATATTTTCTGTATAAGACTGCCAATCAGTGATTGGTTTTCAGGCTTATACAATTTTTTTTTTTTTTTTTTTAAACTGAAAAAAAAAAAAACAAAGGCTAGGCTGGTGGAGAAGAAGGATTCTTCTTCACCAGCCTTATTGCAGAATTATATTGGAACATTTTGACAAATTCCTCTTTTGAGAGTGGCTTATGATAGATCTTTAATCTGTGGCCATTCACAATAAGAGGAGTTTGAGATTCATCAATGGTCTTGATTCTTACCGCTCCATTGCTAAAGATCTTGTCAATATCATATGGCCCAAGCCAATGAGTCTGAAATTTTCCTTTAAAATCTTTAAACTTGGAATCAAATAGCAATGCCCAATCTCCTTCTTGAAACTTCTTCTCTTTGATGTATTTGTCATGCCATTTAGCTCTTTGATATTGAACTAGATCAGTTCTTAGAATTGCCTCTTGTCTGATCTCATCTAGCTCATTCAACTGCTCCATTCTATGCTTTTGGGCTTCTGATAGATCCATCCCCAACTGAACTGCCATCTTGAAGGTTTTGACTTGGAACTCAATGGGGAGAAGGACTTCTTTCCCATAAACAAGTTCATAGGGAGAATGTCCTGTTGTATTTCTCCATGTAGTTCTGTAGGCCCACAAGGCTTCAGGAAGCCTTTCTGCCCAATCTCTTCTGTGTAGATGAACATTTTTGGTGATGATACTTTTGAGAACTTTGTTTGTAGACTCCACTTGACCATTTGCTTGCGGATGGTAAGGAGTAGATCTTCTATGCTTTATTTTGTATTCTTCCATCAGCTTCTCCACCAGGATGGATGTGAATTGGCTTCCCTGATCTGTCACAATTTCTCTTGGAACACCAAAGCGAGTAAAAATATCCTCATAAAGAAAATTAACAACCGAATTTTCAGTAGCAGACACTAATGCTTTGGCTTCCACCCATTTAGTAACATAATCAGTACAAACAAATATATACTTCTTTTGCTTAGATGGTGGATTAATAGGTCCAATGAAATCTAAAGCCCATTTTTCAAAGGTTTCGATGAGTACCTGTGGTTGCGATGGCATTTCATTTGAAAAGGTAGGTTTCCCTACTCTTTGGCAGCTGTCACACCTTTTGACATATTGTTTTGCATCTTTGAAGAGGGAAGGCCAACAATATCCTAAAGAGAGAATTTTATAGGTTGTCCTTTTGTCAGCAAAGTGTCCGCCGCATGGTTCATCATGACATGCCTTGAGGATATCAGGTATTTCATCCTCCCTGACACATCTTCTGATCACAATATCTGGCCCTGTTTTAAACAATTCGTTAGAAATCCATGAATATTTTGAACTTTCCTTAATAATTTTTCTTCTTTCACTTGGAAATAAATGTGGAGGCAGTTTCCCTGTAACCAAATAGTTAGCAATATCTGCATACCAAGGGGTCTTAGTAGTTACTGCAAACAAGTATTCATCAGGAAACTTATCCTCTACAGGAGAATCTTCTTTAGTATTCTTAATCCTAGACAAGAAATCAGCTACTGTATTTTGTTTCCCTGGTCTATCCAACACAGTAATATTGAATTCTTGCAAAAGTAGGAGCCATCTTGTCACTCTGCCATTAGTAACAGGTTTGTTCATTAGATATCTAATCGCAGAATGATCAGTATGAATAAAAGTTTCATAGCCTGTTATATAATGTCTAAACTTATTGATTGCATGAACAACAGCTAAAAACTCTTTTTCAGTTACAATATAGTTCAACTCAGTGGGAGTCAGATTTTTACTAGTATAGTAAATGGCATAAGAGACTAAATCCTTTTGACCCAACACAGCTCCTAGAGCTGTATCTGAAGCATCTGTAGAAATATGGAAAGGGAGTTTCCAATTTGGTCCTCTTAAGATAGGTGCTTCAGATATTCTTATTTTCAAAGTTTCAAAAGCTGATTGACAATCAGGATCCCATTTGAATTCATAGTCTTTTGTAAGTAGTTTGAAGAGTGGAGATGCTATTTTAGTGAAGTTTTCTATAAATCTTCTATAGTATCTAGTAAATCCTAGAAAACTTCTAACATCTCTTTGCAAATTTGGAATAGGCAACTTGGAGATGACTTCAACTTTTGATTTATCAACCTTAATCCCATCTCCTGAAATATGATGCCCCAAAACAATACCTTCAGTAAACATCATAAAGAATTTTTCATGGCTTAATGAAAGGTTTGTTTCTTTACATCTTATAAGGAATTTTTCCAAATTTTCTAATGTCTCTTCAAAAGAATTACCATAAACTGTAAAATCATCCATATAAACCTCTACACAATCATGGATTAGATCAGAAAAAATTCCTAGTACTGCTCTTTGGAATGTTGCGGGTGCATTACATAACCCAAAAGGAAGCACTCGATAGGAAAAAGTCCCCCATGGACAGGTAAATGTGGTCTTATCTTGATCTTCAGGTGCTACCTGAATTTGCTTATAGCCACTAAAACCATCCAAAAATGAAAAGTACTTTTTGCCTGCTAATGTATCTAATACCTGATCGATAAAGGGCAAAGGAAAGTGATCCTTAAAAGTTGCTTTGTTAAATTCCCTATAATCAATGCATACCCTCCATTTACCATTATTTTTATGTACTATAACCAAAGGAGAAACCCATCAGCTATCTGAAATTGGATAAATGAAGTTTACATTGAGTAGTTTTTGGAGCTCTTCTTTCACTATCTCCCTAAGGTTTGGATTCATCCTTCTCTGAGGTTGTCTGATTGGTCTACTATTTTCCTCAATATAGATATGATGGATGCAAGTCTTGGGATCAATACCTTTCATATCAGTATACTCCCATGCAAATGCAGTAGAATGTTTTTGCAAGATTTTGGTTAGTTCTTCCTGTTGTGACTTTTCCAAATTTTTGTTGATATTCAATGTTTTTCCTGAAAAAATCTCAATGGTAGAACTACCGAACTCTTCCATAGAGTAAAGAGACATTTGTCTTGATGATAAATATTCAATGTCAGATTCCAACTGAAATTGTGTGGGGTCATATTCTGAAGATGTCTCAAAATTTTCTAATGTGTTCAGAATTTGACTATCCTCACCGATTTCAGAAATGGTAAAGACAGGTTGTATAATGTCCTCATCATCGACCCATTCATTGTCTCCTACTTCTGTGATTGCTCTTGCTGGAGGATACAAATTGAATTTCTTTTTCGAATTACCATTAGAAATGTACATGTCTCCAGATCTACAACTAATAAAAGCATCAGCTGTGGCTAGCCAAGGTCTTCCTAAAATAAGTGGGTGCCCTCCTAGATTACTCTTGGGAGTCAAAATCATAAAATCTACTGGATATTCCAAAGAATCTAAGGAGACTAAAATATCTTCTAATACACCATCTGGTTTGATAATTGATCGATCTGCAAGTTGCAGTAAAGTAGGTGTAAAAAGAAGATTAGGAAGTTTTAGCGTTCCATAGTCCGTCTACTCATAATGTTGATAGCAGCCCCTAAGTCAATCAATGTGTTTGGAATTTCTATCCCATTTATATGTGTCTTGACAATTGGACTACCTGGATCTACATACTTCTGCATGGTAATTTTTCCAATCATGATATCTGCAATTTTTCCTACCAGGTGGATTCTTCTTGTATCTCTTGGTTTCCTTCCTGGTCTTTTGAGACTCAACTCCTTTATTGTTTTTGCTAGAATAGGAATCTCTCTAATGGCTTGTAGCAAGGGAATCTTGATACAAACATTCTTTAATTCATATAGAAAATCATAGTTAGGAAACAAGATTTGTTTTTCCACCCCTTTATCAATTTGTAATCTTTCAGGGAAAGGAGGTGTGGATGAAGATGCAGGTTGCTCAACTATAGGAGTTGTGGGGGTTAACTTTTCTTTCTCTTTTTGAATGTTTGAGTTTTGAAGAGATGCTTCCTCAGAACCCTTATTGACTTTAATAGAGTCCTCCTTAGAGGTATCTTGCTCTTGGACATCTATAGAAGGTTTTTCTAAAACTCTACCAGACCTGAGTTGTACATCATTGAGAGGAACAATAACATAGGTAGGAAATTGTTGTCCTTCTATCATGTAAGTATTCTGAGGATTTTTATTGTTAGGATTTGGCAATGGCTGAGCTGGAAGTTGATTTGTCTTTTGTTGGAATGGAAGCATGAGTTGAGGATTTGGATTTTGTTGAGACGGTTGTTGTTGTGGAAATGGAAATGGAAGTTGTAGATTTGGGTTTGGAAGTTGTGGAGCTTGTTGATTTTGAAAAGAAGGAGGATATTGATAAAATTGAGAAAATCTCCCATAAGGATTTTGCATACCTTGTACCCATGACTGATATGAATTTTGAGGTTGGGGCCAAGGTTTTTGCCAAGGATTCCAATTTGGTGGGGGTTGAAAATTCATAGGGTTGTTAAACCCTTGAGTTTGTTGCCCCTGCCAAGGTCTTCTTGCAACAAAACAGAGAGATTCTACTGAATTTGGATCTTCTTGAAAGACAGCTTTGAGTCCAAGAATTGAAGGACAATCCTTGGTCTCATGATTCTCTGAGAAAATCATACATGTTTCTACAACTTTTGCATCCAAGGGACATTCCCTTAAATCATGTTTCTTCCTACATTTCGGACAAAAGATGGCTAGAGCATCAGTTTCTGCTTTCTGCTTGTTTTGAATTTTAAGGGTGTCTAGTTGTTCACTAAGGCTCCCTAAGATATCAGTTTTGAATTCATCAAGCATATTTCCAATCTCTGCCCTACTTACTGATCCAGTTGCAGATTTGTTTGCCCTGATAAGAGAAGGATCTCTAGGCCCTTTTCCCATTTTAGATTTTCCCCTTGAGAGATGGATACATAGTTCTGTTATGTCACGAAGTGGAAGTTGAGAAATGTCTCCTTTCCCCATCATGTTTAAAATATCTATCCATTCATCTCTTATGGCTTTTAATAGAAGGGCTTTCAAAGTTTCCTCATCTAAGTTGCTCATATTTGCTCTTTTTATGTTGTATTGAAATCTTTCAAGAAAATGCTCCAAATTTTCATCTTCTTTTTGCACCATTTTGAATACCTCATCCTTGTGATTGGCGGGCATGCAATAGTCCAGGTATCTATCCAAAAAAATTTGTTTCATATCATTCCAAGTCCTAATAGATTGGGTGACTAATCCCATGAACCATTTCAAAGCGGCTCCCTTCAATGTTGAAGGAAACAGTTTGAGTTTTTTAGAGTCTTCCATATAGTCATAGGTTCGGCACACGACTTCAAACTCAAACAGAAATGTTTCAGGATCCTCACTTCGCAATCCATAAAAGTTGGGGAGGACAGATGGTGAGATGTTTTTCATTTTTGTATGAGTTTCCTCAACAACTATAGGGAATCCAAATGAGTTGTCTCCTTCCCTATTTCTTCCATTATTACCTCCACCTCCACCATTGTTGCCTCCATTATTTCCTCCTCCTCTACCTCTACCTCTACCTCCGAATCCATCTATTATTTCCTCTGTCATGATAGTTTCTTTAGATTCCTCAGAGTCCTCTGGTTCTTCTATCAAGGGAGGATGAGAGGGAGTTTCTTCCTTTTCTTCTTCAGGTGATTCTACTTCTTTAATTACAATATACTCTCCTGTAGAAGTAAAGAAAGGGTCTTCTTCTAAATGAGATTTGGTAGATGGTGTAGGAGAATCCTCTAATTCAGCTACTCCTTGAATTCCAAGAATCTTAAGGCTAGGGGTAGATGGTGGTGAATCTTGTCTATGCCTTGAAGAAGATGGAGTTGTGAAAATCGAACTCTTGGCTCTAACTATAAACCTTCCCCTAGAATCTCTTGCTCTATGCATGTCATTTTTTTTTAATTTTTAAGTTGGGCTAATAATTCTCTTTCTGATCTTCCAGGTCACACTAGGTGCAAGAAGAGAGCATACTTAAGAAATTATTGAACCAATAACTCTCTTTTCTGATCCTCCAAATCACACTAGGTGCAAGAGGAGAGCATACTTCAAGAAGTTATCAATTTTGCCCTTCTTTTTATTGTTTTTTTTTTTTTAAGAAATTGGCTACCTAGTTACACTTCCCCGGCAACAGCGCCAAAATTTTTGGTCAATTTAGTGTGTCCTAAATTTCTACGTTAATTTGTCAATCTGGGATTCGTAAGCTGATGAAGTGTGGCGCACTATATGTGCAAGATAACCTATCTCTTACTTTTTGTCGTTTTTGGCTTCTTCTTTTTTATTTATCTTGGGGGTTTTTATCTTGGTTGGTTTCCTAATGTGAGATGGAAATTCTAAAAGACAAGGGATATAAATGTTCAAGGCAATGATGTCCTTTATAATGATTTCCCAAACTTCAAACTTCAAAAGGATTTTAAAACATGCAATGACAAAATTAATTCCTAAAAGAAAATGAAAATGTGCCACTATACTTAGTCAAACAAACAGTGAACTATTGATCATGAAACCCATTACCCTTGCTGCTGTCTAAATACAAAATAAATTGTGCTCAAAGAAATACAAGAATTGCAAGCAAAGTAAAGCTAAAATCAAATTACATCAACTCATATTCTGACCCCTCACCATTAGTCTCGCTATGGCTTTCGGAGGTAATCATAAACAACTTGAGCAATCTGATATCTAATTTGCAGAAAAATAAACTAATATCAAATTACACATTCATACTTCAATCCCTCACCATTAGTCTCGCTATGGCTTTCGAAGGTAACTGATAATGACATGAGCAATTTAATATCTAAGCTAACTAGTAAAGCAAATGTACAAAACTGAAATAAATAAAACAGTGCTGGAATTAGAAGCTAAGAAAAATAAATCAGCAGAAGGACAAGACTGATTCCATGTCATTATTCATTGTAAAACTATGTGCAAATGCCCGGGCTGCCTATTGTAATCTGGAATAAAGACACTGATCAGTTAACAACAGTATACAGCATGAAAAATTATGGATAGAAATAAAACGTTAATACCATAAGAGATGTAATATATACACGTGAATAACTATAGCACAATGAACGTAAGGAAATAAAGCATGAAACTATACATCAATAAACAAAACCTTGGCATGTGCAGGGGCCCTCTGCACAATCCTCGGGAAACAGCTATCAACCACGAATTATGCTTATGAACAGAGTCTTCTCATATATTTAAAACACAGTCATAACAAGGAAATAGTGTCACGGCACAGTGGGCTTTATTTACAGCCAAAATTACATTACAAAAGCTAGCTCCTATGCGTATGAGAACGCATAATTTATAACAGAGGATGAAATAACTAATTTTCTACAATCTGCGCTGATAAAAGACACGTGCACAACCACGTCCAGAAATCTAGCATTATGGTTGTCGTGAAGATTAAATCTATGGAGGGTGGCCGTTGAATTCGGCTTATGGAGCAGTTCACAGGTGTTGATATGTCCCCTGAGACTTTGGAACGGCCACGCAAGTCTTCACGTGGTGAAAAATGGAGTTCTGTCACCGTAGGACTCCTAGGTTGACCATCGCTTGACTACCTTTGACCACGGCCTTCTTTGGTGAATTCGACTAAGCCAATAGGACTCGGTCCATATCCATGTCATTTCCAACTTGCCCATGTGGCTCGATTTGCCTGAAGACACCTGCAATATAGACTTTAACAAAATGGCTGCGGAAAGTTGCAGCAGCTACGGAAAGTGACAAGATTCCGCAGCTCAATGAGCAAAAATCTAATCCAAACAGCAGACACAAAACATAGTTAAAAACCACTTTAAATGCTCTTTTATGATTAATATGCAATGATATTGATGACTTAGGAGGTCCAGGTAAATTGAAAAAGTCTAGAAAGGTGTATAGGAAATATGCAAGTTTGGGACTCAACATGGGGCATATATGTTGATGAGATGAAAGGTTTCAGAAACACCCTGGATCTTTCATGAAATAAGAATACCTACGAAGAAACTGTAAGCATGAAATTTTGCAAAGTGAGGATTCTGCATTGTGATTAAGCCCCCGAATAACCCAATTGAGTCGACATCAACGATGTTCCAATCTGGGTGGATGGAAATGAAGTAAGTAATGGCTTTAGCAGTAGGGAACATTTTTTCTTGAAAGAGCGCAATAAAAGGAGAGGATATTGTGAAAAGGTTTTTAAGGTTTAAAAATTTGGTGTGATCACTAAGACCATGAATTTTTAGAGAAATTATGTGGTTCATGTCTCATGTGGGGTGGGCTTGCATGCTCTAAGTGCCTGGGAATATCATGGAGTCCTTCTAAATTTACCAAAAAATAATGATCAAGTCTTCTACCTGCCTCGAAAATGCCTACTGTCGTTCCTACGTTTTTTTCGGACTGTGATGTTCTGAGCCAAGGCGGGATAAATGTTTGGGGTCGACACGGGGAAGTGACCTTCATGAACTGTAAGGGCAACCAAGTCCATTGCTAGTTTCATAAGAAGAAATCCATAGTCAGTGCCGAATGAATTTCGTGGGGAGTCACGAGGCATCATATTTCTAGAAACAGGTTCAGGTGGTGGGGATGACGTTTCGAGAAGGGGCATGGAAGGAGACCAATTTGTAGGAGCTGAGGACGAGGTATGTGGTTCAGTCGAAGAGTCAGGTGGTTCTACATATTTTGGAATTGGGGGCTGACCAATCTCTTTACGAGGGGGCGAAGAGGAAGTTATAAATTTCGGAGCGAACCCCGATATGGCCAAAGTTCCTTCTAAGTGAGCAGAGGATAATGGCTGAGTATTTTGGTGAGGGGAGGAGAGATTCGATGAATTCAAGAAATGGGGTGAATAATGGAAAGGTGGAGCATTGGAAATACCTTTATGACGTGTCTGAGACAAAAACTTATTCAATTCTTCACCAGTAGAGTTGTATTGAGCCACCCGATTGTGGACCCTGTTAGCGCAAATTATTAATGCAAGTGTACAAAAAGAGCTCACTTTAGCTGTGTCTAACAAATAGCCCTAACAACATAAATGGATGCTTAACTCTTTAGATCTGCAATCGATAGTTAGAACAAATGCTGCAAAAACCAGATCTATGCAGTAAAAGCAGTTAAACAGTGAAAAGAAATAGTAATTACTCCATGCATCCAACAAAAAAGACAAGATTTAAAGAATATTTTATATATTATTACACCTGGTGAAAGGAACAAATAAGTGTTACCGGTCCCCCTCAATTGGATGGGTTCTTGGTTGTCCTTAACACTTCAGTTCAAGAAGTTTATCTCTCTCAATGGTGCAGAAAACCCATAATGTATTGAACTCTATGGGAGCTCAAGAAGAAAAATAAAATAGTAGCATCAATGAGAATGATCAAAGCGCGACAATGAAAGTGATCAAAGTCAAGAATAAATGGAAAAAGCCTTATATTTATAATAAAATATTGAGCTATTGATAATGGTGAATAATAAAATATTGTTAACCAAGATCTAGATCTAACTTCTTGGAATATTTTATTATATTTTGTTGGAGGGAAAAGGTATTTAAATTGGTTAAATACCTTTATTTAGAAATAATAAACAAATAAATGATTTATTTATCATTTAAAGAATGTGGTTAACGAATAATAAACAAATAATGATTTGTTTAATTATTCCTAGGTGATTTAGTCAAATTTAACAAGGAATAATAACTAAATAATGATTTAATTAATTATTCCTAAATAAAAATAAGAAAAATATTGATTACTCTAATTATTTATCATAATTAGGTTAAATATGACCATGAATATTATTTAAAAAGTGGTTTAATTAATTATTCCCAGAGGAAAATCGAATAAATAAGGATTTATTTAATTATTCCTCATGGGGTTTCTTGTTTAAACCATAAATAACTAATAAAATATGGTTTATTAAATTATTTATTATAGTGAAAGAAATTTTACAATGGTAAAATTGGTCTTACATGATGTACTTCGACCCATCTAATTGTAAATGGTTAGATGACCGAATTTTGGTGATAACATGTTCCCCCCAATGTGTGAGTGTTAGGAGCTAATCGTATGACCGATGTACGTTGTAAGAACACAATCACTAGAAACCAAAGGGGAGTCAGAGAGAGAGAGATACATAGACGGAGTGAAGCGAGAGAGGAAAATGACTGAGGGGGTGAGACTTAAAAATGATATAAGCCTCCTTTAATGTTGGGGTACATGTTCTTAATGGGGCGGGGGAGGAATACCTATGCCCGTTGAGATGAAAAAGTACAAAGAATGATAATGGGCTCATCAATATGATACTGAGAAATAAATTACATGATAAATGGTGCATGATATGCTGACATAAAATGGTCCAGAGAAAAATATAATGGAAACCACATACATACTACGCCTGGAGAAACATGAGCCAGGACTGAATACAATAATATATGAGTACATGAGACACAATAACAACCCAAGAAGCCCTACTAAACAAGAAAGGGATCTGAAAATATGAATGGATCATCTAAATGATACATGCATGCTATCGACGATGCAAGCGCCTGAAACCGAACCCATCAAATCTATGGAGTTGCATCTAAGGTTTTAGGATAATCCGTGGTCATCTAGGCATGTGGGGGGATACCTAAAGGGCCACCCCCTCACGAGGTTTGAAACATCTCACACACACCCGGGAATCACTGGTACAATTTATTGGATCACCGGACCATCAAGTATACGAATCTTAATAATGAAAATAATGAGTTGAGGCCAAGTGGATGAGAAACAACCAAGTCAAAGGGCAATGATGATTCCCTTTGCCTGATCCAAGGCACCGAAAAAGAATGGAAGCTAGAACCAAGGTACATCACCCTCCAGGCCTGTATTCTGGAATGAATGTGTTGATGTTGACAGAAGGAGGTCCTCCATAGGTGAGGCAATGATGAATCCTCAACTAAGGCACGATGGATCATAGTAAAGTGATTGATGGAATGACACCAAGGATGATGATGGAATAGGGGATATTGAGTAGCAGACGGACGACTTCCCTTGTCAAAGAATAAAAAGCATGAATGACCTAGCAACAACTGACACAACTCCATAGGGGATGGGGGACAGTATGGCTGGAGGAAAAAATGGGCAACACGAGAGGAATTAAAGAAAAAAATGGATGGAATACTATAATAGGAGGCAAAGGGACTCGAGACAGGCTCCATGAATGTGATGATGACTCAACTCGGATGCTTTGAACAATGGTGACTAAACTTGAATGCTCTGAACAAGGGACCATAAAAAAATGAGTAAAATATGGTTACTCATGATGAAAATCAATGCACACATTGAAAATTATGAAGGCAAAGTGGTGCCCCAAGTACAAGCAGCGCATGTGGAGAGAATTCATTTTAAGAGGTGGCAAAGTGACCCTTGGAAAAATGGCTTCCTCGTGAAGTATCAAATTACCAGAAACAAAGGAAGACCCATTATAGTGCTCGATGAGATCTTTCCATTGGTGCTGACGATTTGTCAAACCGAGCTACAGTTTGGTCAAAATTGGTGAAGGAATATTTAGGGTTTTTCCCTTAAAAGGGTGATTTTGCTCTAATTTAATTCATTTTCTAAGTGAGCTGTGGTGAATTTGGAGAGGAGGAAAAGGCCCTAAATCTTGTGGCGATCGTAGCAGACAAACCTACAGTTGGAATCAAGATCCGTCAGTGGCAAGTAAGTGGCCTAACCATACTCTACATTTTTGTCGGTTTAGTTTTTCAGGTTAGGTCCCCTAGGCTCTGTGGGAGACCCCTGCCCATCCTCATAGCCAGATCATACTTTCCAGGCCCTGAAATGCGACTTGGCTTGCATTTTTCAATGGGAAAAATTGTGAGCTCTTAGTTCCAGGTTAGGAAAATGCGAGTTAGAGGTGGGGGTGGGTTTTTGTTTGCTAATAGGCTAGGGGCCATGATTAGCATATTTGTGATGCGTTTGTCTTCTTTCTGAGATGATAAAAATGATGGTGTTATCCAGGTACGGAATAATTGAGGATCAACTAGCATGAGAGATATTTGGATGCTCTTCGGGCTAAGATCTAAGGGGATCAGGTAGTACGAGGAGAGCTTGCTAGATATGGGGTTCCCAAGTTGGTTGAGAACCCACTGATGAGGGAAGGTGAGCCCTTACTATCAAGGATAGTGAGATATTGGGATACAGACCAAGAGGCATTTATGGTGCAGGGGTATAGGATCGAGCTTACTATCCAGGACATTTATTTTTTAACCAGACTCCCACCACTGGGGGTGGTGGGAAACATACATCCAGTTTTACCGTGTGGGTAGAATATATCAGAGTTCTTGGAGCGCCATTGTAGACCAGATGCTCGTGCTAAGGGCATGACCATTTCGATTAGTGATCTAGAGTGGCTAGAGACATGGGTTGTCTCCATAATAGTACTTCAGATCTTGGGCAACCAGGAATTCCATCACATCACTAGGGGGCAGATGATGTTGGTAGAGAGTGTTTTTAGCGGGACCTACTATGGGTGGGCCCAGATGATGCTGTCATCGGGGAAACGATATCGCTATTCAAGCGACAAGTGAACCACAATTGTGCTTTTGGTACGGTATTGTGCTCGTTCTTCTTTGAGAGCCTCCCCACAATCTGACCTCATGTGCAGATCCGAGATGGGGGCCCACAGGAGCCCAAGATGTGCCGCTTAGGGTAGCTACTATGGAGAGGAGGAGGGAGGGGAGTCGGATGGGTGTTATGTCCTGAGTTTTTCGCACACTGGGATCGTATGTCAGTGTACATATACGACTATCCATACAGTGGTATGAACTTTCAGGGGGACCTTGACTTGCCACTTCCGCATAGTCAAGCATGGGGACTGGATGGTAAGTGAAAGTTTATATATATTATGGTGCATTTAATTTTTTTAGAATACATGTGTGGTATTGATTCGTGACTTTTGGTATGCATATATATAACCGGTGAAGCCGACAGGGTTTGTGGGATCATCCGCGGCAACAGGGGTTGCGAGATCTAGTGGAGCGAGAGTAGACCAGAGACCTGATTATGAGGCTTTGTTGGAGGATGTCCATCGTAGGTGTGATTTTTTGGTGACCGATGTATCAGAGTGCAGGTGGAATGATATTGAGGAACAATACATCGAGGGATGCATAGGGCTACCCTCTGAGTGGCGAGGGGTCCTGCAGTGCATGGCGATGGTCGAGCATGCAGTTTGGGATCTACGAGCTAGTGGAGTGGAGCCATTGTCTCGAGACCCTTCAGATAGTGATTAGAGATAGGGGCATATGGTGCCCCCCATTTTTATTTTTGTAACATGTTGTGGGCATGTTGGATGTATTTAGAGTAGTGGACTCTAAACATTTATGATTTTGTCGATATATACTATGGATATGCATATTTTTATATATGATGAGTATTTGGTTCGCCATTTGTTTTATTATTGTCTTGTGTTAAATGCGTGTGATAAGTGCCAATCTAGAATATTGTTTGCAATATTATCTAAATAGTGATTATGGGCTCTAGGTACATGACTGAATGTAATGGATTCGAATTCACACACTAAGAGCTTCACTCGTAAATATTTTCTAAAAAGGACATGGTTATTCACACGATACATGTCATTCAATTTCATGACAAGAGGCAAGGAATCTAAGCGAACATGAAGATGAAGGATGCAATGGTCAATGGAATCGGCTAACAAACCTATCACTACATCATATTCAGCCTGGTTATTGGTGGAAGATCCAATGCATACGTTGTTGGTGATCTGAATGAGGTATGTTAGTATTGCTATGTTAATTCCACTTTCAGATTTTATAAGCAATGTCTTATATGTGCTTAAGGGTTCAAGTTCTCTTGCAAGTGATTGAGTCTCATGAGTGATTTTTATGTTATTTTTATGAAAAAATTAAAATAGAGACTGAAAAACTGCAAATAAAACTATAGTACATTACCATACAACACATCAACACAGGGATTTGATGAAGGAGTTCACACCTCTTGGGCTACATCTCCTTGGTCCAACTTCCATGGCTTGGGCCTCTATATTGCACTCAAATTTGCAAAATTATCTGTTTACAATGATTTTTTGCTCCTAAAACCAGCACCAATGTGTTCAAAATGCCCTAAAATGGTCATCTAGCCTCTTTCTGCTCCTTATTTGGTCGAAAACTCCAAAATTTATGACCTCCAATAGTTTTTCCACCATTTTATGCCTAAATTTAGCTAATTGGAGCTAAATCGGTCTAGTTGGCACCAAAGTAGCAGTTCCGCCAGATTTGGCAGACCGCCAAACTAATACGTATTAATTAGAATAACCCACATTAATGTTAATTAAGCACATTTAGCGCTTAATCTGTGCTTAGTGGAAAAACCAATTTAGAAATAATGAATGAGGATTAGCATTTAATAAACTCGTATTAATGTTAACCTCCGCGCTTAAGGATTAGGCTTCGCCAGTGGTCCTAAGGTTGCAGTCATGTGCTAGGGCTGGCCCCCACTTTCCTCTCCAGTGCAACATTGTAAATTCAAATATATGTGGGCAAGTATAGATGTTAAGATCTAATGCGTAAATGGAATGGTTAAGTTTTTGGGTTTGGCATGGAAGGTTGTGGGGTCAAACCCTGGTGCCTCCATCTGGTCTTCAACCGAAACATTTTCTCCACCATGAGGGGGAAATGTGGCAGCCCTAGGATCAGCCACATGCCTCATCCTCATTAGCCCAAATTTCAACCACTAAGAACCTGCAAATGCACCAAAAATTTCAAACCAACCATATGCTGCCACTTGGCAGACTCTCATTCGCTGGGGGAAATTGACTAAAATTGACCTTGCCCAGTCAGCATGCCACGTCAGCATTACAGACTACTGACTAGGCTCCCTATCATCATTTTTTTGCATGTTTATCAAAGTGAACAAAACTCATTTTTTGGAGCATACTGAGTCCATTTCGTAATAAACGAGTTGCGACGGATTTAGAACGACGAGCACTACGCGGTCATTCAGGTTTCACATCATTCTAAGAAATTTGATTTTTGAGCATAATTCTGAGCACCTGATCATACCTCCCCACTAGAAGCCTTTTGGACTCAAAACTCTCTTTCATTACTGAACATGTGGATGAGTTTATAGTTCCCTCACCCTTCTAGTCTCAGTCCACTAGAGTTTTTCCAATTTCAACAATTTGAGCTTTTCATAAAAACTAATCTTTTTCTTTGATTTTGGAGACCCTGTCTTGTTGTTGTAGACACCGTCATGCTTAAATTTCCTAGAATTTGAAAAAAAGAAAGTTTTCCTTGAAGAAACAAACTTGTTTCCACCTCGGTCGTCAATCAAAGGAAACTTGAAAACTTTCTCACCTCGAACACTGCCGACATGGCGATTTTTAGCTTGTTTTGCCTTGTACTTGTGTCGACTTTTGACCAAGTGTTTTCACCATTGCCATGTACCATTTTGAAACCAAAAAAAAGTGCTTGTGGAACCTATGCCTTATTTTTTAAATCTTTTGGGCTCTTTCTCTTTGACCTTTGAACTCTCTTGCACCAGCATCTTGTTCCCATCATTGTTCAACACTGATGTTGCAGACTGCTGCAAATATTTCTCATCTTGTTTACCTCTTTTCAAAGGCAACATGTCAAAGACCTGAAACATCTTATTACAAACATTACCGACCTCAATGAAATCATCTTATTCATTTGATGCAGCTTTTTGAAAGTTCTTATTCAAAACATCACTATGCTTGAACATTAACAAAGCCAAATTTTGACTTGCATTCACTATTCTCTTCATTTCTCCTACATGTATAGGAGAAAAACTCCTCTTCTTCTTATGCGCTCTAACTATGTACTCAATTCCATCCTTGAAAAATTGGTACTTGTTCTCATGGTGATGAAATATTTCCCTCCTATCATAAAGATAAGTACTTCCCAAAACAATACATGAAATTGCAAGTGGAACTACATCACGTTCAACTTCGTCAAGAAAGTTTGAATTGATTGCAAACTTTAGGATGCACTTCCTTGTTACCTGAAAATTTTCATTCTTGCATAACCAGCCTAAAGGATAAGGTCTTGGATGTGTAACATTTTTTAAATTTAACCTCTTAACTAAGTCTTCAGAAATCCAATTAGCTTGAGAACCATTATAAAATAGTGTGTCTATTTTTGTATGTTTTGAAACAGCTCTAATATGAAAGAGTTCAATTCTTGTATCACCATCTTGAGGTACATTAGAACTGAACTTGAAGAAATAGTGCTTGCTATGTTCTTACCTTTCAAACCCATTGTTGTAATCTTGGTTTCATATCCTAAATCTGAACCTAAGTCATGTTCAATGATTGCAGTTGTTTCCTCCTTCTCTTTGGTTTTAATTTTGTTTGGCTTCAACTCTGGATGGAGTTTCCAACAATAGTATTCATCATGGAAATTTTTCGAACAATGTTTACATGTGAGCTTCTCTTTCTCTATTTTAATAGAACCATTTTTCTTCCCTCTTCCATTAAAATTACCTTTTCCTTTACCTTCATACTCAAGGAAACTATCACTTTTCTCATCTGCACTATGTTTCCCTCTTGCTTTTAGATGTGTGGTTTGAACACAAACCTCATCTAAGTTTGTGGGATTGAACATGAGAATAGTATGTCTAGGATAGCTGTGCAAACCCCCAATATACTTTAACAAAGTTTCTTGAGAAGATAAATTGACACCTAAAATAAGAGCTCTTCTCCTAAATTAATGAGTGTAATCTTGCACACTTTGACCTTTCAATTGTCTTAAATTTTTCCAGTCCATAATGGCTTTTTGCATGAAAGCTGGAGGATAGAATTTATTTTTAATGGCAGTAATAAAATTAGACCAAGACATTGAGATCTTATTGTGGTTTTTAATCTCATATAAGATTGTCGGATTGAACATGAGAATAGTATTTCTAATATAGTTGTGCAAACCCCCAATATACTTTAACAAAGTTTATTGAGAAAATAAATTGACACCCAAAATAAGAGCTCTTCTCCTAAATTCATGAGTGTAATATTGCACACTTTGACCTTTCAATTGTCTAAAATTTTGCCAGTCCATAATGGATTTTTTCATGTAAGCTAGAGGATAGAATTTCATTTTAATGGCACCAATAAAATTAGACCAAGACATTGAGATCTTACCATGTTTTTTAATCTCATCTTGTGTCCTTACTTCCCACCATACAAGTGTTGCACCCTCCATTCTCAAGGAAGCCAATTGAATCTTTATGTCACTTCAAGGTTCTAAATTTTGTAATAAACCTCCAACTAATGAATCCAATTATCCAGCTTATATGCTTTCACTTCGCCATTATACATCGATAGCTCAAATTTGACATCAAGTTTAAGTGAGGGTGATTTACCAGTTCCTTTTGAAGTATGTGGATGCGCAGATTGAGAATTTGTGGTAGTGGGAGATGATCAAGAGGAAGGTGAATATGGTGGTGAGAATGATGGTGGATTGGATGGTGGTTTCCTACCATCTCTATGGCCTCCTCCTCCTGAAGAACCTTCTCCTCTTGGAGGCCTAGAACTTTCTCCTTGCATCCTTAAATTCCTCTCCTCATAGAGGACCTTTGCCATCTCAGTCATATCAAAAAATTCCTTTCTGAATTCTCTCTCATCTTCTATCATGGTAGGTTATCCTTCATGATACATGCTCACTGAAGACATAACTTCAACTTGAGGATGTGTTGGTGTTTAAGACTCTGGAAAACTTTCCCTTCTTCCTCTTGACCCAACTACAAGGCTTTCAATCAGCTTCCCTTCTCCTCTTTTGAGTTGTAACCTTGTTAGAATTACACAAACTTGCAAACAGTTAGATCCCTTCTTGAACAACAAAACCTAAAGCTTCGATATCAAAAATTATCTGAATGAGGTATGTTAGTATTGTTGTGCTAATCCCTCTTTCATATTTTGTAAACAGTGTCTTATATGTGCTTAAGGGTTCAAGTTCTCTTGCAAGTGATGGAGTCTCATGAGTGATTTTTATGTTATTTTTATGAACAAATTAACATAAAAGGAAGATTGAATAGCATCAAATAAAATTACAGTACATCACCATTCAACACATCAACACAAGGATTTGATGAAGGAGTTCAACCCTCCTGGGCTACATGTCCTTGGTCCAACTTCCATGGCTTGGGCCTCTATATTATTCTCAAATTAAAAAAAAAAAAATTTGTTTACAATGCTTTTCTACTCCTGAAACCTGCACCAATGAATTCAGAATTCCAAAAAATGGTCATCTAGCCTCTTTCTGCTCCTGATTTGGTCGAAAAATCCAAAATTTATGACCTCCAACAGTTTTTCCACCATTTTCTACCTAATTTTAGCTCGCTTGAGCTAAATCGGGCTAGTTGGCACCAAAGTAGCAGTTCTTCCAGATTTAACGGACCACCAAACTAATCCATATTAATTACAATAACCCGCATTAACGTTAATTAAGCATGTTTAGCACTTAATCCGTGCTTAGTGGTAAATCCATTTTAGTAATAATGAATGAGGATTAGCGTTTAATAAACGCAGATTAATGTTAACATCTATGCTTAAGGTTAAGGCTCTGTCGGTTGTCCTAAGGTTGTGGTCATGTGTTGGGGGCTTGCCCCAACTTTCCCTGTCGGTGCGACATTGTAAATTCAAATATATGTGGGCAATTATATGTGTTAAGATCTAATGTGTAGACTAAATGGTTAAGTGTTTGGGTTTGGCATGGGAAGTCATGGAGTTGAACCTCAGCACCTCCATCCATTATTCGGCCATAAATTTTTCTCCACCATGAGGGGGACATGTGGCGCCCCAGGCTCAGTCATGTGCATCCTCCGCATTGGCCCAAATTTCAACCACTAAGAACTTGCCAACGCACCCAAAAATTCGAACCAACCAGATGTTTCCACTTGGCATACTTTCATTCAGTGTTGGAAATTGACCAAAATTGACCTTGCCCAGTCATCATGCCACATCAATAGTACAGATTACTGACTGGGCTCCATGTCATATTTTTTTTGCATGTTTAGCAAAGCGAACATAACTCATTTCTGAGATCAAACAGAGTCCATTTCGTGTGAAACAAGTTGTGCCAGATTCAAAATGACGAACACTACGCGATCATTCAAGTTTCACGTCATTCTCAGAACTTCTATTTTTGACCATAATTCTGAGCACTTGATCAATTTGAGAGGACCAACGAATGCAAGGGGGTAAAAATGGCCCAAGATATCGAGGCTAGATTCCGGGAGAAGTGACTTGCACCATCAGCATGGCCGATATATGGTGTGGACGATGGATCCATATGAAAGGGGCCACAAGACAAAAAATGAGATAATGGAGGATAATGCAAGCTACCTAAATGCATGACAAAAATAAAACACGCATGTCAATTGGAGATGTTATGGGTAAAATTTCTTGAGGTAAATTGTATTGCGAAGGTTAGGAAGGAGTTGGCCTTCGAAATCCTCTATAAGGTATTCCCCCTTGCCCAAATCCTTACTAATGATGTAAGGTCCTAGCCATAATGAGTCAAACTTCCCATTACTAAGCACATCATTGGCTTGGTCATACACTAGAACAAGATCACCTTCGTGGAAGGTACAAGGGTGGAATTTTTGTTCATACTGGGCTTTGGTGTGTTTCTTAGCCACCTCAATGTTTGTCAATGCAACACGATGGTCTTCGGAAGCATGCTTAAGCATGATAAGTCTTTGTTATAAAGGTTGGGTTTCAGGGAGAAGTTCGACGGTTAGGTGAAGGGAGAGGATTTCGCACTCGATCGGTAAGACTGCTTCCTTTCCAAAAACAAGGTGGAAAGGAGTAAACTCAGTGGCAATTTTAACAGAAGTTCTATAGGCCCACAAAGCAAGGAAGACCATAAGGTGTCAATTGGTTTTGTGCTTGTTCATCGTCCGTTGAAGCATGGTTTTAAGGATATTATTGACTGCTTTAACTTGTCCATTACCTTGGAGATAATAATACAATGAATATTTGTGCTCAAAGCCCAATAGAGAGGATAGCTCATGCCATATCTCATCTTAAAAATTATTTCCATCGTTAGAGACCAATTTTTTCGAAACCTCGAATCGAGCGATAACATGATTAAAGAAAAAGAGAGCTGTGGTAGTTTTCATGTTGTTGAACGTTGGCATGGCCTCATCCCATTTGGTGAAATAGTCGACAGCCACGATAATATACTTGTGGTTACCAGAAGATGGAGCTTGACACTCCATAAAGTCAATGGCCCACTTACAAAAGGGACCGGCTAAGACAGGATGGAGAGGATCAGGTGGATCTCACGCCTTTGGGGCAAATAGATGACAATTGGAACAGTGTTTGACTACTTCAATACAATCACCAAAGAAAGAAGGCCAAAAATACCCAGCACACATGATTTTTTGGCTAGTGGCCACCACAAGCACTGCTATGGTAGGCATTAAGGACTTTCTCAGCTTTAGCGTGCGTGAGACAATGATGAAGGACAAAATCTACAACACGACGATAAATATCGTCACCAATGAGAAGGTAGCGAGGGGCTTAGTGTCGTATACGTCGTCGAGCATCATGATCAGTATGGGAAGTGAACTTATGGGTTCGCAAATAGGTAAGGATTTAGCCATACCAAGGATTGTCCAAAGTGATGGCGAACAAATGTTCATCGAGTAAATCATCATTAACCGGTAGATCACACATACCAGTAGGCAATTCATAAATGAGTTCAGCGAGGGCTAAACCTTTCTTACTCTTGGGAGTGAAAAATTCAAAATAAAACTCATGGAGGATAACGATCCAATGGGAATATTTCCCATTAATGATCCATTGAATTAAGAGGAATTCCATGGGGTTTGAATTGGTCACGACCTTGGTGGAACGCATAAGGACATAATGAAAAAAAATTTGGACCGATAACACAACAGCCAGCGCCAACTTCTCTTCATGCGAGTATGACATAGGGGGTCACACAAGGTTCTTGTTGACATAATAGATAACATGTTCGTTTCTAGTGTCATCTTCCTAGATGAGGACCCCAGCAACCGAGTGGGTGGAAGTTGAGATATACAAGATGAAGTCCCTCTCAAATTTAGGTGGACTAATCAAGGGAGCGGAAGTGAGAGCATGTTTCATGGAATCAAAATACTGTTGAGAATATTCATCCCAAACAAATGGAATGTTTGAACGAAGGAGTCTTAGAAACCCATGCGCAGTGGTGGCATAGTCAAGGACAAACTGACGAAGGAATTTGGCTTTTCCTTGAAGGCTTTGTAACTGGAACAAGGTATGAGGAATGGGAAGCTCAAGAATGGCTTGAAATTTGAGGGGATCAAGCTTTATACCATCTTTGGACACAATAAAGCCCAAGATATGACCACCAGGAACGCAAAAGACACACTTCAACGGGTTGAGAAGGATATTATACTTGCGACATCGAAGAAAAATAGTACGCAAATCATGAATGTGTTGCGCCTGAAGCCTAGAAAGAGCAGTGAGATCGTCAAGGTAAGCAAGGATAATATGAGCCAGTTCATGGAAGCAGTAAGACATGGCTTGCTGGAAGGTGGCTCTGGTATTCTTTAAGCTGAAGGCATGACCCTATAAGAAAAAGTTCCCCATGGACTAATGAACGCATTTTTTAACTAATCAGCATGGTGGATAGTAATCTTTTCATACCGAGAGAAACCATCCATAAAGGATAGAACCTCATGCCTCGCACAATCATCAATGATTTGTTCAATAAATGGTGTGGTGAAGTTGTCTTTGGGACAAGATTTTTTCGGGTTGCGAAATTCAATGCAGACATAGATGGTGCCTTTTTTCTTGAGAACGGGAACTGGGTTTGAAACCCATTTGGTGTATTCAATGGGATAGATAAAACTAACCTACTTGAGATTAACGATTTTGGCTTTGATAACCTTAAATCTGGAAGGATTGATGGGTCTCAACTTTTGACGGACCATGTTGGCATCGGGTCATGTGCCGATATGGTGTTCAACAATGGCGGGATAAAGTTCATGCATCTCTGAATAAGACCAGGTGAAAACATCACAAAAATATTCCTTGAAGAGATTGGTGTAAGCCTCGAATTCTCCCAGGGTACAATGCGCCCCAAAGGTAATGTTTTCTTCAACCCCTAGTTTATCGGAAATGTTTATTTTAATGGTAGGATAGATATTGGTCATGCTTCCTTCTTTGAAAGCATCTGGTGCAGGAATGGGATTTCTAAACCAATCGACCTCATCATGGATGAATTATTTAGACTCCACAACATATTGTTCATGGGACTACTGCAGAAGGAAATACGCATGATGGTGCATATCATCCCAGGGAAAATCAGGGGTTTTCATGGCTTCCATAATGTCTCCATCATAATTCAAGATGGGAGGACTGGCAGAAGGGAGACCACATAATGCGACGGGGCTACCCGACGCATCTTCTTGAGAAATATGGTTCACATATGCATCACTATGGAGGGTATACGAAGAGCTAGTAGATGAAACATCTACCGATGTTGAGGCCAAGGTGTTCGACGAGGGAGGTTCGACTGAAGCATAATGGGAAGCCCCAGAGGTGTCTTCCACCGTGGATCTCATGGATGACGACAAATAGAGAATAGCGACCAAAGAGTCTATCATCTCGACATTGGGGGGAGGTATCACAATGGGTGCAGAAATGTCCTCCGGTTTTTCTGAAGTAGAACTCACAAGTAGAGGAGTAGATGATCCACTACGAGCAGCTCTATTTCATGAATTTCCTCAAGGATATCGCAAAAGTCGTCGAGACGGGGACAATGAAGAGAATAGTGGCCATAAATATTGCACAAAGAACAAGGCTGGTTTGTGCGCAAATATTTGAGTTTCTTAGCTGAATTAGGTAAGGTAACGTGGACCTCTGGGATGTCAGATTCAGGAAACAATTTGGTGACCACAGGTTTAAGATGAGGAAGCTCAAGACATTTATGGGTGGAATTCCCAACAACATGACACAAAGTGCACGGAGGTGACGACTTTGGAGGCTTAGGAGGATCTGGAGCTGTTTGGGGGCCTTGTCCTTAGGTTCCTTCTTTTTGTCTTTACCCCCCTAACCGGATTCTTTCGCAACAGGAGTGGGTTCCTGTTGAGGTGCTTGTGGCATTGAGGCAAAGGGAGGCGTCATGGCGATCAGTTGAACCGGGGTCAAATAAGTATAAGGTTTGAGTTGACCAGGTGGAGTGTTTTCTGGGGGATCAATGTACCAGACTGGGATCCCTAGGGTCAAATTGGTAGACTCAACATAGCCATAACAGGCACCGAAAAGACTCTGGAGGGGGGAGCTAAAAACAGTATTTGGCTAGAAGGGTAATGACCTGGCGAAATGGCTCCCAAATGGTTAAGGTTTGGGAGAACCGTTCCTGGTTGAAAAATATTTGGAGAGACACCAGCAAAAGGAGAAGGTCCTTGAGGAGATAGTCCTGATGATTGTGTGAGTGAAAAACAACAAGTTGTGAAGGCGTTGTCTATTGGCTAGTCGAACCATGTTGCGTTAAGCTAGCCCAAGACACTTGAAACATGTAAACACTCGATGAATTGGGCTCAGTGATAATGGGGGGGGTAGGGAATGAACCAAGTAAGGTGGAATATTTATAGAATCTTGGTGAAACACTAGTGAGAGGTGCGAATAATTGGTTATTAGCTACCGAAGATATGATGGACTCAGGGGAGGTCTGAGACTTCAGTTCGTAATATGTCAACTGATCGATGGTGACGATATTTCCATTGTGGGGGAAGCATATCTTACAGTGAACCACATATGCGACAACTGACATCACATAGGTGTAGCTACGACCCAACAGGATATTATAATCCAAGGGGGCATCAATGACTTATATGTCAATACAAACAGTCTTACCCACAAGTGTGACTAGACAATTATGGAACGTGGCAAGGGGTTGAGAAGGGTGACCGTCCCATGCACGCAAAGTGATGGTGGATGGGGCCAATTCGAGTGATCCAAGCTTATTCCAAACATAGGCAGACATCACATAGGTGGATGTGCCTTCTTCAATGATACATCTCTAAACATGGGCATTACGAATATTGACTGGTATTTGGAAGGAAATAGATGAAGGTAAAGGGGGATGTTCTGACTTGTCAACATCAAATATGATCAAACGATCATCTGAAGGTTCCACAACGCCCAAAGTATATAGTAGATCTTTTCATTGAGATGGGCATGTCTGGAGGACTTCCAGCATTGACATGGCAGCAGGAGATTGCGCCAAGTCATCTACTATGTTGTAGGTGTGGGCGGATTTGGTCGAAGTAGCATTTCGATGTAATGGCCCTTTGGGGATATTGTGAATGACCTTTGCCTTAGGATGAGGGATCTATGAGGGAACATTTGGTATTGAAATGGATTATTTGGGAACTTTGGTTTGGGACTTGGTTGCAGACGTAGCAGGTTGCTTGTCATATTGGCACGGTCGGGTTTGAAGGTTGACATTAGTGGTATTGACCTCTTCAGAATTCATCAAGAGAATATGGTAAGTAGGTGTGCCAAACTACGGAGGTTGAGGAGCGGCCTGACCTTTAGGTGGTTGGGGAGCAAAATATCCTTGCCGAGGGAAAGGATTAGTGAACACCGTCGGTTGAGATGGCACAATGTTTGGAGGAAGCGAAGTGGTGGCTTGTTGTCTTCTAGACCCTGCTTGTGCTTCCCACAACTGGCGCATCTGAGGTAAAATGGTACAATCATGAGTATAATAGCCATGGACACCACAACATGAGCAAGGTTTATTCATACAAAGAGGCTTGTTCTGCTTGTGTTGATCGCCCTGTTGTTGGTTTGTAGTGTTAGGCTGGTTCCCTTGGGGTGTGTTCAGTTGATTACCTTGGCGCCCTTAGTTACCATGCACTTGTTTGTTCTAGTTTCCTTTCACCTTATTATTTTTCTTCGAATTAGGATGATTATTCATGCTCTATTGTGCATACACCCGAACTTGAGGAGGTGGTGGCTGCTCTTGAAGAGGTTGAGAAGGCATGGGAGGCTGGGGTGTTGATTTCAGAGGGGCTGGAACATCGGGTTGTGCATAAGGGAAAAAAGGAGTTGGGTGACATTTGGGTAAACAGGTTTAGCAGCAGTTGGCCCTGGCATCGGTTGATGCAGTTGGGCGAATGCATAAGGTGCACTTTGACCAGGATACAAGTTTCCGAGAGAGGGACAGGTGTTGGAGGAACTGGTCCCACCCTGGGGTAACCATAACCCATGAACGATGAGAATATAGATGTGAAAGAGATCCAACCATACCGTTTGCAACATGATATTCCCCTGGTGCGTTGGCACCACCAAGTCTAGGAAGACCCAGTAAAATGGTAAAAATATAACCAGACTGGGCGTAGATTAAGTCATATTTTAATGTGACCTAGAGAGCTTCTTCCTCGGACTGAGGTAAATGATATGCGACATATTTACCAATGGGGGCTAAGAGCATTCTAAGAAACCAATACATTTAGACATGGTCCTCGTCTGTAGGAGCTTGACATAAGCTCCTTCTTCTACGCCATTCTTGGACATGGTCAGAAAGGCAAGTGGCAGAATATTGATGAAATGTGGTCCAAAACTCGGTACCAGTATTGTAACAAAGGGGTAACTGGAAATATGACAGAAATGCTTTAGAAAGAGTCGCAAAAGTGGAATGATATTCAACAGCCTAGTAAACATACCACTTTGTAGTTTCTTTAGTGATCATACGTTGGAACAATCCAAGGCGGAGTCATCAGTAATATAATTAGACGAACACAGCATATGAAAGGAGCGGACATGATTAGTAGGGTCCTCCCCAGTGTTTCCCTCAAAATAATCAATGTCAGAGGAAAGCTTAGTTGGCATGGCAGGCCAACCTTCATTGTGGAGTATGGGGTCATTGATTAACTAGCTAAAATCGGGAAGGCGTAAACCTGTCATAAAAGGTAGCAAGGGAGTAGCTGGAATGGTTCCAATAGCGGTTCCACTAGTAGCAACTCCAGCATTAGGGCCAGGGCCACCCCTAGCTTGAGGATCTGCACCTGCATTAGCACCTGACATGGTGATGGTATGAGGGTGAGGGGAACTGGGGTAGAAATCAGAGGAAGAACCTGATGAACCAGAATCAGAGTCGGTATGGGAACTCTGTGGAGGACTAACTCAAACACTACGCGGTGGAGTAAGTCTTCCTAACGGAAAATGAGGGTGAAGGCCTTGGATTCTCTGTGACAAAATCCTTGGGGGCGCAATGATGGCAAGTCACAAATGACACGAAAAGGTTGAAGAGTGATAAACAAAGGATCTGTGAGGTATAATGATTAATTATGATGTTTATATCTTGGCTTTGCAGTGTAAACCAAGTGCTCTTCACTTTAGGTGTGAGTGTGTGCAAGTCGTGTGTTAATTTTAATTAAGCCTAGACGGTTGTGTAAAGAAAAATAAAAAATACTGAAGTATTGTAAATAATATTGAAATGACAATAAAATACACATCTAATCATGCATAAATTCAACCCAAAAGAAGGCTTCCCAAACAAATAGTATAAAAGGTGGGTGAAATTGACTCAAAACACACTAAGATGGCCAAAATATCTAAGGTCTCAAGGACAGGGATCTAATGAGTTAGATCTGTTGGAAATGACATAAAAAACAACAAGAATCTAGAGGGAAAAACTGCTACAAAATGGAAGGCGAAAGGTTAAAATCCTAGGGGAAACAAGGGTATCCTAAGGGAAAGACCAAGCGAAAATCAAGAGGGGGTTTTGGATGGAATAGTAACCTATCAAAAAGGTGTAAATAAGGATAGATCAAACCCTGAAACAATGGTTGAAAGCGCTGCAAATCTCATACTACCTACTCAGCTTAACCACTCTTAAAAAGGTGGAAGTGTACTGAAACCCTAAGGGGCTTGGTTCTACTTCAAAGATGTAAACTGAGAAATACCAGGCCTAATACGGGCTAAGACAGAGGTCAGACAATCCAAAACAATGCTCTCAAAAAACCCTGATAATGACAGAAAAAATTCAGAAAAATATTCCGTCTCGCAAGTACTAACCTATGGACTGTTGAAATCACAATTACTAGGCAGAAAAGTGTGAGTTTGAATTGAACTTGCACTATTTGAGCTAAAAAGTGTGATTTCATGTTCCTTGATTCTTGGGTGGCAGGTTGCGGAAAAGTTGTCGTCTCTCGCGCAGCTGATACCTATTACCTGCGGAAAACACCATAAAATAGCCAGAAGTTAGAATTTTGACCGATTTATGGCTTAAAAGTTAAAAAAAAAACATCAAGAGACTGAAAACAGCTGAAGAAAAACCCTTGTTACTGAATCTGATTGTCATGCAGGAATCTAAATTACAACACTGGAGTCTCCATTGTTAACAACAATGTGTAATTAAAAACGCGGTGGAGTCGCCATTTGTTAGCATAAATTCTTAACGCAAGTGTACGAAAAGAGCTCACTTTAGTTGTGTGTGGAAAACAACCCTAACAACAGAAATGGTTGCTTGAATCTTTAGATCTGCAATCGATGGTTAGAACAAATGCTGCAAAAAATCATATATATGCAGTAAAAGCAGTTAAACAGTGAAAAGAAATGGTAATTAATCCATGCATCCAACAAATAATACAAGATTCCTTGGATGCGGGTGTTAATATTTGATTTGGCCTGCTACCACCTCACCATGTCGTCGACGAGCAATCGTCCTCGTCACGAGGAGGCACATGGCCCTGGCAAGGTTATTAAAGACTTGGGCATGGGTAAATCTTACTCCACCACCCTCGATTTGGATGTTGCATCCCCTCTGCACCAGGTTTGTATTAAATACATCCTTTGTGCATTCACTCCACCTTATGCGCCATTAATACTCCTACATCCATATATGGACCATAAGGTTGCGTCTTTGACATTCTCCTATGCCCTCTCTGTCGTTCTCAGCCTTGGTTCTATCTCCTCCTATGCCTTTTCTCTTGCCAACCCCTGCATCATCCCTCTGTTCAATCGACTCTTTGTCACGGAGCGGAGCCTCCTCATCTACCTCCTTTGCACCCTGTACCTCTGCTTCATCTATGCCCCATCGCCATCGCATGCGCTACCGCAGAGGTGGTGAATGTGGTCTCCCTTCTCGTCCCCCCATTCATGCCATGGACGAGAGAATAGTGGACTTGTCTGTAAATTGGGTTGAGCCTGAGGTCTTGGACCCCCACAGCCTCTCTGTTCACCTGTCCTTGCACCTTCCTGATGCCTCTACAGAGCCCTCCAACTCTAGCTCTCTCTCTAGAAAATGTTTGCGTAAATCCACCATCTCCCCTGCCTCCCCCAATCCCCCTCGCAAAATGGTGGCTTTTCCAGTTAAGTTGGCCGAGGAAGCCTCAAAAAGTGATGGAAGTTGCAGCTCAAATGAAGGTGGCACATATGCTGGGATAGGTGCCCACCCGACCTCCTCTCCACCATTAGATGCCCCGGTGTCCAAGCTCGAGGATGAAGACTCCGAGTATAGGCGCCACATTGAGGAAGATTTGCCTCTACCGCCAATGCAGGATGACAAAAAATCGACATATTAACCTCTGGGTTTCCTCTTGTCTCTTCTCTGTATTTTGGTCTAGTTATGGTTTAGCTCTTTTGCTTATTTTTTAGCATTGCATAAGTATGTTTAAAGTTGGTTTCCCTATAAGGGAAACATCTTCTAAAGTTTCATGGACAGATTTCATGGGATGGTTTCCCCTTCTGGGGTAGTCCCTAATTTGAAATTTTAAACTTGGTATTTCCCGCCAGAATTGGCTAATGAAACAATTCCGGCAAATGAAGAATGTAAATTTGTGACCTGTATTTTATAATAGAAGTAGCCATATTTAGAAAAATAAAAACAGACAATACAAGATTTAAAGGATGTCTTATATATTATTACACCTGGTGAAGGGAACAAATAAGTGTTACTAGTCCCCCTCAATGGGATGGGCTCTTGGATGTCCTCAACGCTTCAGTTCCAGAAGTTTCTCTCTCTCAATGGTGCAGAAAAACCAGAATGTATTGAACTTTATGGCAGCTCAAGAAGCAAAAGAAAATAGTAGCAGCAATGAGAATGATCAAAGCGCAATGAAAGTGATCAAAGTCAAGAATTAATGGAAAAAATCTTTTATTTATAACAAAATATTGGGTTACTCTCAATAATGGCAAATAATAAAACATTATTAACCAAGATCTAGATCCAACCGCTTAGAATATTTTATTATATTTTGTTGGAGGGAAAAGGTATTTAAATTGGTGAAATACCTTTATTTAGAAATAAATAAATGTTTTATTTATCATTTCAAGAATGTGGTTAAAGAATAATAAACAAATAATGATTTTTTTAATTATTCATAGGTGATTTAGTCAAATTTAACAAGGAATAATAACTAAATAATGATTTAATTTATCCCTAGAGAAAAATAAGATAAATAATGATTCATCTATTTATTTCTCATAGTTGGGTTAAATATGACCAGGAATATTATTTAAGCAGTGGTTTGATTAATTATTCCTCGAGGAAAATCAAATAAATAAGGATTTATTTTTTTATTCCTCATGGGGTTTCTTGTTTAAACTAGAAATAACTTAATAAAATATGGTTTATTAAATTATTTCTTATAGTGAAAGAAATTTTACTATGGTAAAATTGGTCTTACATGGTGTACTTCGACCCATCTAATTGTAAATGGTTGGATGACCAAATTTTGGTGATAACAGACCTACTGGTTGACTGGCCACCTTCCGCGAGGGCACCTTTTTATCAGATGACCCGTCTGGTGGCAGAGGAGACACCAGAAGGCATCCCCCAATATTCCACCCTTTGGCGATGTCTCAGACGTTCCCATTCCATATCGATATTACCAGGAAACCCTCCATAAAAGTTTACTTCCACTAAGATCCACGGAATGTGTTTAACATTGGCCCCCAAACACTCAAGTTCAATGTATCTGAGCTTCCAAATTGAGTTTCCAATCGCAATCAGAGAAAGCTTCGTCCAATATTCCAAAGGAAGTTCGGGAAATTTTACCCAAAAAATATTTTTGGGGGAGTTTCCATAATTGAATTGAACCCACGTACCATTCATGCAGTTGCAAGAATATTTTTCCTCAGACCCAAGTTCTCTACAGAATCTCAAAAGCATCATCGGAATGTAGAAAGTGGATACTAAACCAAGAATTCATTAGCTTGTTGACCTTTGGAAGATAACCAACCAACGGTCCCCAAGTTTTCTTAACCCACCCCTGCATATCCTTCTCAGGCATCTCTGTGAATACCCAATGGCCCACGAGCACCCACCGTTGTAATCTTGTCACACTGTACCAAAGAACATTGTTCTTGAAGCTTAAGAGTTTTATCTCAGAAGCAAGCAGAATAATTTTGTTAGATCATTGTTGTTTGTGCCCAGAGGCCTTACCAAATCCAGTGGGATTACGTGAGCCAACCTTTTGTTGTTAAGAGTCAGTCCGCGGAGAAGGAGGGGCAGAAAGGTGAGTCCATGTCAAAGAGTCAATGGTTGTATAGGAAGGTGGCCGACGATGTGTTCACCATGTGTTGTAGGCCTTCTCTGCATCAAGCGTGGCTTGAATGTAGGCTTCATGGGCTGACATGTCAGTGTCTAGAATATTGGTTCCCATATTCATTCCACAGCGATCCCAAGATAATACTCACAACGACAAACACCAGATTTAATGTAGCAACCACCCAATATTTCGGGTTAGACAATGTTTGATATGCTAAATCGGGGAAGGTTAGCGTACAACTGGTAGGGAATAAAGGCTTGAAATAGATGACAGTTATTGGAAAGGGTGATAGGATGAAAAATGTAAAGGCCAAGGGGAGTATGCCTCGAGAATGTCTAGTTAGGGAGAAATTGAATGATCAGAGTACAACAGGAGAATTATGAGGGTGTCAGGAAGGCTGCATGCGATATTACATTGTTGAGGTTTCCAAGATGTGTGCAAAGGTAGATGAATTCAAACATGAATCAAACATCAAATCAAGAAGTGGGAGAGATGTCGGAAAAAGGTGGTGGTCGGAGAAATCCATGGAGAAACTCAGAGGAGGGAACAAGCAGGAGAGCAGAGGGAATTGCACTAGAGATGGAAGCAACAACAACACCCATGCAACGCCACCAGTGGTTACAACATCGTATGCTAAAATCCTTACAAGGTATTGAGATGATAAAAGAGTCCAACCATTTATGCCACAAAAAGCATAATTTAGATAGATCAAAAGAGTCTGAGGAGTCATAATCCTTCCCCGAGCCGAAGTTTTATTTGATAGTATGTTCAGTGGACATGTGAGAATCTTTGGAGAGACCGGTTGCATGTAATCACTATCATATAAAGGATGAAAATCATTGTTAGGAGAAATACTAAAATGAGTGAAATCTCTGCAATGGCATCCATTGACGTGGTTTAATCCAGTTGTGCCAGCGGGATATCCATTATAGGGAAAGTCCCTTCATAGAAAAGACAACGTTCTTGGGGATATAACCGTCATCACCTAAAAAACTTAAAACATTTGATTCATAAACAATACTCTGTGACCTCCAGTAACCAAGACCCCCTCACCATACATATAGTATAGAGTTCAAGTTCTCTCTCAATCTATTAAATGAAACTAATAACTGAGAATCACCATGTCCCATTACTAGCACATAATAATGGGCCACTATACTACACCCATACACTTTGCACTACCCAATAGCAATTTTCCCAAAATGAGAAGGAGGAAACACCAAGAGTCTGTTAATTTTAGACTAATAACATAAAGACACCAAGTCCTGCCACTTGCTCTCCAATATGAGCCACTCTATACATACCCTTGCACTAAAGAAGACACAAACTAAAGCACCTATCAGTGTTCCTGGCATGCCCAATTTTCCACAGTAAAACCATGAACACCAAAGTTTTCACTTTGTCTAATAACCTATAAGTGCTTTTAACAGTAACACATGCCTCGTTCATGACATACCTTCTCCAACCATCGGAAATTGTACTCTGGCTGATGTTTCTCCCATCTAGCAACCCACTGACGCTGTCATTTCCAAATCAGCGCTTAGAGATGGCTTCAGCTCGTGTGAAAAACCCACAAGGATGCTCTGTGCTTACAGACATGGAATTTCGTGGATGTTATTGTCTAGAGTTTACCCATCAAACTTGTGATTTCAATGAATTCTTGTCGGATAGTTTACCCATCAAATTTGTGATTTCAATGAATTCCTGCCGGATAGTTTACCCATCAAACTTGTGATTTCAATGAATTCTTATCGGATTTTAGAGAAATTAGATCGGAAAAATAAATCGGAAAACTTCTCAAAAAGCATTAAAAGACAACTCGTTTTTTTACTACTAGTTTTAGGAATTTCTTTTTATTTATATTTTTTGGATTTATTATTATTATTTCAAAGTATTAAGTGAAAGTGATATTTTCAAATTAAAATAATAATTTTAAAATTATATCAAAATAACAATAACTTATTTTTATTATGACTACATTTTATATTTTCTTTTATATTAATTCCTTACAATCTACTTTGATTATTTTATTGTTTCTTTTAATGTTCATTTTTTTTTTGTGGTTTTGCATCCTTACAATATATATAATAGTTGTGTTGGATCAGTGCTTTCATCCAAATCTTATAACTTTACCAAAAATATTTTCATAACATTATAAATTGCAGAAATTTACATTCTCAGAAAATAATTTTAACTCAAATTTATATTTTTTTTCTTTTATTTAAATTTTTAATAAAATTATTGAAAAAACAAACAAAGCTTTACCATCAAAATTAAAACTTATAAAATTTTAGAATAATAATCTAAATATACTTTGTTAACTTTACTAAACCGCACTGTAAAGTTAATTTTACTAAACTGCACTGTAAGGTGAAGTCAAGGACACGTCTTATTAATAAATTTATTAATTAAACATATTATTTTAAAATACCTAGAATTTATTGTGATGCAAAATGTGAAACCAAAATGTGAACTCTACTGGAACATAACTTAACAAGTTGTTTTTTAAATGTTATTTTTTGGAGTTTTAAGTGGATTTTTAGCAGGAATTTAACATAAAAATTTGAAATTTTGATTTGTGTTGTTTAATTTTTTTTTTTTACTATATGAATGCATATATGAATTCAACAATTTTGTATAAAAAAATTAGTTTAAACTGAAATTTTTAATTTTTTTATTTAAATTTTAAATAAAATTAATTCGGAATCAGACCAAGCTTTACAATTAAAATTGAAACTTAAATCATTTTAAAATGATAATTTAAATATGTTTTAATGACATAAATAATGTAATGGTTAGATGGAGAAATTTGGTCCTACAAATATGATTTAATGGTTAGATAGATGTAGTTTAATGGTTAGATAGAGAAGTTTAGTCCTGCAAATCTAAGTTTGGTCCTACAAATTCTGAGCGAAACAACATCCCTGACAGCTGCTCCAGGGGAACAAAAAAAATCTAGAAAATTTTACAACCCATACGTCTTTTACACGGCACTCCAACCCTCTCTGATCTTACAAACCAGGATGTTCTTCAGAAAAGATAGCAGCCCAGAGTCTTCAAGATTGCTTTCGGTTACAAACGAAGATAAAGTGAAATCAAGCCACACGTCTTTTACACGGCACTCCAACCCTCTTTGACCTTACAAAAAAGGTAGATTGATTTCGGTTGTACAGAATGGCCCCTTCCCATAATTTCAAATACAGTCACTATCATTTACATATAACAGTACAGGACAAGACAAGATACAGTCACTATCATTTACATATAGCAGTACAAGACAATATCATGAGTAGCATAGTTTGACAAGTTACAGGATGTAATAGTCTTTGAAAGAAATACTTTGAATTATAAATGAACTGAAGGAAAGAAAGACCCAGATCTATGTACTACTTATCAATATAAAATGTGGTTTCTTTTTTTCTTCTGCTCTGCTCTTACTTAGTGCATTAGGGATCGGGAGTGAGTTGCAATGGCAAAGCTATCATGAATGGCAGTGTTTTGGAAGGGCACTTGAAGGTGGTTCTGAATTCATTCAAGTAGAGGGAAAATGATTCAATTTAGTTTCACAGCCAAATTCAAATTATTTCTCTCATTCCTGCTCTTACTACTAACATTAACATTAGCCCAGTCGGATATCCCTATCGGATTCGAGGGATCGGGAGTGAGTTGCGGAGGCGAAGCTATGATGAATGGCAGTGTTTTGGAAGGGAACTTGAAGGTGGTTCTGAATTCATTGGTTGAAAATGTGAACAAGACGGGCTACAACATTTCATGGCATGGAGAGAATGGAGATAAGATATACGGTCTTGCTCAGTGCAGGGGAGACCTCAACCCCCCTACTTGTGCAGAATGCTCTTCATCGGCTCAAGGTTATCTCAATGAAACCTGTCACGGTGTCAGTTCATTAGCTCGGAAGCGTGCAGCTAAAAGGGTGCTTTATGAGATATGCCACTTACAATTTCTATTCACAATTGAATGCAACGGTCATAGAACCATGCGTAAATAATACAGATTCAAATGCAGCGGGTAGGAATGGGTCGATTTCCAGTCTTTTGAGGACACTTGTGGAGAACACTGTGTCTAGTGATGTGGGTTACAATACAGGAAATGGGAGTGGGATTTATAGTCTGGGTCAATGTTGGAGAGATCTTACGAAGAAACAGTGTGAGCAGTGCCTCAACTCTGTGTACAACTATCTCCTCCAATGTTCAGCAGGAAAGGGCTTCACTGACAGCTGCATGATACGTTATGAGACATACAAGTTCTACATTGATGTTGTCTCTTCGCCCTCACCCCAAGGTAGAAGTGGTTCTCCTCTACTGCCATCAAGAGAAACAGGGCCATATTAAATTGTCATTTAACTTTTCACAATTTTCTGGAGATCATTTGCTCATTCAATTCACTAACGTGGATTGCTATTTGCTGCAGGAAAAGACCGCCCAAATCTACCGTTATTACTTGGATTGACCATTCCTGGCGTCGTTATTGTGCTACTGTTCGGAGTGTTTTTAATTTGGAAAAGAAATGTACTTCAGCACTTCCACAAGAAATCACTTCCGGGTAGTTTAGCTTCTCTTCACACCATAGTTTATAGTTACTAAGTTTGAATTCGAATTGAGATTAGAATATAAGATAAAGAAAATAATAAGTTTGAATTCAAATTTTGATAGATAAAGAAATAATTGGATTCAAAAATTTTCATAATTTATTTATATATTTAAAAAAAATATCAATGACTATAATGAATATTAAGTAGATTATTCAAAAAATTATGAGAAATTAGTCAGTTATAACTATCTTATATGAAAATGATCATAAATAAATGACTTACCTAACTCAATTGAATCTCAAAAATAATTTCAAAAATCAATTATATAATTTAAAATTTACCAGATCTATTTATAAACTAAATAAAAATACCAAAACAAAATTATTTTAGGTAGCCCTACCATCTGCTCCCTCTCTCATCTTTGAAAAATATAAGCAACAATCCATTAATAGTTTTTTACCATTTAGGCAAAAGAAAAACCCGTTCATGATTTTCCATCCTCTGTATTATAAAACGAATCGAATCAGTGAATTACTTGAATATTAAATTTTTTATACCAATTAACTATAATTTATATTCAGTTAATTTATTTGAATTTATTTGCTTTTAAATAAGTGATATTTTAGGTAATTATAAATTTTCAGAAATTTTAACCTCAAAATTATTAGGATGAAATGGGATTGAAATTAGTAACTAATGAAATGAATCATATAGAGTCAATCATCACTTTCTGGAGTTCTGGGATGGGTGACCTCCAAGGAAGTCTTGGTTACCAGGTGCAAGCCCACGAAGTGATGATCGACACTATGTGATTCATTTCACTAGTTTCAATTCCACTTCTTCACCCCTTTGAGTATTACAAACTGCAATGAGTGTAAAGTGGATTATTCAAAAATCATGAGAAATTAGTAAATTAAAACTACCTCTCATAGAAATGGTCATAGATAAATAACTTACTTAACTCGATAGAATTCCAAAAATAATATCTAATATACTGCACTAAAAAAACCTTTTATATTTAAATTTAAAAAAAAATTAAAAATTAAAAAATTAAATAAATCATAAATAACAACTTAAAAATAGAATTTTCAATATATTATTTAATTGTTGCATTAACCTGGAAGTACAATGCTACAATTGCTATACATGATTTCCTGAAACATCAACGTGATGGTTATTTTGCAGGGCATTCCAAACTATCAATTGAACAGTCAACAGCTATATCCAAATCAAAATTAAATTACAAATACAGTACTCTACGAGCGGCCACCAAAAATTTTAACCCAGCAAACAAGATTGGCGAAGGAGGCTTTGGTTCGGTTTATAAGGTGATATCCGAATTCCTTTTATCCTACAAAGAGTTACTAAATACGAAGAATAAATTGAGTAATATAGAAGACATGTTGACAGGGAATTTTACCAAATGGCAACGAAGTTGCTGTGAAGAAGCTATTTACAGAGAAAGAACAGAGTGTGAGCGACTTCTTCAACGAAGTGACTCTGATAAGTAATGTTCAACACAGAAATCTCGTCAAACTGCTTGGATGTAGTGTGGATACCACAGATAGACTCTTGGTTTACGAATACCTTCCCAACAAGAGTCTTGATCTGTTCATATTTGGTAATCTTTCTTCACCCTAAAACTTGATTTTAGCTCCCGTCAATGTTACATTTCAAACACTATTGTTTAGTCAGTTAATATAGTTATTTGAGACCGAATTGTAATTTTGCAACAGATGAAAACCTGGGCAGATTTCTGGAGTGGCAGTTGAGGTTTGAAATTATATTAGGAGTTGCTGCTGGGCTAGCTTATCTTCATCAAGACTCAGATATTCGCATCATTCATAGAGACATAAAAGTCAGCAATATTTTATTGGACCAACATTTCAAACCCAAAATTGCAGATTTTGGATTAATTAGATACTTTGCTGAAGATCAAACTCATCTTGACACCACAGTTGTTGGAACCAGGTGAGAATAAATTAATAAAAAATGAAAACTGTTTTTTTTAGTTTATTTAGTCTTCAAATTTGACTAGACTGACAAAAATGGCTTGAATCTAATAAAAAAAATCAAAAAAATTAGCAGTAGGAAATGTTTGAATTCAGTATTTAATGGTGGAAATAGATTCAGCGCCGTTAAAAACTTTTGGGGCATCCAAAATCTTGAAGTTTGACAGCTATAAAGTGGATTTTCAAAAATTTCTGCCGAAGTTAAATGTAGCAGTAGGAATGTTTGAATGGAGTTTTTAATGATGGAAATCTATTCAGCAGGATCAGAAACCTCTGGGGCACCCAAAATCTTGAAGTTTGACAGCTATAACTTGGATTTACAAAAATTGCTGCCTGATTTTATCAAAATTTTGCAAAATATTCCATAATTTTCTGGGCAAATTTGAAAGCTAAGTAAACTAAAGCTTTTAGCTTTTATTTTTAATAGATTTGATGATGATTTTTTTAATTTAACAGAGGTTACATGGCTCCAGAATATCTTATACATGGCCATCTGACAGAAAAAGTTGACATCTATGCTTTTGGAGTGTTAATTTTGGAGATTATTAGTGGTAGAAAAAATCAAATCCCTATTTATGCCGATGATATGCCATCTCTCTTGACAATGGTAATAATCTCATCATAAAATGCACATTATTCTTCCTTTCTAATGAAAAAGTTATGATGTTATTCAAATTTATCATTTATGATGCAGGTTTGGAATAATTATCAGTCAGGCACAATTCTAAACGTAATTGATCCCAAATTAGAAACAGATATCAAGGAGGAGGAGATACTACAAGTTGTTCATGTTGCTCTTCTTTGCACTCAAGCATCTGCAGGACTGCGTCCTTCCATGTCTAAAGTTATCATGTTTCTCAGAAACAAAAGCCTAAATCTTCCTGCACCTACTCAGCCCCCCTTTGTTAATATGGACTATTCAGAATCAAGCGTTGACACCAGTGTTACAGCTGCATCTACCTCTGCATCGGAAGCATGTAATCAACTGTCAAACATTTCTTCATCCTCTACAGCTTCAGTGTCAAGGAACTCTTTTGGGCCAAGCACGACAAAATAAAGGCTATAAGGAGTTGAGGGAATTAGATAATCGAAAGCTCTGGTTTATTGTTATTTTTACTATTCCTACAACGCACTACATAATACCCTTTCTTCCATATGGGGATGGGGGTGCCAAACTTGTTTATAATCTTCTGAAGAATTTTTTATTTAACTTTGAAGTTTGAACTGATTGGATCTTCTTCCAATTCTTTTTATCTTTTTATCACATAAAAGGAGCATATTGTGTTCACATATCTAATCTGCATGAATTCAAAAAACAATGTTTAAAATCATTCACAATTACATCCATAAAACAAAGGAGAATATTCACAAGAATTTACACCGTAACATAACTCTTATGAAATTATAAATTAAATGCCTAGGGATAGAATGGCAAAGTGTGTCCAAGTCAAATAATTAAATGGATGTATAATTATAAATTACAAAATCGTTTATTACTAAACCAGGGAGATAGCTGCAAAGCAGGAGCTAGTCGAATATTGTTAGTCCCTGCTTTGTTTTGTTAATATTGTTAGTGCACAATCTTGGAAGATCAAATCTGATGTTGTAGATTAAATCTCATATAATTAAGATGGTTAAATTTTGACTAACCATTGCAGTCTAAGTATATGCAATTTCAATTTCGAGGTGTTTTCCAATTTTTTCTTTTTATTATGTGTAAAAATAATTTCTTTTCCGTATTATGTTTAAAAGTAATTTTGTTTCAGATTATAGATAATTATGTTTAGAGGTGCTTTCCAGTAAGTTATTATGTTTAGAAGTGTTCTTTATTACAGTATGGAAGAGATGTTCTGATGTAAATATAAATATTTTGACAATTTGTTATAAAAAAAATTATTATGGAATGTAAGAGATGTTCTAATGTAAATATAAATATTTTGACTATTTGTTATAAGAAAATTGATTATGGAATGTAAGAGTATGAATTTAGATCCATTTTAACTCTAGACTAGGTATTCTATCCCTCCCAACCCTTGGCAGATCCAAATTTAAGATGGATCTAAATGACTAAGTACCTACTTACTTTTAATTATTAACTCTAGTTATTATTACTAAATATTATTACTTCTAGTTATGGTGATGTATCTATACTTTTAATTATTATTAAATCATTCCTTCTAAGAACCAAAATCTTTGAAGCAAATTAATGCACTTTAGTTTTATATGTATAAGAGTTTGATTTTTGGCTATTCAAAAGGTGGTGTATTTTCCTGATTATTACCTTAATAAAGGTTGATTAGAAAAAAATAAAACTTACATGAAGAAACGTTGGACCAATAGGGTATTGTGAGTAAGATAAACGATGGCAAGTGCTCTGTGGTGAAAAAGTCATTAGTATTGATAATAAAATTAAAATTCAGAAAAGTGGAGATAAATCTCAACCTTTGATTTGTGAATATTATTAAGAATATTCTAGTATATTCCATGAAGGTTAAATTCCTACCATCCACCTAATAATTATAGATAACTTGAATGAAATATTTCATAATATTCGGTCACAAATTAAAAATTGATATTTATTTCAAAAGTAGTTATGTCGTTTTGGCCTTTTTAATTAGATCTATTAATTAAAAAAATTTGTCATATGAACATGGATTATGGTTTTTTGGGCATGTGGTATTAGTAAGCCATGGTATTGGTCCATGGTGTTGTAACAAAACCTATTTGCATTAAGAATCTTAAAGGTAAGTGGAGCGAATCTCTACGAATAAAAAAATTATTATTATTATTATTATTTAATGTATATCTTTAATTCATATATTAATTCTTTTTATAACTAATAATAATAATAATTTTGAAATAAACTTCTAATTTAATTTATTTTTATGATTTTTTAATTTTGGTAATGTGAGATGTATCAAGAGATAAGTGTTCTTATGCATATTTAATTTATATGGTTGCACTCATTTTATAGCTCTTCAATATGGACTAAGGTTTGGATGCCCTTAGACTTATTACATGTATTGGTCATCCTTGTCACCTTAATGAGTTGCATTAGCAACCTAAGGAGACCATAGGTGACCAAACTTGATAGCCCTAAGGTTGGAAAGGGACCTTACCATGGGCCATCAATCATTTCGTTCAACTTGAAGAAGTCATTGCAACCATGCTTTGATGAAAAGTCTTACAAAAACTTGATAGCTATAAGGCTTGAAATGGACCTTACCATGGGCCATTAATCATTTTGCTCAACTTGAGGAAGTCATTGCAACCATGGTTCGATGAAAATTATTACAAAAACCTAATAGTCATAAGGCTGGAAAGGGACCTTACCGTGGGCCATCAATCATTTCACTCAACTTGAGGAAGTCATTGCAATTTGCAACTATGGCTTGATGAAAAGTATTACAAAAGTTAATCTCAAGAATATATAATGGGTAATGAAATTCCATGTGGTAAAACTTATGTGGATATTGTGTTTTCATTAATATATTGATATTCAAAGTAATCTCAAATGACATAATGTGCTTGGGTATTTTATGGGAAAATTTCCACTAAGTCTATTATTAAGGTTTGGTTTAAGAAAAGTTGTTAGCGACATGGTTGAGTTTTGTATATTTACTTGTAGTTTAAAAATTGATTTTTTTTTTTTAATTTTACATTAAAAAAAATCACATTTTCAGTGTACTTGCAACCTGTCATCAAACCTTAGTATTTCTAATTTCAACTAAACAAGTTTCGCAACTAACTTACCCTATTTGGATTCAATTACTAAGACCCTTTACATTTTTTAAGTCTTTGAAATATATTTTAATACTTGAAATGAAAATATCATGAAACTTAATGATATTTTAAATAACATTTAGCTTATAAGTGAGTATGTATTAGGGTTAATATGTCTAACGTTGATGGAGTGTGTATACATTTAGGTAAATTCTATGACAAGTAGTGAGGTACATAAACCCAACATTGTAGGTGTGAATTGCAAGTGTGAAATCTCAAATCATAATGTCTTGGATTTCTCATTAATGAATAAACATAACTCCTTAACACCCCAATGTGATTTTACCCCTTAACTAAAAAGCCCAAAAATGCCTCGAATATACATGATATATTAATGGTTTAATGGAAATAGTGAGAAAAAGAAGCAACGTGGCTTAGTGGACCTAAAAATCATTTTCTCATGGGGTTGATACCAAGTATAAGTATAAGAATGTATATGATATCAAGTGTTGTAATGTAAAATATTGTAAAATAGATTATTATCCCTTCTTAGGTGTATTCCTTCTAAGGAAAGCATAGTGTCTAGTTTCCAAAGTAGTTATGGAAGAGGCGTAAAATCAAACTCGTGTTAAGTGGGTCTCCACTACCAACATAAAAATATTTATTTTACCAGTTTATTGTTATCCTTTGGTTGAGATAGGTATACTTTGGCTCAGATGGGTGCAAAGGAGGATATGGAAAAAGTACGATTATTTAGATTATTTTAAATTTGACCTCAATCATATTTATTTCCACAATAGCTACATAATGCCCTTTTCCTACATCAGTATGTGGGGAAATCCAAATGGAGTAGTCTAATCAGGCGGAGAAACTTCCTGGAAGTGTCTAAACAGTGAAAAATTTCAGGCTCCAGCAACGACACTTGTTTACTTCAACTTCGAGGTCCATCTCTCTGGGCAAGCAATCGGGCAACCTGCTAACTGGTCATAAGTATACCCCACCAAGCCACACATAACCAGCCTACCATAGGGCATTTAATGCCCCTATGGTGGCCCTTCTCCATACATGGCGATGCCCATCCTGCGATATACCTGAGATTTTTTTAGTAGCGGCTGGCCACTTTCCGGTCGACTGATGTGACTCCCTCACTAGCACTGGTCCACCCTCTGCCTTATATCAGCTTTCGACTCCGGCATGGTCACCATACCCTGCATCCAAATACGAAGGAGGCACCATCACAATATGGACAGGGAATTTCCGCCACCGACAGACCGTCGAAACTCTACGGTATACGATATACCACATACACTGTTTGAATTTTGGGTTTGGATTTGAAAACCCGCCCAAATGAAATTTAAATTTCGATAACAGTAATACCTCAACCGATGTTTTATGGGAAGATATGCCTTTGGGTGCAACAAAAGGGTTCAAACCTCCTGCTTCTGTTTGTATTCTTATCTATATATAACATCCATTGGAATCATGACAGATAAAATCACATAGCCTATTCATTATTATTGCTCTTCCTGCCTTCGTTTTCGTGAGTTCGAATCAAATCTTAAGCAGCCATCGCTGACAACAAGTTTTCATCACCACCTGCAGCCTACCCTCAAGGAATTATTCCGCTTGGTTTCGCTCTCTTTTACTCCTCTCTTTGTCATTTGGTCCATTATTTTCTTGAATGATGCTCACAAATCAATTGTATTTACATCAAAAAAAATTATGTTGTCATCAGGGTATCCCATGCAAGTTCTTCCTCCCTAGTACATTGAATCATCCACGCCTGTAAAAACGCAACAGATAGGAGATAAAGGATTTATTGAAAGTTGGTATGAATTCAATTACAAATTTTCGCTCTTCTGTAGGTATATACTGGGTGTGATTTTTTGTTATTAATTTGTGTTTTGGGTGTGATTTTTCTTTATTAATTTGTGTTTTTTAATGGATTTGCAGCCTTGCGCCTTTGTGTTGTTATTGGTTGTGCGAGACATGTTGTTGTTGAAGGCGAGGACCGGATTTACATTGAGGAAAAATTCATAAGGTTCTATGTTTGTAGAACAATGTGTTTATATAATTGTGTGTTATGATTGTTGTAAATAGATGAAATCACGGATTGGTGAACAAGGATCTATGTGTTTATAGTTTCGAATGTATTATTTAGTATCGATTGGTGAAAAAATATCTGTGTTTGTAACAGCTAGCTTAAATGCTAACTGATGACTAAGTTATTTGTTAAGACTTTAAGACACTTATTGTTATTATTTTTAAGTACATCATGAATAGGAATTAAATTTGATTAAATAAAATTAGTTATGGAATTGGTTCCATAAAGTGAAAGACTGATGGTAAAAATATTTATTCCAATTGAGAAGTAGTTGAATGGAAACAGTTTAGTCAATTATTCTTCCTCTATGGATAAATCAACATCCCTGTGAGGAAGAGGGGTTCTAACTTGTGTGTTGTGAAGTGAAGAAACGAGAGAGAGAATGATTTTCCCGAGCTGGTAGAAACCAGTGGAAATTCTCTCAGCTATCATGTAATCTTCTGGAAGGTAGATTGCACCGGAGTCCTAAGATCTCTTCCGAGCACTGTTTCTTTCTACTTGGTTCAGGAGTGGGGCACGAGGGTGGGGGCAGAGCGGGGTGAGGAGGTAATTTCCTCATCCATGGTGGGGAGGAAAACCACAGTCAATCAACAGATAAGTAAATTCTACTGAAAATTTGTTAAGTAAATTTTGTAGAATAATATTGTTAATTCAGGAAAAAGAGCTGTAAAACTGAGTAATCTGGTTGAGTAATATATGATTTTGGTCAATGGTCTGTTAAAATAATTATTGAAAAGTCTATAGTTATGAAAGAGAAGAAACGCTATGTAAAATTGTTAGATTTTAATTTTTATGTACATTAATAAATATTTGCATAACAGTAGAAGGAGTGAGTTTGTATGTTGTAGACAAACTAGGAAAAACTAGGAAAAACTAGAAAAGTACATTAAGTAATTGGAACAGGAAATTTAATTATGAATCAGTGGGGAAACTTTGTCTGATTCCAAAGCTCAGAAGCTCTGGAATGCAGGATGTTGTTCCGATCATATAAACTATACACGGACTAGAAAACAAGGAGTCCGGTCAACTCTTACATGTGTATAGTACCATAGAGAAAACTGTAAGTGATATTTTTAGCTAAGAAAGTTGTAAGTTATAAACTTGCCGACAAATACCAAGAACTACATTGCAAACAATACTGGAAACTGTGAAATACAAACTCTGCTGACAGAACAGGTAATAAACATAAATGGAACATTTCTAAGTAAAATACACAAGTTTTGTAGATTCTTATTCTAGAAATGAAAGAGTAGAAAAGTTGAGATCATTCAAATTACTATGAATAACCTGTATGTTAACCATTCAAATAACCCAGTAAACTAAGAAGAACAAGTGAGAAATATCAAAGGAAAAATAGTGTGCTTACAAATGGAAATTAAGGCAAAAATCTCTATGATTATTGTAGAGAAATTTCCGAAAATACTATCATAAACCCAATATAGTACGTTACCAAAAATTACAGTATACAGATATATAAATTATAACCGAAAGTATTTATCTACATAGTTCAACTTTGATAAAAGACAGAGTCCAGATATGAAGAACCAATAACTCTCGAAACTACAAACTCTGTAATGGCCTCCAAGGGTTTAAACAATTAAAAGAACATTTTTATAGTCAGAAAGATGGTCGGTGGAAAAAGCCACGCCATAACACACTTGAACCAATTCAAGCAAGGAAGCTAAAAATTACATTAGAATTCTAATGACAGTGGCATGCACCATTTGGCATAACCGTGAGCAAATATAAACTTCTAGGAACTAGAACCAAGGTAAACCCTTGAATTACTAAGACTTCAAGCCAAGGGTTTGGAATTTTCGAGCCTAAACACGGAAGGGGTACCTGTCAATTTGAGTAGGAGATAGTTTAGCGATGGCCGAATGAGCTTCACCAAAGAATGTGTCTTTTCCAAGTTTCCAGACAGCGTACCTGCATAAAAGAGAGGTAAGGTTAAATATTGTTTCAGGAAACCCTTAAATCCGTGTAAGAAACTTAAAAGAAAACGATAACCCAGCCCATAGCTTACCTGTTAGGGTTCTTGTAGAGAATGTAGAGTGTGCCAATCTGCAACAGCATCATAAAAGACTACTGGGTAAATAACTCTGTGAAAGAATGAATAAACCAAAGAACATAGAACCGAAAATTATGTATGGAAAGAGGGTTACCTACTTCCACCCATTGTTCCAATGTGGTAGCAGTAAGATGTCATGGAATTTGGCCCAAAGGAAGGTTGAGAACGCCTCACCGTGACCCTAGACATTACTACATTGAAATTAAACGCAGATATGAGGAGAGCTGAGATATAACTCAAAAAATAGCAACATAAGGTATAAAATTCTTTGCAAGGGAATAGTAATGACAAATCATCAATTCTGTAGTGAATAAAAATAGTAAAACTCCTAGCGCAGTAAGCTACATACCTTAAGGGCGATGGCAGAGCCGATTTAACTGGAAGAAGGTCCGAGCAGAGTCTAATTGCAGAAGCAACAGACTCTTCCTGCAGTGAGATAAGGTGAAGTGCTAAGGGTTTCCTCCTCTATGGGGCCGAGACAGAATCCGAGAGTTATTTCACCAAAGATCTGAGAGGGAATGCCGAAAGGCCAAAGGGAAAACGGTTAACAAGGTAAGTCATACCTTGGAACCCTAAGTCACAGTCATCGTTGGATTGGCTAGACAGATCTACAGTGGATGTGCAAACAACTATACACCATAATTACAATCCATTATGGAGGCGAATATTCCAAGAACCCGAATAAAGTGTCGTAATTCCAAACAATGCCAATTCTTTGCAGTTGAATAAAATTATATCCCAGATTTGGATTCGTTTTAAATGCAAGGTACAACATGATCATAAAGGCGGACATTTCACTCCTCGAATATCGGAACACCAATTGTGTAACATATGATTAACCTTGGATATGTGTATTGACATATATATGAATGTGTATATAGTTACTCTTTTTAGTTAGAATTATTACTTAGATGCATATTAATCAAAGCACCATGATTAAGGTTGAAAATGTTTATGTTGTATAATTATATATGTAAAATAGATGTGTAACGAAATAACAATTGTACAAATGATGAAAAGTAAAAAAAAAAAAAAAATAATGTAGTCTTGGATGTTACAAGTGGTATTAGAGAAGTGTTTGCACACTAGGACCCTATGGGTCAACTAACGTTTTAAGTTGTGTGTATAATGATGTACAAAGAGAGAAAAGAAGTATAACATGAGACATTATGTGAAGGGGGAAAACACAACAACCACCCCAAAACACCAGGGAACCTCAACCCCGACTAGAAATGAATACAGAGATGTGGGTGCAATTGAGTGTATATCAGCACCAGCAAACAAGTAGAATGTTAGAGGAACAACAACACCAAACTAGCATTATGTTAAATACAATACAGAAGCTACATGAGGAAATGGTGAGGGTTCAAAGTGATAATGTACGTTTGATGCAAGAATAGGAGAGGATATTAAAAAGCCTCTCAAATAAACAGAATCAAGGGATGGAACAACCCAGCCCTGACAGAGACATGCAGGAAGGAAATGAGAAACAAACAAGAGACCACGCCAGAGATAGATTGGAAAGAATTAAGTCTCAACAGAGTAATAGAAATAAAAACTACCTACAATGAGGTTAAGTCAAATAATGTATCTGATCAAAAAGAATTTAAGAGACAAAAAGTGGAACTACAAGGTGAATTTCGAAAGATAAAATTGACTGCATTCGATGCAGTAGAGGAAGAAGTGGCTGAGGCGTGGCTAATAAACATGGACAAGTATTTCCAAGTTTATGAATATAACAATAATCTTAAAGCCAGATTGGCCATCTATGAGTTTAGGGAGGAGGCCACACTATGGTGGGAGGAAGTGAAAAATATCCGCAGTATAGATGATCAGGACATGACTTGGGATTCATTCCAGCAACATTTTAAGGATAAATACTTAACTGAACGCTTCTATGATGAAAAGTCTAGAGAGTTCCATGACTTAAAATTGGGACAAATGATAATGGATGAGTACATCACCAAGTTCACTTCCTTACTCCGTTATGTTCCTTATTTAAGGGATGAAAAGGAAAAAGTACAACGGCTCCTGAGTAGTTTTCCGACTCATATGAAGGAATGAATTGAGTTTTTGAATCCCAAAACTATGGATGAGGCAATCCAGAAAGCAAGAATGTGCTACCAGCAAGCTAAAGCAAAAGGAGAACAGGGTAAAAGCTGGCAGACAAAGAAAGAACATAAGGGTAGTTCTGGTTTCAAGAAAAACAGAACCAGTAATTTCAAGAGTGCTGCTAGAAGTTCAAATAGAAAACAGTTTGGTAGGAATCATCAAAGAATAAGAAGGCCTACAGAAGATAAACCCATGGAAGCTTCCAACAAACCAGATCAAGTACAAAATCAGAAGCCACCCTTACAGTGCTGGGGGTGTGGTGAGGCACACTACTACAGAAATTGCCTACAACGAGGAATGAGCAAGGTAGTTACCAACTTACAGGAGGCATCAATAGTAGGATATGTAGCTAGAAATATACCCAGAATTAACCCAGCCCTGGAAGATCGGCAAGAAGATTACCAACTGACAATGATAGAATTAGAAGGTAAATTACTATCTCAACCTGTTTTTGTTTTGGTAGACCTAGGTGCAATTTTAAGGTACGTAAGTCCCAAAGTAGTAGAGATTTGTAAATTGCAGAGTTATAAATTCAGAAATCCATGGCTAGTACAGTTAGCCACAGGAGCAAAGAGAAATGTTTGTGCCAAGATTCCAAACTGTGCACTAGAAATTAGTGAACAATAGCTAACTGTAGACCTAAATATATTACCTCTAGGGTCCTATGATGTGCTACTTGGTATGGACTGGTTGGAGAAGCACTAGACGTTAGTAGAATGTAAAGAAAAATTCATATATTACAGAATGCAATATGGAACCTGTAAGGAAATTTAAGGTATAAAGAAACCCCTGCAGTTGCGTCGTATCACAGCATCTCAAATGGGTAAGTGCATGAAGAAGGGATGTCAGTTATATGCCATCCAAGTGGGTTTTACTAATTCCAAAGAAAAGGCTCCAATGATGGAAAATATCCCAATAGTGCAAGATTTTAAGGACGTATTTCCAAAGGAAATACTAGGTTTTCAACTAAGAAGGGACATTGATTTTACCATAGAGTTGATACCTGGAGCATCACCCATTTCGAGGACACCATACTGAATGAGCGTACCAGAATTAACTAAACTGAAGATGCGGTTACAAGAACTACTGGATAAAGGGTACATCCGACCAAGTGTATCCCCTTGGGGAGCACCAATGCAATTCATGAAGAAGAAAGACAAAACCATGCGAATGTGCATGGATTATCGCCAACTCAACAAATTAACTGTCAAAAATAGATACCCTTTACTGTGAATTGATGATCTGTTTGATCAAGTCAAGGGAGCTACAGTATTTTCAAAAATAGATCGAAGGTCAGGATACCATCAGATTCGAATAAAAGACGAAGACATACATAAAACTGCTTTTCGTATTATGTACGAACATTACGAGTTTGTGGTGTTACCATTCAGATTGACTAATGCACCGGCAACATTTATGCGGTTGATGCATGGTATATTTCACCCCTTTCTGGATAATTTTTTGTTAATATCCATTGATGACATTTTAGTTTATTCCAAGAATGTAGAAGAGCATAAAGAGCACTTACAGATAGTGCTGGAAATGTTATGGAAGCATCAGTTGTACGCTAAATTCAGCAAGTGTGACTTCTTCAAGGAAGAAATACAGTACCTTGGTCATGTTATTTCTGCTGAAGGATTTGCATTTGACCCGAAGAAAATCAGAACGATTATGGAATGGAAGATACCCCAAAACGTGGCAGACATCCGATCCTTTATGGGTTTGGCCGGTTATTATCGGCGATTTATTGAAGGTTTTTCAAAAATTACTTTCCCTATTACTTCCTTGCAAAGAAAAGGAAAATTATTTAAATGGGAAAAATAATTTCAAGACAGTTTTGAAAAGCTAAAACTTTTGTTGACTACAGCTCCAGTGTTAAGAGTAGTTGATCCAAACAAAGAGTTCGAAGTCTGCACAGATGCATGTAAAGAATGAGTTGGGGCGATTCTGTCACAAGAGGGTAAGATAATTGCCTATGAATCATGAAAATTAAAATAGCATGAACAACAGTACTTAGCTTATGATTTGGAGTTGACAGCAGTAGTGCATGCACTCCGGGTATGGAGGCACTAATTACTTGGAAAGAGATTTTTACTCAAAATTGATCATTGCAGCTTAACTAGTTATTTTAAGCAAGCTAACCTCAATTCTCGTCAGGCAAGGTGGAATGCCTTCCTGAGCGAGTTTTACATTGATATGCAGCATGTGAAGGGTAAGGAGAATAGATTAGTTGATGCGTTAAGTCGAAATTTGCATGGTGTTTATGAGTTGTACTATAATCAGGTTGAGTGTAGATTCTTGGAGCAAATAAAAATAGAAGAATAGAAAGATCATGAATGCCATTTTATGTGGCAGCAAGCAGAGGAGTTCGAAAAACAAGAAAAATATACTAATTACGAAATTAATAAAGATGGGTTGCTAACTTTCAAAAAGAGGATTTTTGTTCCAAATAGGATGGAATTGAAGGAACTAATTCTAAATGAGCATCATCAAATTAACTACGTTGGACATCCCAGGTATCAGAAGATGCTAATAGCGATTAGGAATAACTACTTCTGGCCAGGTATGAGAAGAGATATTGCAGAATATATAAACAAATGTTGATAGTGCCAGCAAGTGAAAGTGAAACATCGGCACCCAGTCGGGCTGATGCAGCCTATACCAATACCTAAGTGGAAGTGGGAGGTGATATATTTATAATTCATTACTGGTTTGCTAAGGTCAAAGAAGCATAACGATTCTATAATGGTAGTGGTGGATCGATTAAGCAAAGTAACACATTTTATACTAGTGCAATCCACTTATAAGACGGTGTAGATAACGGGCATATTTATGTGAGAGATCTTTAGACTACATGGTATCCCAAAGACTATTATATGACAGGGATGTGAAGTTTACTTCAACGTTCTGGAAAACGTTATTTACAGAATTGGGAACTCAAATTAATTTCAGCACCGCCTATAATCCACAGATGGATGGACAAACGAAGCGAGTGAATCAGATCCTAGAGGATATGTTACGTATGTATGTAATGCAACAACCAACTAGGTGGGAAGAATATCTACACATAGTGAGGTTTTCATACAATAACAGATATCAGGAATCCCTTAAGATGAGTTCGTTCGAAGCCTTATACAAATGACAATGCATAAATCCTATTAATTGGATTAGCCCATAAACCAAGTTGATTCTTGGACCGAAAATGCTAGCTGAAATGGAGACAAAAGTAAAGAAGATCTAATAGAATATGAAGGCAACTCAGGATAGACAAAAAGCGTATGTTGATAAGAAAAGGACTTATCATGATTTTGAGATGGGAGACCATGTGTACGTAAGGATCAAGCCAAAGAAAAGCACTTTAAGATGGGCCTCTTGTGTCAAGTTGGCTCCTAGGTTTTGTGGCCCGTTCCAAATATTGGAAAGGGTAGGACCAGTGGCTTACCGATTGGCCTTACCCAATCATATTCGGGTACACAACGTTTTTCATGTATCGTTATTAAAACGATACGTACATGACCCAAAGCACATAATCCATTGGTCGAGTATTCAGGTAGAATATGAATACCAGACTTGATTATAAATGTTAAAATCTATGAGAAAACTAATTCAAATTTTTTGATTGTAGGTCGAACTGGACGGTGAGTTTCTATTCGAGCCTCAATGTATAATTGATCGGAGAGAAATCATACTCCGGAACGAGCCATCACCCATGTTAAAGTGCAGTGGAACCACTTTGGCCCGGATGAAGCTACCTGGGAAGATGAAGGTTTTGTTCAGGAATCATACCTTGAATTATTTGCTGGAGCAGAATGAGAACACTGAGGATGATGTTCACTTCCAAGGGGGGAAGTTGTAACAGCTGGCTTAAATTCTAACTAATGACTAAGTTATTTGTTAAGACTTTAAGACATTTATTGTTATTATTTTTAATAGTACATCATGAAAAGGAATTAAATTTGATTAAATCAAATTAGTTATGGAATTGGTTCCATAAAGTGAAAGACTAATGGTAAAAATATTTATTCCAACTGAGAAGTAGTTGAATGGAAACAATTTAGTTAGTTACTCTTCCTCTGTGGTTAAAGAAAAATCCCTGTGAGGAAGAGGGGTTCTGACTTGTGTGCTGTGAAGTGAAGAAAGGAGAGAGAGAATTATTTTCCCGAGCTGGTATAAACCAGTGGAAATTATCTCAACTATCTTGTAATATTTTGGAAGGTAGATTGGACCGGAATCTTGAGATCTCTTCTGAGCATTGTTTCTTTCTACTTGGATCAGGAGTGGAGCATGGGGGGGTGAGGACGTAATTGCCTCATCCATGGTAGGGAGGAAAACCTCAGTCAATCAACAGATAAGTAAATTCTACTGAAAAATTGTTAAGTAAATTTTGTAGAATAATACTATTAATTCAGGAAAAATAGACTGTACAACTGAGTAATCTGGTTGAGTAATATATGGTTTTGGTCAATATTCTATTAAAAGAATTATTGAAAAGTATGTAGTTATGAAAGAGAAGAAACACTGTGTAAAATTGTTAGATTTTAGTTGTTATGTACATTAATAAAGATTTACAGAACAGTAGAAGGAGCGAGTTTGTATGTTGTAGACAAACTATGCAAAACTGGAAAAGTACATTAAGTAATTGGAACATGAAATTTAATTATGAATCGGTAGGGAAAATTTCTCTGATTCCAGATCTAAGAGGCTCCGGAACGCAGGACGTTGTTCTGATCATATAAACTATACACGGACTAGAAAACAGTCCGTCCGGTTGACTCTTAAATATTTATAGTACCGTAGAGAAAACTATAAATGATATTTTTAGCTAAGAAAGTTGTAAGTTATAAACTTTCCGACAAAGACCAAGAACTACATTGCAAACACTACTGGAAACTGTGAAATATAAAATCTGTTGACAGAACAAGTAATAAACAGAAATGGAACATTTCTAAGTAAAACAAACATGTTTTGTAGATTCTTATTCTGGAAATGAAAGAATAGAAAAGCTAAGATCATTTAAATTACTATGAATAATGTGTATGTTAACCATTCGAATAACCCAGTAAACTAAGAAGAACAGGTGAGAAATATCAAAGGAAAAATAGTATTCTTACAAATGGAAATTAAGGCAAAAATACCTGTAAGTATTGTAGAGAAATTTCTGAAAATACTATTATAAACCCAATATAGTATGTTACCAAAAATTATAGTATATAGATATATAAATTATAACCGAAAGTATTTATCTACACTGTTCAGCTTTGATAAAAGACAGAGTCCAGATATGAAGAACCAATAACTCTTGAAGCTACAATTTTTGTAATGCCCTCCAAGGGTTCGAACAATTAAAATAACATTTCTATAGTCAGAAAGATGGTCAGTGGAAAAAGCCACACCATAAAACATTTGGACCAGTTCAAGCAAGGAAACTAAAAATTACAGTAGAATTATAATCACGGTGGCATGCACCATTTGGCATAGCCGTGAGAAAATATAAACTTATAGGAACCAGAACCACGGTAAACCCTTGAATTACTAAAACTTCAAGCCAAGGGTTCAGAATTTCTGAGCCTAAACACGGAAGGGGTACCTGTCAATTTGAGGAGGAGATAGTTTAGCGATGGTTGAATGAGCTTCACCAAAGAATGTGTCTTTTCCAAGTTTCCAAATAGCGTACTTGCATAAAATAGAGGTAAGGTTAAATATTGTTTCAGGAAACCCTTAAAGCCGTGTAAGAAACTTAAAAGAAAACGAGAACCCAACCCATAGCTTACCTGTTATGGTTCTTGCCGAGAATGTAGAGTGCGCCAATCTGCAACAGCATCATAAAAGACTACTAGGTAAATAAATGTGTGAAATAATGAATAAACCAAAGAACAAAGAACTGGAAATTGTGTATGGAAAGAGGGTTACTTACTTCCACCCATTTTTCCAGTGCGGTAATAGTGTGATGTCATGGAATTTGGCCCAAAGGAAGGTTGAGAATGCCTCACCGTGACCCTAGACATTAACACATTGACATTAAACATAGAGACGAGGAGAGCTGAGATATAACTCGAAAAATAGCAACATAAGGTATAAAAATCTCTGCAAGGGAATAAAAATGGTGAACCATCAATTCTGCAGTGAATAAAAACAATAAAACTCCCAACACCATAAGCTACATACCTTAAGGGCAATGGCAGAGTCGGTTTAACTGGAAGAAGGTCTGAGCAGAGTCTAATTGTAGAAGCAACAGACTCTTCCTGCAGTGAGACAAGATGAAGTGACAAGGGTTTCCTCCTGCAGAGGGCCGAGACGGAGGCAAAGAGTTCTTTCACCAGAGAGCCGAGAGGGAATGCCGAAAGGCCAAAGGGAAAATGATTAACGAGGTAAGTCATACCTCGGAACCCTAAGTCACAGTCACCGTTGGATCGGCTAGACAGATCTACAATGGATGTGCGAACAGTTGTACACCATAATTACAATCCATTACGAAGACGGATATTCCAAGAACCCGAATAAAGTGTCGTAATTCCAAACAGCGCCAATTCTTTGCAGTTGATTAAAATTATATCCCAGATTTGGATTCGTTTTAAATGAAAAGTACCACATGATCATAAAGGCGGACAGTTCACTCCTCGAATATCAAAACGCCAATTGTGTAACATATGATTAACCATGGATATGTGTATAGACATATATATAAATGTGTATATAGTCATTCTTTTTAGTTAGAATTATTACTTAGATGTATATTAATCAAAGCACCATGATTAAGGTTGAGAATGTTTATGTTGTATAATTATATATGTAAAATAGATGTGTAACGAAATAAAAATTGTACAAATTATGAAAAATAAAAAATAAAAATTAATGTAGCCTTGGATGTTACAAGTGGTATCAAAGAAGTGTTTGCATGCTAGGACCCTATGGGTCAACTAATGTTTTAAGCTGTGTGTATAACGATGCATAGAGAGATAAAATAAGTATAATAGGAGACATTATGCGAATGGGGAAAACACAACAACCACCCCAAAACACTAGGGAACCTCAACCCCGACTAGAAATGAATCTGGAGATGTGAGTGCAGCTGAGTGTAAATCAACACCAACAAACAAGTAGACTGTTGGAGGAACAACAACACCAAACTAGCATTCTGTTAAATACAGTACATAATCTACAGGAGGAAATGGTGAGGGTTCAAAGTGATAATGTATGTTTGATGCAAGAACAAGAGAGGATATTAAAAAGCCTCTCAGATAAACAGAATCAGGGGATGGAACAACTCAGCCCAGACAAAGACATGCAGGAAGGAAATGAGCAACAAGCAAGAGACCACGCCATAGACAGATTGGAAATAAGTCAGTCTCAACAGAGTAATATAAATAAAAACTACAATGAGGCTGAGTCAAATAATGTATCAGATCATAAAGAATTTAAGAGACAGAAAGTGGAACTACAAGGTGAATTTCGAAAGATAAAACCACCTACGTTCGATTGAGTAGAGGAAGAAGTGGTTGAGGCATGGCTGATAAACGTGAGAAAGTATTTCCATGTTTATGAATATAGTAGTAATCTTAAAGCCAGAATGGCCATCTATTAGTTGAGGGAGAAGGCCACACTATGGTGGGAGGAAGTGAAAAATGTCCACAGTATAGATGTCAGAATGTGACTTGGAATTTGTTCTAGCAGTATTTTAAGGATAAATACTTAACTGAATGCTTCTATGACGAAAATTCTAGAGAGTTCCATGACTTAAAATTGGGACAAATGACAATGGATGAGTACATCACCAAGTTCACTTCCTTACTCCGTTATGTTCCTTATTTAAGGGATGAAAAGGAAAAATTACGGCGGTTCCTGAGTAGTTTTCTGACTCATATGAAGGAACAAATTGAGTTTGTGAATCCCAAAAATATGGACGAGGAAATCCAAAAGGCAAAAATGTGCTACCAGAAAGCTAAAGCAAAAGGAGAACAGGGTAAAAGCTAGCAGACAAAGAAAGAACATAAGGGTAGTTCTGGTTTCAAGAAAAACAGAACCAGTAATTTCAAGAGTGCTACCAGAAGTTTAGTTAGAAAACAATTTGGTAGGAATCATCAAATAATAAGATGGTCTGCAGAAGATAAACCCACGAAAGCTTCCAACAAACCAGATCAAGTACAAAATTAGAAGCCACCCTTACAGTGTTGGGGGTGTGGTGAGGCACACTATTACAGAAATTTCCCACAGTGAGGAAGGAGCAAGGCAGTTACCAACTTACAGGAGGCCTCAACAGTAGGAGATGTAGCCAAAAATATACCCAGAATTAACGCAGCCCTGGAAGATCGGTAAGCAGATTACCAACCAACAATGATAGAATTAGAAGGTAAATTACTATCTCAACCTGTTTCTATTTTGGTAGACCCAGGTGCAAGTTTAAGCTACATAAGTCCCAAAGTAGTAGATATTTGTAAATTACAGAGTCAAAAATTCAGAAATCCATGGCTAGTACAGTTAGCCATGGGAGCAAAGAGAAAGGTTTGTGCTAAGATTCTGAACTATGCACTAGAAATTAGTGAACAACAACTAACTGTAGACCTAAATATATTACCTCTGGGATCCTATGATGTGCTACTTGGTATGGACTGGTTGGAAAAGCACTAGACGTTAGTAGACTGTAAAGAAAAATTCATATATTACAGAATGCAAGATGGAACCCGTAAGGAAATTCAAGGTATAAAGAAACCCCTGCAGTTGTGTTCTATCACAGCATCTCAAATGGGTAAGTGCATGAGGAAGGGATGCCAGTTATATGCCATCCAAGTGGGTTTTACTAATTCCAAAGAAAAATCTCCAATGATGGAAAATATCCCAATAGTGCAAGATTTTATGGACGTATTTCCAGAGGAAATACTAGGTTTTCCACCGAGAAGGGACATTGATTTTACCATAGAGTTGATACCTGGAGCATCACCCATTTCGAGGACAGCATACCGAACGAGCATACCAGAATTAAATGAACTAAAGATGCAGCTACAAGAACTACTGGATAAAGGGTACATCCGACCAAGTGTATCCCCCTAGGGAGCACCAGAGCTATTCTGAAGAATAAAGAATAAAGACGGAACCATGCAAATGTGCATGGATTATCGCCAGCTCAACAAATTAACTGTCAAAAATAGATACCCTTTACCGCGAATTGATGATATGTTTGATCAAGTCAAGGGAGCTACATAATTTTCAAAGATAGATCTAAGGTCGAGATACCATCAGATCCGGATAAAAGATGAAGACATACATAAATTGTTTTTCATACTAGTTACGGACATTACAAGTTTGTGGTGTTACCATTCGGATTGACTAATGCACCAACAACATTTATGAGGCTGATGCATGGTATATTTCACTTCTTTTTGGATAATTTTGTGTTAATATTCATTGATGACCTTTTAGTTTATTCCAAGAATGTAGAAGAGCATAAAGAGCACTTACGAATAGTGCTGGAAATGTTACAAAAGCATCAAATGTACGCCAAATTCAGCAAGTGTGATTTCTTCAAGGAAGAAATACAGTACCTTGGTCATGTTATTTCTGCTGAAGGAATTGCAGTTGACTCGGAGAAAATAAGAACGATTATGGAATAGAAGATACCCCAAAACGTGGCAGACATCTGATCCTTTATGGGTTTGGCCAGTTATTATCGGTGGTTTATTGAAGGTTTTTCAAAAAAAAATTTCCCTATTACTTCCTTTCAAAGAAAAGGAAAATTATTTAAATGGACAAAAGAATGTCAAGACAATTTTGAAAAGCTAAAAATTTTGTTGACTACAGCTCCAGTGTTAAGAGTAGTTGATCCAAACAAAGAGTTAGAAGTCTGCACAGATGCGTGTAAAGAAGGAGTTGGGGTGATTCTGTCACAAGAGAGTAAGATAATTGCCTATGAATCACGAAAACTAAAAGAGCATGAACATCGGTACTCAGCTTATGATTTGGAGTTGACAGCAGTAGTGCATGCACTCCGGGTATGGAGGCACTACTTACTTGGAAAGAGATTTGTACTCAAAACTGATCATAGCAACTTAATTAGTTACTTTAAGCAACCTAACCTCAATTCTCACCAGGCAAGGTGGAATTCCTTCCTGAGCGAGTTTGACATTGATATGCAACATGTGAAGGGTAAGGTGAATAGAGTAGCTGATGCATTAAGTCGAAAGTTGCATGGTGTTTATGAGTTTTACTATAATCAGGTTGAGTGTAGATTCTCGAAGAAAATAAAAATAGAAGCAGAGAAATATCCTTAATACTAGTTTATGTGGCAGCAAGTAGAGGAGTTCAAAAAACAAGGAAAATCTGTTGATTACGAAATTAATAAAGATGGGTTGCTAACTTTCAAAAAGAGGATTTTTGTTCCAAATAGGATGGAATTGAAGGAACTAATTCTAAATGAGCATCATCGAAGTAACTACGTTGGACATCTCGTGTATCAGAAGATGCTAACAACGATTAGGAAGAACTACTTCTAGCCAGGAATGAGAAGATATATTGCAGAATATTTAAACAAGTGTTTAGTGTGCCAACAAGTGAAAGTGGAACACCGGCACCCATTCGGGCTAATGTAGCCTATACCGGTACCTGAGTAGAAGTTGGAGGTGATATCTTTAGACTTCATTACTGGTCTGCCAAGGTCAAAGAAGCATAATGATTCTATAATGGTAGTGGTGAATCGATTAAGCAAAACAACACATTTAATACCAGTGCAGTCCACTTATAAGACGGTGCAGATAGCAGACATATTTATGCAAGAGATCTTTAGACTGCATGGTATCCCAAAGACTGTTATATTTGACAGGGATGTGAAGTTTACTTCAAAGTCCTGGAAAACGTTATTTACAAGATTGAGAACTCAAATTAATTTCAGCACCGCCTACCATCCACAGACGGACGGACAAACAGAGCGAGTGAATCAGATCATGGAGGATATGTTACGTATGTATGTAATGCAACAACCAACTAGGTGGGAAGAATATCTGCACCTAGTCGAGTTTGCATACAATAACAGATCAGGAATCCCTTAAGATGAGTCTGTTCGAAGCCTTATACAAATGACAATGGAGAACTCCTATTAATTGGAGTAGCCCAGAAACCAATTTATGCTTGGACTGGAAATGCTAGCTGAAATGGAGATAGAAGTAAAGACGATCGGACAGAATCTGAAGGTAGCTCAGGATAGAAAAAAAGTGTATGCTGATAAGAAAAGGACTTATCATGAGTTTGAGGTGGGAGACCATGTGTACATAAGGATCAAGCGAAAGAAAAGCACTTTAAGATGGGTCTCTTGTGCCAAGTTGGCTCCCAGGTTTTGTGGCCCATTCCAAATATTGGAAAGGGTAGGACTCGTGGCTTACCGATTGGCCTTGCCCAGTCATATTCAGGTACACAATGTTTTTCATGTATCATTATTAAAACGATACGTACGCGACCCAAAGCACATAATCCACGGGCAGAGTATTCAGGTAGGATATGAATACCAAAATTGAGTAAAAATGTTAAAATCTATGAGAAAACTAATTCAAGTTTGTTGACTGCAGGTTGAACCAAATGACGAGTTACTGGTCAAGCCTCAATGTATAATCGATCAGAGAGAAATCATGCTCCGGAAACGAGCCATCACCCAGGTTAAAGTGCAGCGGAAGCAATTTGGCCTGAATGAAGCTACCTGGGAAGATGAAGGTTTTGTTCGGGAAGCATACCCTGAATTATTTGCTGGAGCAGAATGAGAACACCAAGGACGGTGTTCACTTCTAGGAGGGGAAGTTGTAACAACTGGCTTAAATTCTAATTGATGACTAAGTTATTTGTTTAGACTTTAAGACATTTATTGTTATTATTTTTAATAGTACATCATGAACATGAATTAAATTTTATTAAATAAAATTATTTATGGAATTGGTTCCATAAAGTGAAAGACTGATGGTAAAAATATTTATTGCAACTGAGAAGTAGTTGAATGGAAATAGTTTAGTTAGTTACTCTTCTTCTGTGGATAAAGCAACATCCTTGTGAGGAAGAGGGGTTCTAACTTGTGTGCTGTGAAATGAAGAAAGGAGAGAGAGAATGATTTTCCTGAGCTGGTAGAAACCAGTGGAAATTCTCTCAGCTATCCTGTAATCTTCTAGAAGGTAGATTGGACTGGAGTCCTGAGATCTCTTCCGAGCACTGTTTCTTTCTATTTGGCTTAGGAGTGGAGCACGAGGGTGAGGATGTAATTGACTCATCCATGGTAGGAAGGACAACCACAGTCAATCAAGAGATAAGTAAATTCTACTGAAAATTTGTTAAGTAAATTTTGTAGGGTAATACTATTAATTCAGGAAAAAGACACTGTAGAACTAAATAATCTGGTTGAGTAATAAATGATTTTATTCAATAGTCTATTAAAAAAATTATTGAAAAGTTTGTAGTTATGAAAGATAAGAAACGCTATGTAAAACAGTTAGATTTTAATTGTTATGTACATTAATAAAGATTTACAGAACGGTAGAAGGAGCAAGTATGTACATTAATAAATACACTACCCATTATTTTTGTGGATAAGGTGAGAGGACAAGTACTGGGGTCTTATTTGGTAATGATTTCGATGCGGCAAGATCCTTTGCAGTACTACTTCACGTGGGTCGTTGTACAAGACAAGTCTTGTTTTATAATTAATAGTCTTAAAAGATTTACTTAAACAAGACAAAGGTGATTATTTTATAATTCATTGCTAAAGTTTTTACTGTGCATAAATAATATTTAAGGTGATTATTTTATAATTCATTGCTAAGCTTTTCATTGTGCATAAATAATATTTACGCCGAAGGTGTCCCTATTATGAGCTTTGCTGAGATGAACAGTGCTCCCAGCCAATCTCAGTGCTCCACCTATCGCCCTTCTACCCTGTCAAAATTTGACACTTGGCAGCCATCCATCCCACCTGCTGTCCAATCGCTCCCACCCTCCTGCTCTCAGCTCCTTCCCGCGCGCGTCAGCTGCTTCGCGTCCGTGTTGTTGTCCCGTCGTCGCTGCTTCGGTGTTCCATCGGCTCATTTCAAATGAGCAAGTGCTAGTTATCAGCTACTCAGTTGAGGTCAATATGAATTACTTAGTTGAGGTCAATATGACGCATTAAAATTTGGTCCTTATCAACCAACTTCATTAGTAACTTTTACTGTTCAGTGAAATCAGTGACTCTTAAGTACAAGTTTTTTATTATTTTAATAATATTTATTTTTGGTGATGGTTAAGATTTCAAAAAAAATATTTTATTTTTATTTTAAGTGTGGTATGCTTTTGGTTTTTTTTTGTTTGTTTTAATTTTTTTTTAAGTATGGTTTTAAAGTTTTATAGAATATATTTAAATTTTCAATTATAATTTATGGAATAAACAAAATTTTAATTATAATTAGATTTTTCTAATTAAATTAGTAAATATTTATATATTAGTTATATTTTTAAAAAAATTAATTTTTTAATTATTTTAATTTATTAATAATTAATTTTCCTCAAATTTAATAATAAAAAACTAACAAATTAAAACTTAAACAAAAACTAATATATGATTAAAATAATGTGTGCTTAAAACTAATATGATTTTTGCTTATTGAACTAACATTTAGTATGATTTGTTTTTATGAAGACTTCAGAATTAATTATGCTCATATTATTATCAATTAGTTGTCATCATATAGTTAAATTTTTTAGTTTGAAACAGGAGAGATTTCAGCGCTTCTAGAATGGAGGCAAAAGCTCTAACACAAAGACAGAGGTATTGGCTTTATGGAGTGCTCTATGGATGGCTTACTATCTTCAACTGTTGCACATATATGGGGATGCAAAATCGGTTCTTGACGGCATCAGTGGGAAGTCTTTCTTCCAGCCTAATGGTCTACAGGGGTGGATTCAGCTTATTAAACACCTAATGGCTTTGCTCAAGGAGCCACCATTGCAGAATATATATAGAGAGCAATACCAGAGCAAATCTCCTCTCAAAGCGCAGGTTGGAGGCTTCATTTGGCATCATAAAGATACAACACTATAAAAGTTTACAACTGATCGAGTGTCCCCGCTCCATGAATGATTTCGACCCAGTAAGCATTCTCTTGGTTGACTCCAAGCAGTATGGTTGTTTCATTAAAAAAATGATGTGCGGTAATAAGTGCAAAATATATAGTAGCAAATGGGCATCAATTTATATCAATTATTTCTGCCTTTGACTAATTAATTATATATTTGTTGTTCACTTAATAACATTGAGTTCATTTTGAAGGCTCAAGTCATTGACGATATCATGGGCAAAATCACTAAATTATGGATTCCGATTATGTGGATTTTCAAATTTCATTTACTAACATCACATAACATAAAGGAACAAAACAAAGATAATAAATAATAAATGTGTTTTTTTTTGCCTAAATGTAATTCTGTGCAATTGTTGAGATATGTACAATTATAACTTTTTATTGCTTTTTATTTAAAATTAACTATATTTAAACTAACCAGCAGGTAATAGCTATCATGTAGCACTTGTAGTATCAATTTACTGCATTGGCAAAGATTTATAGAAGTAAACTTAGGTTTAAGGATCGGAAAATCAGATGAATCCATCTTGTTAGATTGCTCAAGTTTCACTTTCATATGAGTTTCCTTCTTCACATCGTGTGTATGTTTTCAAATTAACTTATATATCATATAATTATATGTTACCTTTTTACTACGCAAAGCGAATTACGGTATCAAATTTTTTGAAAATTTTCCTCATAGTGTATCTTGTTAGATTTCTCAAGTTTCACCTTTCATGTGAGTTTCCTTCTCCACATTGTGTGTATATTTTCAAATTAATTTACATATAAGATAATTATCTGTTTCCTTTTTACCACCCGAATTATTGTCAATTTTTTTTAAAATGATCTAACAATTAAATGAAACTAGGAAAAATTTCAAAAAAAATGACATAGTAATTCACCTGTTAAAATTTTTGAAAAATTGACATAGTGATTAGCGTGGTAAATGTTTTGAAAATTTTCTTTCTCTCCTAGTTAATTTTGTTGCAAATTGATAAGAGATTTTTTGAATCTTCAGTTTCAACTAGCGATATCATATAATTCAGTTTTAGTCAATAATCGATAGAGTTTTAAGAATTTGGATTTATGTGTATTCAAATTTTCATTTTAAATAATTTAATATTTCTAATTTTACTCAAAATTCAAAATTAAATGTAGTTGAAGCAATATAATCAATAAAATTTTAAAAGTGATTTTTTTCTGCAACACTGAATCGATGTGTAGGTTTAGAAAACACATTAAACAATTTAAAATTCATAATTTTACTTAAAAATATTTCTTTAATGTAAGTTTGGTGTAATTTATAAAGTCCTTATTTTTCAAATTTTTAAGTAAGAAAAAAAATTACTAAAATTCCATCTTACCAGTCATGGAAATATCCTTCTGTCCTACGTGAAGGATTTGACTTCGATTTTTTTGAATTATGCAACGACTCATACTTCATGGAAATATCCTTCTGTCCTACATGAAGGACTTGACTTTCATTTTTTTGAATTATGCAACGAATTATGCAACTTCAGTGTGAGTTATGGAAATATCCTTTTGTCTTACATGAAGGACTTGACTTCTATCTTTTTTTAATTATGCAATGAATTATACAACTTTAGTTTGAACGATGATTATCTTGGGGAGAAAAATATGGAATGGTATTGTAGTGAATACTATTTTAAATATTTAAATGAGATTATTTTGGGAGAAGAATATGAATGGTATTAATATTGTAAGTTAATATTATGTGGTTAACTCCATTTAATCTTAGTTAAAAGGTTGAGAAAGGTATAATTATTTTTTTCTTTCTCTATCTCTTTTTTATTACTTTTTCTTTGCTTTATTTCACTTATTGAATATGTATAAATTATTTGTATTCCTTTTAATACTATTTATAATTTAAATAGACAAAGTTTTTAATATCAAACTTATATCTTCAATATTCTCACTATCTTTCTCCTCTTTATACTTGTCTAGATCCTTCTTAACTTTGCATCAAGATATTCTCACTATCTTTGTCCTCTTTATACTGGTCTAGTTGGTCTAGCTCCTTCTTAACTTTGCATCTACCTAGCCCCTAGAAAGATCAAATCTCTTTTTACTCACTCTAAAAAAGAGATGGATCTAGGCTACTTATAATTAAAATTATATAAAAAATACAAATATTAAAAATATGCACCAAAATAGTATCTAAATTGAAAAGATAAAACTTTTACCATATGTATGAATATATATGAATGGAATATCAAAATAATTAATTGAATTGAGTTATATGTGAATGAATGAACTAGTTTTTTTCCCTTTCAGTGGATGTTATCATAACATTTATATTATATAATAATTTATATATTAATATAAAGGAAAAATTTACACTAAAAAAAATCCACCAAAGTGATGTTTAATGGTATTGGACACAATCAATGGAGATCATTGCTTACCCATTCATTGAACTCAAATTCACCTTGATGTGTTTTAATTTAGTCAAATTTAATTAGAAACCCGCATACTATGTTGGCATTTTCATATTCAATCACCCATGTTGTTAATCATATCGTACTTTGTAATTGTTGATTACGATACAAAATATCATTTTTAGTTGTCATTCAGAAGGCATAATGTGTTTATTACTAAGTTAACATAAAACACATTTATTATTGATGTTGAAAGATTAATCCACTGGAACATTTATATTAACTATCTATGAAAAAGTATATCATGATTTTATTTTCGCTATTCAGGAAAAGTATATCATGATCCAATTTTACTGCAACGAATATTAACTATTTTTAAAAGTCACCATTACAAACTCAATTGATATTGACATAAACTAAATTAGCAGAAATATTAAGGTTGTCCACTTATCAATTCAGTTCTTTCTTTATAACATTGAACCAATTCATTACTTCACTCACACAAAAGACAAGTCAAAGTCTCATCTTGCGTGCACATCAGGTCGGTTAAAGTTTGAGCTTGTGTGCGATGTAAAACGCTTTCAAAACTCCACTGTGGGTAATTTTCACATCTGCGTGGTTTAAAAAATGTGTTGTTTACAAATTTTAGAAAACCCCACTAAAATAAGTTTTCAGCTGAGAGAGCCCTACAAAATACCACTGTGATTGGTTTACGTGAGAGGGAGAAATGAGTTACGGGTTAAAGAACCTGCTCGACGCCCCATACGGGGGCGGAAACGTGATCCTGTCAAATAACACCTAGCTCTTGATGCCCATGGGAAGCCATGTCTCCATCGTTATTAGACCCTTGGGATTTAGTGCGCTTGAAGGTATGCCCCAAGATGGACTTGCACTACCCATGTCAACTTGACGACGTTGGTGGAGTCATGCGAGGATTCGTGCGACGGGACAACTAAGTCAAGCGTCCGTGTAATGACACCATGTGATTGACATACCATATACGACAGACGACTTCGATGCCAAGTACACACCAAGCAGGTTGAGTGCGACGGGTCGTGCACCCACATGAAGGTGGGGTGTCAATGCCAATTGTGGGCGATCGCGTGCCGTGCATGCAAAGAGGTCGGGTGAGCGGTGCACCCAATGTTGAATGGGGAGTCAGATTGAAGCATTAGAAGGGGGTAGGCCCAAATGGCGCAACTGCCCAACCGAAGGACTTGACAAGTATAAATGCAAGTTCATGAGGTTCGGGAGAGGAAAATTGCAAGATTGATGGAACACTGGAACTAAGAGTGCAAATAATAAAGCAAGAACCAAAGTCACATAACACGCTAAAGAAGAAAACAAATTGCAGAGTGGGGAAACAAGCCGAGGCTCACCCAAGTCGAGTCGAGTGGGATACGTTTCCAGTTTTATGAGCCAACTTTAGCTTTGCATAGTCTATGTTTTGGCTGGTCAAGGTGCGAACTTTATCAAGGGTTGCACATGACCTTGTTTTGTATTCTGGCTCGTCTAGGTGCGAGCCAAGGCTGCACACGACTTATGTAAAATTATTGTAAATTTTGTTTTTCCAGCACATTGGTTGGGTTGTTGTCAATTTTGATTTGAATCATTGAATTTTAATAAAATAACAAGGCAAATTTGTTGTTGGGATTTCCCCCTCCCTTGTACATGTGTTTTATAAGATTGTGCACTGTACATTTTGGTGTTTGTTATTGCTAAACTAATGACGTGTTTATATTGCGAAGTTAAGTTAAATATTGAACTAATAAATTGGCTAGGTTTTGAAAGAACAATTGAAGGGATATAGTGTCAAAGCACCTTGAACACATAATTCTACTAAGTCTATAGTGTGTTAGTTAAGGGGAACATAGGCCAGAGGCATAATTTGAAAGCTAGTTGTGTTTGCAACGAAAACTTGTCAATGTCACACGCCCTTAGTGGTCGAAGTGGTGAAATCATCGTGGGGTCGTGATAGTTGGTATCAGGGCTCAATTTTGAAACCTGGATTTGAAGAAAGTTGTGCTCTTCACCATACAGATAGTATAGAGTTCAAGTTCCATATCAATCTATTAAATGAAATTAATAATATAGAATCACCATGTCCTGTTACTAGCACATAATAATGGGCCACTATACTACACCCATACACTTTGCACTATCCAATAACAGTTTGCCCAAAATGAGAAGGAGGAAACACCAAGTCCTGCGACTTGCTCTCCAATATGAGCCACTCTATACATACCCTTGTGCTAAAGAAGACGCAAACTAAAGCACCTATTAGTGTTCCTCTCATGCCCAGTTTTCCAGAGTAAAACCATGAACACCAGAGTTAGCACTTTGTATGATAACATATACCCTAAGTGCTTTTAATCGTAACACAGGCCTCGTTCATGACATACCTTCTCCAACCACTGGAAATTGTACTTTGGGTGATGTTTCTCCCATCTAGAAACCCGCTAAAACCACCATTTCCCAACACTTAGAGATGGCTTCAGCTCGTCTGAAAAACCCATAAGAATTCCATGTTCTTACAGACATGGAATTTCGTGGATGTTATTGTCTAGTGTTTACCCATCAAACTTGTGATTTCAGGGAATTCCTGCTAGATAGTTTACCCATCAAACTTGTGATTTCAATGAATTCCTACCGAATAGTTTACCCATCAAACTTGTGATTTCAATGAGTTCCTCCCGGACTTTAGAGAAATAAGATCAGACAAATAAAACAAAAAAATTCTCAAAAATTCGCATTAAAGACAACTCTTTTTTTTACTACTAGTTTTAGGTATTTCTTTTTATTTATATTTTTGGATTTATTATTATTATTTCAAAGTATTAAGTCTAAGTGATATTTTCAAATTAAAATAATAATTTTAAAATTATATCAAAATAATAATTTTAAAATTATATCAAAATAATATTAACTTATTTTATTACGCCGTAAGGCGTCATTATTTGAAAACAACTATCCTATTGTCTACATGTCCTTAGTCTGCATCGTTAGATTTGTTGTTAGAAGATTAAAATGTCCTCACACATTGATTTGAATTCAGTATTTTTGGCCAAGTGGCAATAGATCTGGTTCCCAGAGCATGGATCTAACCGCTCAGTTAGTTAACAACTTAACCAATCCTTTCTCGATAGATCTGGTTCCCAGAGCATGGATCTAATCGCTCAATTAGTTAGCGACTTAACCAATCCTTCCTCGCTCGCCCCAGTCACATTAGCAGCGCGCATCAGTAGAGCTCAACTCTGGTAATTCGATCCTTACACAACTCCTTTAAAAAGCTCGCAGATATCTATATATTATTATGTTTCTGGCTTAGTTTATCATTATTTTCGATCCTCTTCTCCATCCATACAGTAGTCTGCGTTTGCGTCGATTTTGAGTTTATTGTGGTTTTTTGTGTCGATGTCTAATCTGTGTGTGGGCTTGGATAGGCCTATCCACAGTTTTTATTTCGTCAATGTTCTGTAGTTAGGTAACCTAAGACAACAGTGCATTTGCACCAGCTCAAATTCTCAATTTGGAAATACTAAAAATTTATTTGAGTCAATTCAAACTTGGGACTGTTATCTGTTTCAATTTATCTGTCTTTGCTTGCTTCATGTCCAGAGTGTGCATATTGAGTTTCTAGCGTTGAGAGTGGATATCTCAGCATTAGGTATGAATGTTGCCAATTTTGGGGTCAACTTTTTCTGATTTGTATGCCAGACTGCATATTGAGTGGCAGGATCCATGCCTGATTTGGGTTCATCGAGGTTGAAACCCAATGTTGTAATTTGGTATTGTTTAGTGAAAAACTCTAGCTTTGGGGTCACTAGTTGAAGCCTGTATTTGCAGTTTCAAGGCGATCAACTATATGACATTCACAAAATTGGTACTTGTGTAAATGTCAGTAGTCTAACTTCAGGCTGCCTAATATGCTCTTGTTGCAGCATGTTATTAATGAATTACATTCATTATTCTCTTCCGTACATTGTGTGTTTCGTGTGCATATGTGATTCTAATAACTAAACAAAACCCCGACTAGAATTTGGTTATGTTGCAAGTAATTACCATTTCTGATTACTCTTTGTTTGTTCTATGTATTCAGACAAAATATAAACTTTATCTTGTATTGGATTTTATAAATGGTGAGCATCTCCTCTTTCAGGTTCGACGACAAAGGCTCTTCGGGTATCTTCTAATATTTCAACCATATTTTTTCCTGGTTTGTAGGCCTCGATGTTTATTTCTCTAAATGTGCTTGTTTAAACAGTTCTCTAACATGTGAATGCTGTGTTTTCTAGTGAGGATTTAGCTCAGGTTTACATTGTGGAAATCATTTTTGTTGTTTCATACTTTCATCAAAATGGGATCGTGCACCAGGATCTTAAACCTGAGAACATTCTTCTCGACTCTAAAGGCCATGTAGTAAGTGCATGTGTCCTGACTAAATAATCGCATTGGGACTTCTATTCCTTCTATCATGCACGGTAGTGGGGAAGATAACTAGGGTAGATGTTAATCAAATGCATATTCCTTTTTTTCTTGTTATATCGTTGTTAATTGAAAGCTATGGAATCTTCTTGTTGGATATTCTTATTCCAATTTCAAAATATCTCAATTATTAATCCCCATTGGGCAACATTTTATGTTAAGTTGGTTGATTTTGGGCTAGCAAAGGAAGTAGATGAGTCAGGTCGATCCAACAGTATGTGTGCGACTCCAGAGTATATGGCACCTGAAATTATTCAAGCTAAAGGCCATGATAAAACTGTTGATTGGTGGAGTGTTGGAATACTACTGTATGAGATGCTCACTGAACAAGTAAGGAGTTGTACATATGAATAATTTTAGGTGTCAATGCATCGGTTAGTTGATTCATATATGAGCATCAGCTTTTGTTTATTTTGCAGCGTCCCTTCACTAATAACAAACGCCAGAAGGTACAGAATAAAATCATCAAGGATAAATTTAAATTGCCACCATATTTGAGAAGTGAAGCCCATTCATTGCCGAAAGGTGTAAGTTTCTCAGCATTCCTTCTTCAAATCTTGTATAAATGTTATTGTTGTGTGTAGAATTATATCAGTTAACATTGTGTCTGATTTTATTGCCTTCATATGATGTGCAGCTGCTACAGAAGGATCCAAGCAAGCGGCTAGGCAGTGGGGAAAGTGGGAGTGGTGACATCAAAAGACACAAGTGGTTCAAATCATTGAGTTGGAAGAAACTGGAAGCCAACATTTAAACCTGATGTTAAGGGGAATTGTTGCACTGCTAATTTTGATGGCCATTGGACCAACATGCCTCTTGATGATATTTAACTGCCTTCAACTCCAAAAGTTGACAAGGATCAACACCATTTCACAAACTACTCATATATCCAACTCAATGACATGAAGCATTAGCCTTGATTCTTTGCCATACAAGGAATCTACATCCAGCATTGAAGAAACTAAAATCGTTGGAGAATAATTTATATTTCTGCCATTTTAACTATTTTGGGAAACTTTTGTATTATGTTGTAGAAATGGGATAAAGTTTAAACTTACCAACCATCCATTCATTCATTCTTGTTGAGAGGAATGTTTACATCCTTCAACAAAAGTAATATGGAGAATTTTTGAAGTGTGTGTTGGGTGTATGGATGAGATGCAATATACTAATGCTAATAAAAAATTAAAAACTATATATATTAAAAATTAAGATATACAAAGTCAATTGAGTTTATTTTATTTCAAATAATTAGATAGGAATGAGATTTGTTGAAGTGATCTTGAAACCACCTCTAAACTTCCTTTGTAGCATGATTTTATACTTCATAAAGGCCATTCTATTCTCAGAGTGGACATTGATGGCCAGTGCAGGGGGTTTGAACTTTGGCCCTCTCCTCGGTCCTCAGATCTCGAGCGATGAAATCATTAGGTAAATTGCATTAAAGGAAAACTACAAATCATCTTGTGTGGTTGGGGCTTCTGTTCAACGTGGAGCATTGACACCTTATGTGTCTCATCAACCACGTCATTTAGCATGCCATACTCTAGGTTACATGGCTCCATTTTTCTGCCCTATTAACATTTGGATCTGGATTTTTCATAAAAACAGAGTTTAATTACATTTTAGATTTCCAAACATGATCTTCAAATGTTTGGATTTGGTTAACAAACAAGCCTAGATCCATCTTAACTCCGGATCTATCAAGCGCCGAGAGATCAAATCTCTCGAGGTGAAAACCTTTTGTTTTATTCGTTTGATTTTATACTGGGTAATATTTCTGTTTTATTTTATTATCAATTTTTTTAGCATTTTAATGATGGATTGCAGTGATTTTATTTTTACATCGATAAATGAAAAGTAATTTTCATAATAGTTGTGTGAGAGTGCCCCATTAGGAATATATTTAAAGTTTACATAACAGCCATAATGACTTATTTTGAACCTTGGTTGCAGCGTAGATAAATAATAATCACAAATGTTCACTCCGGTGGGTTGTGGGTTGGAAAAGGTCACAAATAAATTATGAAAATATGATTTGCAGAACAAGATTGAAGATCTAGAAATATTTTGTTTTAGGCAACTTTATTATTTATGGTTATGCTCATTTAACTACATATATTACTCTTTTGTTAATTATGAAGCCCATATCTATAGAAAAAATTAAATGATTATTTAAATGTAAATGTAAATGTAAATACTACAAATAAAAAGTAATGTTTTTTTTTTTTTTAAATATAATATTACAAAAATTTTAAATGATTGTTTAAATGTAATTTTGTCTTTCCTTCAACTTTTAATATTCTAGTCTTTGTATGTCTTTATTCATCTCGATGGTATACTAATAGAGTTTTGTTACCCCTCGAGTGGGAATAATGATGAACGTTTCAATTAATTCTTCATTCGTCACTTGTATTTGTGTCTCAGAAACAATTGTAGCTCATACATTATATATTTCGTAAATTATTGGTCTAGTGGAAAAAATTCCAAAGTAAAGAGTTCCAATTCTCTTATCATCTTGGTGGCAACATCCCACATCCTTCTTGCCAATTCAATGACTCCAATCACCATTTCTTTCCTTTCTTCATCTTATGATTTCCAAACATTAATCATAAACTAGTCCCTCCTTTTCTACTTCTCGCTTAACCTTGGTAATGAATATACCCCTTTTTCCATTTAAGAATTTGATCGAGCACTATGTTAGCTCTATCATAGGCCTATGATTCAACATTGATATTGTGTGTTACATTTTCCATCTATATGAAACAATCCTAATATCTGCTATTGAATGACGATTCTATGAGTGATATGTTTTTTTCACTTTAGGAAACTTGTTTTAATACATTTATGGATTTTAGTGCATTTTTATTTAGCATTCTTTCATTCTTTGTTATGATTTCCAAACATTAACCATAAACTAGTCTCTCCTTTTCTACTCCTCGCTTAACCTTGGAAATGAATATACCCCTTTTTCCATTTAAGAATTTGATCGAACACTATGTTAGCTCTATCATAGGCCTATGATTCAACATTGATATTGTGTTACATTTTCCATCTATATGAAGCAATCCTAATATCTGCTATTGAATGACAATTCTATGAGTGATATGTTTTTTGCACTTTAGGAAACTTGTTTTAATACATTTATGGATTTTAGTGCATTTTTATTTAGCATTCTTGCATTCTTTTCTTTTTGTGGTATTGTTTGGCTTTGTGTTTACTGCTTTTGTATTTACTAGAATCCGCATTCAGTAGATGCTTCTTCGCCTCTTCTCATTCACATTTCCACATTATAGTGGCTTCCCTTAGAAGTTGTTTTTATCTTAAGAAGATATTCATATTCCATAGTGGCACTCACTTGATGCCTCTTTCTGCATGTTTTCCTAAACTTATTTATGGTCATGCTCATTTAACTACATATATTACTATTGAGTTTATTTTATTTCAGATAATTAGATAGGAATGAGATCTGTTGAAGTGATCTTGAAACCACCTCTAAAATTCCTTTGCAGCATGATTTCATACTTCATAAAGGCCATTCTATTCTCTGAGTGGACATTGATGGCCAGTGCAGGGGGTTTGAACTTTGGCCCTCTCCTCGGTCCTCAGATCTCGAGCGATGAAATCATTAGGTAAATTGCGTTAAAGGAAAACTACAAATCATCTTATGTGGTTGGGGGTTATGTTCAACGTGGAGCATTGACACCTTATGTGTCTCATCAACCACGTCATTTAGCATGCCATACTCTAGGTTACATGGCTCCATTTTTCTGCCCTATTAACATTTGGATCTGGATTTTTCATAAAAACAAAGTTTAATTACATTTTAGATTTCCAAACATGATCTTCAAATGTTTGGAGTTGGTTAACAGATGAGCCTAGATCCATCTTGACTCCAGATGTATCAAGTGTCGAGAGATCAAATCTCTCGAGGTGAAAACCTTTTGTTTTATTCGTTTGATTTTATACTGGGTAATATTTCTGTTTTATTTTATTATCAGTTTTTTTAGAATTTTAATGATGGATTGTAGTGATTTCATTTTTACATCGATAAATGAAAAGTAATTTTCATAATAGTTGTGCGAGAATGCCCCATTAGGAATATATTAAAGTTTACATAACAACCATAATGACTTATTTTGAACCTTGGTTGCAGGGTAGATAAATAATAATCACAAATGTTCACTACGATGGGTTGGAAAAGGTCACAAATAAATTATGAAAATATCATTTGCAAAACAAGATTGAAGATCTAGAAATATTTTGTTTTAGGCAACTTTATTATTTATGGTTATGCTCATTTAACTACATATATTACTCTTTTGTTAATTATGAAGCCCATATCTATAGAAAAAATTGAAATGATTATTTAAATGTAAATGTAAATATAAATACTACAAATAAAAAGTACTGTTTTTTTTTTTAATATAATATTACAAAAAATTTAAATGATTATTTAAATATAATTTTGTCTTTCCTTCAACTCTTAATATTCTAGTCTTTGTATGTCATTATTCATCTCGATGGTATAGTAATAGAGGTTTTTTACCCCTCGAGTGGGAATGATGATGAACGTTTCAATTAATTCTTCATTCGTCACTTGTATTTGTGTCTCAGAAACAATTGTAGCTCATACATTATATATTTCGTAAATTATTGGTCTAGTGGAAGAAGAGTTCCCATTCTCTTATCATCTTGGTGGCGACATCCCACATCCTTCTTGCCAATTCAATGACTCCAATCACCATTTATTTCCTTTCTTCATCTTATGATTTCCAAACATTAATCATAAACTAGTCCCTCCTTTTCTACTCCTCGCTTAACCTTGGAAATGAATATACCCCTTTTTCCATTTAAGAATTTGATCGAGCACTATGTTAGCTCTATAATAGGCCTATGATTCAACATTGATATTGTGTGTTACATTTTCCATCTATATGAAACAATCCTGATATCTGCTATTGAATGATGATTCTATGAGTGATATGTTTTTTTCACTTTAGGAAACTTGTTTTAATACATTTACGGATTTTAGTGCATTTCAATCTAGCATTCTTGCATTCTTTGTTATGATTTCCAAACATTAATCATAAACTAGTCTCTCCTTTTCTACTCCTCGCTTAACCTTGGAAATGAATATACCCCTTTTTCCATTTAATAATTTTGTCAAACCAGGAGGTAACTCCTCAAAATCAGAATGTGTATTAGCTGAAGGATGCACATGGATTTATACATGGAGGTGAGGCTATTGGGATTCATCTCCCAATGACTCTTGGCCTTCCTTATTTCCTAATATTAATTAATATACAATATTAAATATGCACACCCATCCATAGGATTAGGTATCAACATTCCCCCCTTTAATCCGAAGGGATGTTGGTGAGTCCAAGCATCAATCTGAACTTTTCAAACTTTTCTCTTCCAAGTGCTTTGGTGAAGATGTCAGCAGTTTGCTCATTTGTGGAACAATGATGTAGATGGATGGTTTTGGCCTGAACATGATGTCGAATTAGATGGTACTTTTTATTGATGTGCTTTGTTCGATCATGGAACTTTGGGTTCTTGGCCAACTTTATTGCAGAAGTGTTGTCGATCATTAGTGGAGTGGAATACATTTGTTTCATCTGCAAATATTCCAAGATTTTCCGGAGCCACACAATTTCCTTTGTTGCTTCAGCTGCTGCCACATATTCTGCCTCGGTCGTGGAATCTGCTGGAACTGGCTGTTTGCGTGATCTCCATGAGACAGCTCCTGATCCAAGACTCATGGTGTAACCTGTAGTAGACACCCCTGTTTCTTTGTCGCCATCAAAGTTTGAATCAGAGTATCTGATCAAGCTGAAGTCGCCTACCTGTGTATATTTGAGTCCAAAGTCTTGAGTCCCCTTCAAGTACCTTAGCACTCTTTTTGCAGCAGACCAATGTCCTTCACAAGGTTTTTACATGAACCTTGAGAGGATTCCAACAACAAATGAAATGTCAGGTCTGGTGGTGGTCAGGTAGATAAGACTTCCTACAAGCTGTCTATACTTAGTTGCATCCTCAAATTCCTTCCCTTCAATAGATGTGAGCTTCAAGTTTTGTTCCATTGGAGTGGTTAAGGGTTTACAGTCATCCATGCCAAATTTGTTCAAGAGATCTCCAATGTACTTCTTTTGAGAAAGAAATATGAATTTAGGATGTTGAATTACTTCAATACCCAAATAGTAATGAACATGACCCAAATCAGTCATTTCAAAACCTTTCTTCAACTCTTTCTTCATGGATGCAATATAGCTCTCATTGTTTCCTGTTATCAAAAGATCATCTACATATACCACAAGATATACAACTATTTTTCCAACTTTCTTAACAAACAAAGTTGCATTATCAAGATCAAAATGTTTGAAGTCAAGTTTCAGAAGATGCTCAGTCAATTTCTCATACCAGGCTCGTGGTGCTTGCTTGAGGCCATACAAGGATTTTACAAGTTTGCAAACTTTGTGTTCTTGACCCTTTATCACAAATCCTTCTGGCTGGGACATATAAACTTTATCCTTTAGATTTCCATTCAAGAAGGTTGTTTTTACATCCATCTGATGGACTTTCCATCCATTCTGAGCTGCTAAGGCAAAGAGAGTCCGGATGGTGGTCCATTTTGCTGTGGGAGCAAAAGTTTCTTCATAATCGACTCCTTCTTTCTGTGCGAATCCTTTTGCCACAAACCTGGCCTTGTGCTTGTCAAGTGAGCCGTCTGCTTTGTACTTGTTCTTGTAGACCCACTTACGGCCAATTGGTTTCGTTCCCAAAGGCGGATCAACCAACTTCCAAGTGCCATTCTTTATCAAGGCATCATACTCCTTCTGCATCGCTTCTTTCCATTCATCATGAGAAGCGGCTTCTTTGAAGGAAGTTGGTTCATGATCTGTAGACAAACTCAACTCATAGTTATAAGCAATATCCATATCAACAGGGGAATCAGAATTATCTACATCACCTTTGATTTCTTGAGTGGAACTTCTTGTTCCTGTTTTTCCAACCTCATCAGGATGAACATCCTCCAGTGTCTTTGTCAGCCATTTGGGAGGACCTTTCTGAGATGGCCCGGGCTGGTCACTTGACTGAGTTGGGATTGATTCAAGATTCAATCTCCCAATTCTGTCAATCACATCATCCAATGTGTCATTCGTGGTTGTTTCTTCATGCGGGGGAGAGAGTGCTTCAGGATATGATTCCACAGTTTGATTCAATATCGGAATCCCCCCTTCAAGGTGTGGAATCACATTATCAAATTCTTGGAAAGACTTTGCATGTGTGAATCTATCTAGGCGATCAAGTTGCCGCTCAACAACCTTGTCACTCTTGGAAGATTGAAGAAATATGACATCTCTTGCTATCACAAACTTCTTATTTGCTTCATCATAGAGACGATATCCTTTGGAGGTATTGGAGTACCCCAAGAAGATACATTTGCGACTTCTAGCACCAAGTTTGTTCCTTTGACCCTTGGGTATCAAGGCATAACAGGTGGACCCAAAGACCCTGAAATGCTTTACCGAAGGAATGTGGACATGCCACATTTCAAAAGGAGTTTTGTTTCTAATTGAACTTGAAGGACACCTATTCTTTATGTAAACAGCACATAGAACTGCATCAACCCAAAACATCAATTTTACATTCTTGAAAAATAACATGGAGCGGACCATATTTAAAATGGTTTTGTTCATTCTTTCAGCTACACCGTTCTGTTGTGGATTATATGGCACAGTTGTTTGATGTTTGATTCCATGTTGACGAAGATAATTTTCAAATTCGTTTGAAGTGTATTCTTTTCCATTATCGGTACGTAGAGAGCCAATATGTGTTTGTGCATCATTTTCAATCCATGCATGAAAATTCTTGAAAGTTTGAAAAGCATCAGACTTATTCTTCAGTAAGTAAATCCAACACATTCTGGTGTAGTCATCGATAAATGTCATCATGTATTTGTTTCCATTTGCAGAAGCAATAGGCATAGGGCCACATAAATCTGAATGAACAAGTTCAAGTTTCCTATGTGCTCTTGAGTGTGAATCATGAAATGGATGTTTGCTATGCTTTCCTAGAATACAAGCATCACATTCCTTAGGTTTTCTAGGAATTGTAGGCAGTCCATCAACACCATTTTTCTTCAACAAACGAAGGTTGTCATAGTTTAAGTGTCCAAATCGAGCATGCCATAAAAGACTTGATGGAAATGTACCTTCATCATGATGTGAACTGAATGCAAAGTTTTGAGCATGAGCAGATGAACCTTTCAGCTTCAAGAGTCTCCCTTCTTCTATTCCCTCCATGACAAGTGAGTGATCTGATGCTGATCTGACCTTTGCCTTGCCATCAAACAAGTGAACTGAGTGTCCTTGCTGCCGGATTTCGATCAGGGACAGCAAGTTTCTCTTCAACTCCGGGAGGTATAGAACCTCATGTAGGATATGATGAGGAAGACCAGGCAGTTTAAGCCTGACTGTGCCAAGCCCTGATGGCTTGAGTTTGGATTTATCTGCGAAATATACTGCTCCATCAACTTTGTCAGTGAATTCTTCAAAAAAATCTCTTCTAAATGTCATGTGACATGTTGCTCCTGAATCTAGCAACCAATCATCTCTCCATGAAGTAAATGAAACATCAAATAGGTTTTCAGTTACTCCATTATTACAATGTGCTAGAACAGAATGAGCTGATTCAGCTGGTTTACCTTTGTCTTTGTCACTAGTTTTACCTCTGTCTTGATTTGTTTGCTGCTAAGCTTTAGATTGTCTGCCCCCCTTTTCTCTGAAGTTTCTTCTTTTTCTTCTACCTTCTCTTCCTCTGGATGGACCTGAAGCATGTCTCTTTTCTCTCTGTGCCAAGTAGGCAGCCCCTTTAGAAGATGAAGGGACTGTCATCTTCTTTTGGAGGAGGAGAGAAAAAAACTTTGCTGGAGAATCTCTTTTGAAGGAGAGAAAATAAAAAAGACTCTTTGCTAGAAAATAGACTGAAAAAACTCTTTGCTGCAAGTATACTGAATTTAAAAGGACAGAAACACTTTTCTAAAAATACTGATTTTAAAAGGACACAAACTCTTTGCTAAAAACTGAATTCTGCACCAAAAATATATATATATATTTTTTGTTTGGAAAAAAAAAATTGTATGAGAATATGGTGGAGGTGGCGGTATTATAAAGGCGGAATGGACAGTATTAAATGGAACGGTATTATGGAAAGCAGTGAGGATAAAGGGCGTGCTATTGTATGGAAGTGGAATGGTATTACAAATAGAATGTTTTGGGTGGTATTGAATATAATACGCGACTGTCATATGACGGATTGGCTATATGGGAGGGCCGACAGTGTATTAACATATAATGGAAAACGTTTTATATATATGGACAGACAACGTTGGATATAAAATGGAGTCGATATACAACTGCGGATATATATATATATGGAATGCTATATGGACAGCGTATGACAGTGGAATGACAGCGCGTTACATGGACAGGAGGAAGCGTGAATGTTATATAGCGTGCGGACTGTGTTGAATATATGGACAGAGGGCGGTGTTATTACACAATAGACAGCAGAGACTGTGGGAATGGGAATGGGAATGTGGAACTGGAGGACCGAGGGGCGGAGATTGTTGTAAATAGAGCGGCGTTTAAATATGACAAAGCGTGGACGGGAGCGGACAGTATATTAGGTTGAAGCGAGTGCGATGGGTTTGAAAGTAGATAGGGACGTGTGTGGTGAGCGTAGGGAAGATTGCAGAGAGGGGATGGACTGCCGAGAGGGTCGATGGGGTGAGGGTGTAGCGGATAGGGCGTATGATAGTTGCAGGCCGATGGGAGGAGGGTAGGCGTAGAGATGTGTAGGGGCAGGGCGTTGGAGGGCGTGAAGGGGTGCGTTGTGAGAGGAATGGTAAGGGACGAGCGCAGAGATATGAGACGGGTTGTATTGTGTGGAGAGGCGCCTGTGTGGAGAGCGAGGTGAGTGTGTAGCAGTCGTAGTAAGTCGATGAGTGTTGAGGCAGGAAGAGGCGCGTAGGGAACGGAGTGTATGCGTAGGGAGTGGGGAAGATAAGGCGTAGACCAGTGAGGGAGAGGGCGCAGAGTTGAGGGATGGGAGGTGAGTCGATGGAGAATGGAGGAGGCCCAAAAGGCCGTTACAAAAAAATTTTGAAATGGAATTTTGCAGAATGACAGAGCCTGCAATTTGCAGAATGACAGAGGAGCCTGCAGTCTTCAGGAGCTGGAGCTGCAGGAGCTGGAGCTGCAAATGTCAGGGCTATATAGAGAAAAAAAATGCAGAATAGCAGTCTAGCAATTAAGAGCAGCAGAAAACTATTAATAAAAAATTGACTGAGCAAAGGAGAGGGAGTTACACCACAGGCAGAAATGCCAATAGTGGAGCTGGCTCTGATACCATGTCAAACTAGGAGGTAACTCCTCAAAATCAGAATGTGTATTAGCTGAAGGATGCACATGGATTTATACATGGAGGTGAGGCTATTGGGATTCATCTCCCAATGACTCTTGGCCTTCCTTATTTCCTAATATTAATTAATATACAATATTAAATATGCACACCCATCCATAGGATTAGGTGTCAACAAATTTGACACTATGCAAGCTCTATCAAAGGCCTATGATTCAACATTGATATTGTGTGTTACATTTTCCATCTATATGAAGCAAACCTAATATCTGCTATTGAATGAAAATTCTATGAGTGACATGTTTTTTGCACTTTGGGAAACTTGTTTTAATACATTTATGGATTTTAGTGTGTTTTTATTTAGCATTCTTGCATTCTTTTCTTTTTGTGGTATTGTTTGGCTTTGTGTTTACTGCTTTTGTATTTACTAGAATCCACATTCAATAGATGCTTCTTCGCCTCTGCTCATTCACATTTCCACATTATAGTGGCTTCCCTTGGAAGTTGTTTTATCTTAAGAAGATATTGATATTCCATAGTGGCACTAACTTGATGCCTCTTTATGCAGGTTTTCCTAAAATTCATTATGGTCATGCTCATTTAACTACATATATTACTCTTTTGTTAATTATGAAGCCCATATCTATAAAAAAAATTGACATATTGATTGTCCATACTGGCACTCACTTGATGCCCCTTTTTGCAGGTTTTCCTAAAATTCTTTATGGTCATGCTCATTTAACTACATATATTACTCTTTTGTTAATTATGAAGCCCATATCTATAAAAAAAATTGACATCGTAGCTTGCTTAATAATGATTTCTTGGATATTGCAATTGTTGTATGTCCTTCCATTGAGTTATTGGTTTGTGACTGCCTCTTATTTTATTTGGTATTTTCCATTTAAGAATTTGATCGAGCACTATGCTAGCTCTATCATAGGCCTATCATTCAACATTGATATTGTGTGTTACATTTTCCATCTATATGAAGCACTCCTAATATCTGCTATTGAATGGCGATTCTATGAGTGATATGATTTTTGCACTTTACGAAACTTGTTTTAATACAATTATGGATATTAGTGCGTTTTTATTTAGCATTCTTGCATTCTTTTCTTTTTTTGGTATTGTTTGGCTTTGTGTTTACTGCTTTTGAATTTTCTAGAATATGCACTCAATAGATGCTTCTTCGCCTCTACTCATTCACATTTCCACATTATAATGGCTTCCCTTGGAAGTTGTTCTGAAGAAGATATTGATTGCACATAGTGGCACTCACTTGATGCCTCTTTCTGTAGGTTTTCCTAAAATTATTTATGGTCATGCTCATTTAACTACATATATTACTCTTTTGTTAATTATGAAGCCCATATCTATAAAAAAATTGACATCGTAGCTTGCTTAATAATGATTTCTTGGATATTGCAACTGTTGCATGTCCTTCCATTGATTTATTGGTTTGTGACTGTCTCTTAATTTATTTGGTATGCTAAAGACTAGAGTATTATCATTGAAGGTTGGGATTTTCTCACTTAGTCTAGGAATGTGTTCCCATTTTTCTGAACTTGAGATTATAGCACCTCAAATGACATCATTAAAGCTAAAAGGATGTGGTGTTTTGTCACAAATATACATTGTCGAAAATTGCACTCGCTTGATGCCTCTTTCTGCAGGTTTTTTAAAAATTATTTATGGTCATGCTCCATTAACTATATATATATTAGTCTTACATATATTATTAAACTCATATTTATAAAGTTTGTTGACATTGTATCTTTCTTAATGATGATTTCTTGATTGTTGCAGCTGATGCATGTCCTTATATTGACTTGTTCGTTTTCTTGTCGTGCACCTCAAGTGGTCCAAAGGGGTTGTTGGCTCTACAGAGACTCCAATTTGGAACTTCTAGATTTGTCTTACACATTCTTGACAAAATTACTGTCCACCATTATTTCTTGTCCCTAATTAATTATTACTTCAGAGACTTAAAATTATTAGTACCTTTTTTGTCAAAAAAAAATTAAATCCTTTTTCTCCCTTGCATATTCCTAAGGTTTTGACTTTCAGGCTTGAAAATATCTTGAGAATTCAACATTGATTCCACTCCATAGGATAAGGTCACTTTCGAAGCTCTGTGAGTTGGATTTATCCGATGCAATTATTAGCCAAAAAGGAAAGCTCAAAGAGAAAAGACAAAGTGTCTTGCTTTCTATTGATCCAAATCTCGGAGCTAACTCTGAACTCGGTGGAATAGACATTAAAATACCAATTCAAGCCAAGAAACTGGCTATCATAATAGAATTGATCAACACACACTGAAAGAAAGAAGAGTGTCAGAGATTGAAATTAGTCAAATTGCTTCCTTTCCCGCCCTTTTTGTAGACCTATGCTTCATCTCGAGGGAAGGAAATGAAGTCAAAGATGAGCTTCGTTCTCATTGTCTTGCCTTTGGCTAGGAGAATATTTTTTTACATATATACATGTTTAAAACATTGTTAATTTCATCTCACCATGTCATGATCATTGTTTCATATCTTGAACACATTAAGAAATATGGAGTTGTATGAAACAACTTTCTTTTTTTTAATAGTCCAATCAAGATATATATGATTTTTAAAATAAAAACCATACACTTTGTGAAAAAAGAAGCACCCCAAACACAAGATATAATCTAATAGAAAATTCTTAATCTTAAGCCAAGGTTAGCCTCTAATAATTGAAAAAACCAGTGTGTTCCAATGCACAAGAAATACTAGTGAATAGTACATATTTGTAAGGTAGAATTTCAATCCTTAAAAATAGTGTTTACTGCTTTTGTATTTACTAGAATCAGCATTCAATAGATGCTTCTTCACCTCTGCTCATTCACATTTCCACATTATAGTGGCTTCCCTTGGAAGTTGATTTATCTTAAGAAGATATTGATATTCCATAGTGGCACTCACTTGATGCCTCTTTCTGCAGGTTTTCCTAAAATTCTTTATGGGATATAATCTGATAGAAAATTCTTAATCTTAAGCCAAGGTTAGCCTCTAATAATTGAAAATCCAATGTGTTCCAATGCACAAGAAATACTAGTGAATAGTACATATTTGTAAGGTAGAATTTCAAACCTTAAAAATAGGGACAAAAATCTAGGAAAATTAATCCATATCGGATTAATCCATATGGGAATTACAAAATTGTATATTTTTTTTACCTATTTCTTATATGATATTCTTTCCTATGCTATTTCCTTACGACGTTTCCTTTGCAACATGTGGTGCAATTGCTAATTATGACTAAATTTAATATTTTCCTTTTATATTAATTCCTTAACGTCTATTTTGATTATTTTATTGTTTCTTTAAATGTTCATTTTTTTGTTATTTTGCATCCCTACAAATATATAATGGTTGTGTTGGATCAGTGCTTTCATCCAAATCTTATGGATTTACCATAAGTATTTTCATAACATTATAAATCACAGAAATTTATATTCTCAAAAAATAATTTTGACTCAAATTTTTAAGTTTTTCCTTTTATTTGAATTTTTAATAAAATTAATTTAAAAAAAAAGAAAAAACCAAAACTTTACCATCAAAATTAGAACTTATAAAAGTTTAGAATAATAATCTAAATATACTTTGTTAATTTTACTAAGAAATCAAGCACACCTCTTATTGATAAATTTATTAATTAAACATATTATTTTAAAATACTTGGACTTTATTGTGATGCAAAATGTGAAACCAAAATGTGAACTTTACTGGAATATAAGAAACTTAATAAGTTGTCTTTTTAAATGTTATTTTTTGAAGTTTTAAATGTGGATATTTAGCAGAAATGTGGCAGAAAAATTTGTGATGAAATTTTGATTTGTGTTTGTTTACTTTTTATTTATTTTTACTGTATATATGAATACATATATAAAATTGGCACTTTTCTATTAAAAAATTAATTTTTGACTGAAATTTTTAATTTTTTAATTTAAATTTTAAATAAGATTAATTCAGAAAAAGATAGAACTTTACAATCAAAATTGGAACTTAAATCATTTTAAAATGATAATTTAAATATGTTTTAATGACATAAATAATGTAATGGTTATATGGGGAAATTTGGTCCTACAAATGTGATTTAATGGTTAGATAAATGTGGTTTAATGGTTAGATAGAAAAGTTTAATCCTGCAGATCGAAGTTTGGTCCTAAAAATATCCTTGTGAGCTGCTCCAGGGACCATTTCTTCAGTTGAACAAAAAAATCTAAATATACTTTGAAAATTTTACAACCCATACGTCTTTTACACGACACTCCAACCCTTTCTGATCTTACAAACCAGGATGTTCTTCACAAAAAATGGTAGATTGATTTCGGTTACAGAATGGCCCCTTCCCATAATTTCAGATACAGTCACTTTCATTTACATATTGCAACACAAACAAATATGAGCAGAATACTTTGACAAGTTATAGGATGTAATAATCTTTGAAAGTTGTTTGTGATTTTAGTTTTTGTGGAATACTTTGAATTATGAATGAACTGAAGGAAAGAAAGATCTATATATATGTATTACTTATCAATATAAAATGTAGTTTTTTTTTGTGGAAGGGAACTTGAAGGTGGTTCTGAATTCATTCAAGTAGAGGGAAAATGATTCAATTTAGTTTCACTACAAAATTCCAATTATTTCTCTCCTTCCTATTCTTACTACTAACATTAGCATTAGCCCAGTCGGATATCCCTATCGGATTCGAGGGATTGGGAGTGAGTTGCGGTGGCGAAGCTATGATGAATGGCAGTGTTTTCAAAGGGAACTTGAAGGTGGTTCTGAATTCATTAGTTGAAAATGTGAACAAGACGGGCTACAACATTTCATGGCATAGAGAGAATGGAGATAAGATAGACAGTCTTGTTCAGTGTAGGGGAGACCTCAACTCCCCTACTTGTGCAGAATGCTCTTCATCGACTCATGGTGTCAGTTCCGGAAGCGTGCAGCTAAAAGGGTGCTTTATGAGATATTCCACTCACAATTTCTATTCACAATTGAATACAATGGTCATAGAACCATGCATAAATAATACATATTCAAATGCAACGGGTAGGAATGGGTCGATTTCCAGTCTTTTGAGGACACTTGTGGAGAGAACTGTGTCTAGTGATGTGGGTTACAGTACATAAAATGAGAGTGGGATTTATAGTCTGGGTCAATGTTGGAGAGATCTTATGAAGAATCAGTGTGAGCAGTGCCTCAACTTTGTGTACAAGTATCTCCTCCAATGTTCAGAAGGAAAGGGCTTTCCTAAAATATACAAATATCTAGCTTAAAGCCATTACAATAAATATGATGGTATTTACCCTCTAGTCTTCATATCTTCATATCTTAGTGGCATGGATGTACCTACAATGTACCAATGCACAATGGACCATCTTGCAGCTCACACTCATCTGTGTGAACCATCGCACCCATCTGCATTAACCATTACTCATTTATCTGCCACCATGTTAAGCATAATATTTCCTTGTCATAAGTCACCATCACTTCTTGTTTTGATGTCTTCAACAAGCTTTTATAGCATGATTAGTTAAAGCCTTAATCAATAAATAATTAATCTTTAAGTGATCCATTAACACTTATTCATGTGCATACATGAGATGTGAATACAACATCACAACATGCTTCCTTCTAACATCTCTACCTTAGTGTGAATAAGTAATATTCAATTCATGTCAAATAATCTCCACATTATTATGACACTTCTCACATGCTCACATTCGTACAAGAAAAATCACTACAACTGTCCAAGAATTCCTTCAATGGAAAATGGCACAAGGTGCATTTGTGTTACTTAAACTTTAGCAAAAAAAAACAGCCCTTCAGCTATTGCTTTTGGTACTAAAGCTAACATGATGAATGTTGTTCCTATGCATACAATGCATAAAGTTTCTAAAATAATTTTCCAAAAGAATACTTAACACAATAGAGCATGCAAACACATTTTTACATATCTTCTTTTCAAATATTATACTAACATCTTTTCCAATGTAGTCTAACACAACATGCTATCTTTTCCCACATACAAATATGTATATTCTTTCCAACGAAAGTTAATACAAATATTGCATGCCTATGCATGATCTTATTCCAAATGAAACTAACATAACATTTATGATAGCATAAAGTAGTCGCATATAAGTTTTCCTAAGGAAACATGATAAGTCAATATTTCTTCTTTCCATGCAAAGAACATATCTCTACAATAGCTTTTCTTAATGTATGTAACACAAATTCCCTTCTTGGAATTACACATCATTAACTATTTTTTTCATGTAAAAATATACAAAATTTATTTCTCAAAAGGAAGTTAGTATAACTTAGTTACTTTATGTAGTTCCTCATGCTTCCCTTTCACAAAAATTATTATAGATAACCATCTTTTATGCACAAAACTAGGAAACCATAACAAGGTTAACTTGACCTTTTATACACCTAAATCAAGAACTAGCCATGCAATCTTTTCAAGAGGTTACCCTTTTCAAGAAGGTACCATAATTAACCCTTATATTGTGCATAAGAACTAACAAGACCTTTTTAAAATAATAACAAAGTTAACCTTTTATACATTAACCCATGCAATTAAATCAAAATACCCAATATACAACACAATAATAACTTGCTCTTTTACCCACCAGATAAAGATAAATATATTCTTTTAACATAATGGACTTATCTTTCACTCACAGGATAAGATATTATTTCCAAAGAAAATCCTATAACTTATGTTAAATGTAACTTTTGCAAACTCTTGCAAAGGAATTATATTTTCTCATATACTTATTTCATCTTGATATGAGAATAAATTGGAAAATATGTCAAGTAAATAATCAACAATGAATTTTTTTTTCAGTCACATCCCAATAAACTAAAATACATTTTTCTTTATATGTAACTCATCCCAAGAAAGATGAGCAAAAATACTTACTTATTCTTTACTATTTTCCCATAATATTTTCCCAAGAAAAGCTATATGTTTTATATATTTTCATTTATATCTTTCAACTCACAAAAAAGATTAAAAATTAGCAAGGATTACTTATCTCCTTCATTGTATTCATCTTTCCTTTTAGGCACGGCCAGAGTTCTTTAAAAACTGAGAGGTTAAACACGACATCCAATGGCTCCTTTGAACTTTCGCAAACTACCCTAACGACTACCAAAAGAAATACAAAGCCCAAAGCTCTCTCTTCAAATCCTTCTTCCCTGCTGTAATATTTATTATAATTTTGTGCATGCATAGGATATTTAAGAAATACAAAGCCCAAAGCTCTCTCTTCAACGCCTTTCGCCCTGCTATAATATTTATTTTAATTTTGTGCATGCAGAGGATATTTAAGAAATACAAAGCCCAAATATATTTCTTCAAAGCCTTCCACCCTGCTGTAATATTTCTTTTACTTTTGTGCATGCAGAGGATATTTAAAAGTGAGAGATTAGGAATCGCATGTAACAACTCCTTGCTCCTTTAAACTTTATGCACTTTCCAAAATGCTCCAGGTTGTAATATCAAAATGCAGTCACCCCCTCCTCTGTCATTATCACATTATGTAAAAAGAATAAGGTTAATATTCGGTAGTTTCACCTTACCGAACCCTAACTACCTTCTGAAAACCAACTCCATTAAATTAATAATATTTGTTTATTAATCCCACGTCTAGTTACGTGGTTTTAGGGATGTTACATACCCCCCCCTTAAAGAGAATACCGTCCTTGGTATGCTTCTCTCACTGAAACTTAAAATTATACTCATGATATAATAATATAAACAACCCAAAGGGGGTCCTTCCCCTTCGCAATGAAACACTTTCTTTTCCTTAAATGCCATTAATTGAAACAATAATGTTTTTATCCATAATCATAAGCATGTATAGCTCAAAAAATAAAATATTCCATTTCGATTTTTAACCACTTATCCATTATTCAAATTCAAAATAATATAGAAAAATACTATACCAACTTACCATTACTTACCAATTACTATTGGAAATAATGATGGATTTTACACAAGCTCCCTGAGAATGGTTGAACAACCCAACAACACTCCGTGGAAAGAGCCTATAATGTATGACTAATAAATTCAATCACATTAGTCGCATAGTTTCAATCAAATGAAATACTTGCAACTATCAAACATTCATGCAATATCAAGAGATGTTTTAATCAGAGTACTTCCACAAGTACTCAGAGAACATCAACCCTCTAATCAATGCATCACGTGCACATTGTCTTAGCTCCTGCTAAAGACATCCACACAGTACTTCAAAAAGTACTCAGAGAGAACCTAGCTCTCTAATCTTACCAATGGTTAATCAATGCACCATGGGCATATCCTAGCCTCTGCTAAGACATTCAAACAAATTAGTAATAAAATAAATGAACTTATACATTCTGTAATTTATTTTCTGAGCGCTAAGCTCATTTCCTCTTAATATCTACATAAGATATTTACACAATCATATAAAAATTCATTTTAATATAACACATAACTTATTACTTAACTTGTTCTGCTATGAGAACCATAATGGTAAATAAAATTCTCCTCCCAACCCATGGGAGTTGGTTTCCACAACCAAATCGAGTCATTTTCACATCCAGACAGTTATTTGACAAAAGACCATTCTAGGTCCAGTATGGATTCCTCTTGGCAACATCATCTCTATTCCTCTGACAACGTCCTATCTATGAGGAATTTTGGGCCACCTCCAACAGGCTCCAAAATCAATAGAGTTGCCTCAGGTTTTTCCCCTTCACCATCTTGGCTAACTCTCATCCCTACTGAGATCATATATCTCTAGGGAGAGGAAATTCGGGCAGGTAAGTGCCATCAACCCCTCTGGGCAGGCAACCACCATCAACCCAGGCCTTCTAGCCTTTCAGAATTGTTCACAATTGTCTAGCATGTTAAATTTCTCTTTCAGCATTCTTTCCCATAGTAGATTACATAATAAACTTTATGCACATTATACATAAAGAAAAAAAAACTTTGTGTACATCATACATCATACTTTCCCTTAACATGGGTCCAATGATATCTAGATTAACAGGAAACATGACTAACATACATGTGTTGTACATTGTTATTTCCCAAATAACAAAATCATGCACATTAAAACATGATACCATGTGTTTATACATTATTATTTCCCAAATAACACAATCATGCACATTATAACATGATATTTTAACATTTACTATTGCAATTCGCATTGCAATGTTTGTGATGTTTTATATTCACAGGTTTTATGTTTCCATTAAGCTACTCATGCTTACTATATGCAACAATGCTAATCGTAAATATGCATTTCTTAAGCACATATTATACGCAATCATTTTAATTTCCTGCCTAAAATGTTGTCATGCATACAATTATATACAAATATTCATTAATGTGTATGTGTCAATAACGATTAAGGTATGAGTGCAAACATTTCCAATTCCCCCAATGTTCTGTTACCAACAGAGTGATACATGAAGTAATTACCATAATCACTTGTTCACAACTTTCAAATAGTTTTAGTCAAAATCGATTCGTGCATATAACTTTCATTAGTTAGTCATTCATAACTAATCAATGCTATTAATAATCTTAATGCATCCATGACACGACTCATTCAAAAATTAGTCATTCAATGCCACTAATAATCTTAATGCATCCATGACGACTCATTCAAAAACGAGTCAATCAACTAGTCATTATAGTCAAGACCCATTAAGTATTTTTTAACATCTAAAAGGCTTCATTCAATTTAATTTTAAAACACTCTATCATCTTATATAAGGACTTTCCTCATCCTTTGCATTCATGCATTAGTTTAACACATCATCACTATACGCATTCATCTTTTTCAAGTAGTGCATGGTAACTTTAGTTATGCTCACTAAATGTATGAGTAATATGTCATATACCAAAGGTTAATAAACAACTCTCACTTTCCCTAGTGAGTACTCAGGTTGTTCATAAGTACAACAAAGGTTTTATTGTCTTCTCACTTTCCCTAGTGAGTACCCAGGTTGTTCATAAATACAACAAAGGATTTATTGTATTTCATCCTCAACAAGATTCCAATGTTATGAAAATTGTTTTTGAACAACATTTATTACTCGTTACTCTTTAATGTAGTTATAAACATGAATCACACATCTCATGTCAAGAGTAGACTACTGCATATATCATTCAATATGTAGATTGCTAGAATCATATATCAATCAATATGTAAATTTCTAGAATCATACCTTAATTGATGTCCATTAGTAACATACCTCAATTTCTCTTCACTTAACAAAACCCAAAGGCGCTAGTGTTGCAACCTTTAGCTCTGATACCACTTGTAACATACACCGATAACTTCACATGGAAATGCAGGAGTTAATTTTTTTTATACAAGTTACCCATGAGTAACTTATCCAAATCACTATTAAATATTCCTTTCTACTCATTAGATAGAATGTTCACCAGTTCATAGTGTAACCTTAGTATAAGAATAGTAAGTTGCTTAAACATTAACAACCTCTATTGTAGTACATTAACATAAAATTGTATGAGATACCTTGCATTCATTTCATTATTCATGTAGTCATCACATACTTGACATTATGAATATCACCACATGAAAGGAATCAACATCAGCAATTTGACACAATAATCAATCACATCATTGAACACCAATATACCCTGGAAACCCCGTAGGGTGAAAACCAACAACGTTTAATTTTATTATTAAACACTCGTGAGGGTGTTCAACCCTCACTCAATGGCTTATAAGGGAGACCATCCCTTAACCATCATTTATAAATCTTACAAGGAAATATACAAATATCTAGCTTAAAGCCATTACAATAAATATGATAGTATTAACCCTCTCGTCTTCGTATCTTCATATCTTAGTGGCATGGATGTACCTACAACGTACCAATGCATAATGGACCATCTTACAACTCACACTCATCTGCGTGAACCATCGCACCCATCTGCATGAACCATTACTCATTTATTTGCCACCATGTTAAGCATAATATTTGTTTTTTATAAGTCACCATCGCTTCTTGTTTTGATGTCTTCAACAAGATTTTATAGCATGATTAATTAAAGCCTTAATCAATAAATAATTAATCTTTAAGTGATCCATTAACACTTATTCATGTGCATACATGAGATGTGAATACAACATCACAACATGCTTTCTTCTAAAATCTCTACCTTAGTGTGAGCAAGTAATAGTCAATTCATGTCAAATAATCTCCACATTATTATGACACTTCTCACACACACTCACATTCATACAAGACAAATCATTACAATTGTCCAGGAATTCCTTCAATGGAAAATGGCACAAGGTGCATTCGTGTTACTTAAACTTTAGCAAAAAAAACCAGCCCTTCAGCGATTGCTTTTGGTACAAAAGCTAACATGATGAATGTTGTTCCTATGCATACAATGCATAAAGTTTCTAAAATAATTTCCCAAAAGAATACTTAACGCAATAGAGCATGCAAACAGATTTTTAGATATCTTCATTTCAAATATTATACTAACATATTTTCCAATGTAGTCTAACAAAACATGCTATCTTTTCCTACATACAAATATGTACATTCTTTCCAACGAAAGTTAATACAAATATTGTATGCCTATGCATGATCTTATTCCAAATGAAACTAACATAACATTTATGATAGCATAAATTAGTCGCATATAAGCTTTCCTAAAAAAACATGATAAGTCAATATTTCTTCTATCCATGGAAATAAATTCCCTTCTTGGAATTACGCATCATTAACTATTCTTTTCATGTAAAAATATACATAATTTATTTCTCAAAAGGAAGTTAATATAACTTAGTTACTTTATGTAGTTCCTCATGCTTCCCTTTCACGAAAATTATGATAGATAATAATCTTTTATGCACAAAAATAGGAAACCATAACAAGGTTAACTTAACCTTTTATACACCTAAGTCAAGAAGTAGCCATGCAATCTTTTCAAGAAGGTACCATAATTAACCCTTATATTTTGCATAAGAACTAAGAAGACCTTTTTAAAATAATAACAAAGTTAACCTTTTATACAACAACCCATGCAATTAAATCGAAATACCCAATATACAACACAATAATAACTTGTTCTTTTACCCACTAGATAAAGATAAAGATATTCTTTTAAAATAATGGACTTATCTTTCACTCACAGGATAAGATATTCTTTCCAAAGAAAATCCTATAACTTATGTTAAATGTAACTTTTGCAAACTCTTGCAAAGGAATTATATTTTCTTATATATTTATATCATCTTGATATGAGAATAAATTGGAAAATAAGTCAGGTAAATAATCAACAGTGAATTTGTTTTCAGTCACATCTCAATAAACTAAAATACATTTTTCTTTATATGTAACTCATCCCAAGAAGATGAGCAAAAATACTCACTTATTCTTTACTATTTTCCCATAATCTTTTCCTAAGAAGAGCTATTTGTTATATATATTTTTATTTATATCATTAAACTCACAAAAAAGATTAAAAATTAGCAAGGATTACTTATCTCCTTTGTTAACAATGTTACCGATGAAATAGGTAACCTGACCTCAAAACGGGAACTCTAGCCCAAAAATGCTCAAAAAACATGAAAAAACACCCCCAAAAAAAAAAATGTGTCTTCCAGAACGCACTTGTTTTTTTTCGAAGGTCAATTTTCAACATTTTCTAAAATTATGCTAAAAACAAAATTGTTTGTTGAAAAAAGGATTGAAAAAACACCCCCCAAAAAAAAAGTGTGTCTTCCAAAACGCACTTGTTTTTTTTTTAAGGTCAAATTTCAACATTTTCTAAAATTATGCTAAAAACAAAATTGTTTGTTGAAAAAAGGATTGAAAAAACACCCTCAAAACAAAACCAGTTGATGCTGGAATAACAAAAAAAAAAAATTGTCATAATTTTGACACTTGTAACAATGGAATTAAAGACAACATATTAGGACATTTTTTAAAATCGTAAATTTCTAACATTTTTGATAGATGATGTTAAAGATAAACAAATACATGTCTGGAGGGCTTATAATTTTGAACAATTTTCATCCATGTTGTTAAACATAAAATATCTTGACTTTAAACAACCCCAAATTTGTAATTATTTTCAACCATAACCTTAAAAATAAAGGTAAATCTAAAGTTTTCTGATATGAAAGTGTTCTTGTACTTGGTAGGTATGGAGAAAATATAAGACTTAATTTTAAAACGAGAAACAAGTAAGAGTAATTTTAATTTTAAAGAATAAAAACTTATCTTTTTTCAAATCTTAGCATAAGACAAATTTAAATATAATTTCAACCAAAACCTAAAAATAAAGCATCAAAACAAAGTGTTATGTTTCAATGACGCATATAATTATTAAAACTTTTAAAAATATCTTATACCAAATGGTAACAATACATAATATCATGGTAATATCACTGCATAATCTAAAAATTCAACATTAGTTTCTATTTTCTATTTTACTTATAATTAAAATATCAACATTGGTACATTGAATATAACATAAATTATTTTTGTAATTCATTGTTACATTGTCGATATTCTAAAAAAATGAATTCTTCATAATTAAACGTATAATTCAACAAACATAGAAATGTCTCAGAACTTCATGAAAAATGAGATGGAAGTCAAAAATTTTATTTCAAGTTACCATGCAAACATCAATTACATAAAAGTGTCTTAGATAGTTATTCAAAATCAACCATAGGTTGTTTTATTCGTCATCATCTTGGGATATGGACAGCTAGAGTACGGATGAAGATGATCATATTCTTCTCTTTCAAAGTGAATGCTCCCTTACGGGTCAAGTCTGTGAGGCTGTTCGAGTTCCGTCTTGTGAGTCTGTGTCTGGAAATGCTGTGATCATTGTGATAATTGTTCGATAGCAATTTCTTCAAAGTATTTATAGTCACATAACGAAGGTTCCTCTCTTTGGTTAGAAGTCATACACAATGTAACAATATCAATTTTAAGACATCATAGGCGGCTTGATTTTATGTTTATGCTTTCTTTTCTCTTCTGTAATTCTTTTTTTCCACTACCATCTAAACCGCCCTTTCGTGAAGGGTGAGTGCTTGTATGTCTGTTATTACATGTATTGTAATCTATATTGTTTTCATTAATGACCTTTATAACCTTGGCAATCCAGAATGGATAGCCACGTGGATCTTCATCTGCTAACACTGCTATCATGCAACCCTCCTTAAGATCTTGCACAGAACCCCTGTAAAGGTCTTCCATGGCTTCACGTTGTGCACGTGATCTTCTAGAACCAATATAGATTTCTCTTTCCTCTACCAAAACAAAGTGTTATGTTTCAATGACGCATATAATTATTAAAACATTTAAAAGTATCTTATACCAAATGGTAACAATACATAATATCATGGTAATATCACTGCATAATCTAAAAATTCAACATTAGTTTCTATTTTCTATTTTACTTATAATTAAAATATCAACATTAGTACATTGAATATAACATAAATTATTTTTGTAATTCATTGTTACATTGTCGATATTCTAAAGAAATGAATTCTTCATAATTAAAACATATAATCCAACAAACATAGAAATGTCTCATAACTTCATGAAAAATGAGATGGAAGTCAAAAATTTTATTTCAAGTTACCATGCAAACATCAATTACATAAAAGTGTCTTAGATAGTTATTCAAAATCAGCCATAGGTTCTTGCACACCATCATAATCCACATCTTCAGATGAATGGCTCGATGCAGATGAAGATGATCCATATTCTTCTCTTTCATCAACTAGTGCTCCATCTCAGTCAACATGCATGCCCACCATTTCAGAGTTCAAAAGTCTTGTAGAGCTACGTCTACATTCTGCAGAGTCCCATTTCAACAGTAATTGTTCTGGTAGCAATTTCTTCAAAATATTTATGGTCTGCAACCGAAGAGTTCCTCTCTTTGTCAAATTGAAGTCATACACAAGTATGTCAACATCCTCCAATTTTAAGACATCTATGCGGCGACGATTTATATTTGCGCCCTTTCTTTTTCTCTTTCTGCCAATTCTTTTTTCCACTACCATCTCTGGCTTGTACACACCATTGAAAGGGTGGGTACTTGTGGCATACCAATGTACATCAACAGCTGTAATCTCTTCATTTTCATTAATGACTATAACCTTGGCAATCCAGAATGGATAGCCAAGTGGATCTTCATCTGCTAACACTGCTATCATGCAACCCTCCTTAAGATCCTGCACAGAACCCCTGTAAAGGTCTTCCATGGCTTCACGTTGTGCACGTGATCTTCTAGAACCAATATAGATTTCTCTTTCCTCTACTGTGGGAAATTAATAATAGCTTGAGGCTGTTGTTGTTCAACATTGTGTGTTTCTTGATGTTCATGTTCATTTGGCATATTTTGTGGCAAAAAAAAAGGAGTCTTCAAAAGCGTATCCTCATTTACTGATCTTGAAATCATATCACTTTGATTCTAAAAAAAGACTCCCACCAAACTGAATCAGCAACATCGAAGTATTCATATGTATCTCTAATACATATTTTAATTTCCTCTAGACATTCAAAATAATTTATCTCTCTCTTCTGCCTTCGTGCATTATGGAGTTCGGAAACTGACTGTAATAACAATATCTTTGATGAAAACATTGGACGCTCTGGAATGAACTTCAAAAATGCTAAACTTGATGATGGTCCCCATTCTTCAATAGTTGAATACTTCTTGCCCCATATAAGTGTTATCCCGTCAATTTTTTTGATATGAAATTGATGCTGGAAGCTAATGTCGTTAAGTTTTTCAATGCATTTCTCCTCACCATGCGATCCAAAAATAAACCTTCGCATGTCAATAGTTTCTTCCAACACATGAAAAACAGGCTCTGGAATGTACGATTTCTTAATACATTCAATTAATGATGACAGGCTCCCAACACCTTTCCTCCTCAATGTTACTGAAAAACGACTGAACATTTGATCAATATGATCATGAGTATGCCCAACAAGAAGGAAACCAACCTGTATCTTTTTAAAAATCCCCAATTCAACAAGCATGTTTAGATACCCAAAAAGAACTTGATTTTTGTTCTCACGACTTGTGTTGTCTAATTGTAAATACAAAACCTCAGGAAGAATCCCAGACCAATGAGTAACCACATCATGGATTATAGTTATGGTCAGATTTGCATCATTGTGAATATTTGGAGTTGTGAAGAAAACTCTTGGAAGCATCTTCTCATTAAATACCATACAACCAACCAAGTGAAACTGAATGAAATTTTCCTCCTGTAATTTTTTTGGCGTGCGGACAAAATGTGGAAGAAGTGTTTTCTTTTGGTCCATACCATCAATTATCATTCCCAAATATTTATTTGGATGATCATAACACTTCTTTCGATGTTTATACAACTTTTGTCTTTCACTTGTTTGCTGATTGCGATGGTCTTGAAGTTCTTTGACAACGGAATCTGTACATAAAATAAAAGAAACATATGAATAAATATATTTTCATAGTTGATAAGTATCAAATTTTGAAAAACAATGTTTTGAACACATACCTCTTTCTGCCCCTTGACATTTATCTCTTTTTGCTTTAAGAGAAGCACATGTGCTGCAAATCCCCATCCTTGTCTTCTTAGGAATACGAACATTGTTGAATTCGGTTTTCCATATCCTTGTAAAATAAGAATATGTAATAAAATTACCAATTCCTTCAACAGCTTCTGCATAATCTTTGTATAACATGAATATTTCTCGTCTCGAGAAATTATCTGGAATATGTATTGTATCTTTATTTGGCATACACTCTCCATGATTTGAAAAAAAGTCTTTCATCCATGTCTTAGAAGTATTTGCAAACGGCTCCACCTCCCGTTTATGACGTGCTTCTGAATAATATGTGGGATCCTTTTCCAATCTATCCTGGATTCTTGACAAACGACAATTACCAATTGAATACAACATTTTGAATGCCTTTCTGCAAAGCAATACATTCCCAATATGATAATCATAACCTGTTAGTGTAGATTGCATGCAACCCACTAAATATGAATTTTGCATGCTTTTATTCATTGACATATATGTTTTCCTTTTCTGCAAAGCAAAGTTGAAATCCATATTTTTCAAGCAATCCCTTCGACAACATGCACTTGAAATCAAATCAACGACAGAACTTTTTGTCGTGAGATATTTTGTCCTCGCCCTTGTATAACTGGAATGCCTTTGATTGATATGAAAAGGTCTACTCCTACTCCTAGTTGCAATATTTGCTTGCAACGACCTCATCATTCCATCATCCTTTGTAAAAGTAGTTTCATCACCATTAGAAGGAATATTATCCCCACTATCATCATCCTCAACATAGTTAAGAAATTCATCAACATCATTGCATGGAAAATTTTCTTCACCATCATCAGTTGAAGAAAACATTTCATAAGAATCATCGACAGTTTTGTAACCCTGACTCAAAAGAAATTCTTCACCATCTTGACCCATGCTTTCAAATTCTTCCCTGGGAGGATTCAATTCTTCATCACCATGATTGTCTTTGAAATGGTCACTTGGAGAAAATGCAATATTCAGATTTGTGTCTTTAAAATTATCATTTGCAAGAAACTCTTCATCCTCCCCTTCCTCAGTGGTGTTCTCATAATCCTTGGAATTAGGCATAAGTGGAAGCTTTGAATTTGTATTCACTAGAATTTCTTCACCTTGCCCCTCCCCTTCCTCACTAAAGCTCTCATAGTCCTTAGGATTGGGAATAAGTGAATGCCTTGAATCTATATTTATTGGAAATTCTTCATCCCCCCCTTCATCGGTGGTTAAATTATAATCGTTATGATTAGGATGAAGTGAAAATTTTAGCTTTGGAAATTCATCCCCGTCTTCATCAGTGGTGCTGTCATAATCCTTAGGATTAGGACGAAGTGGATATTTTGACGCTGCAAATTCTTCATTCCCCTCTTCCTCAATGGTGCTGACATAATCCTTAGGATTAGGACGAAGTGCATATTTTGACTTTGCAAATTCTTCATTCCCCTCTTCATCTGTGGTGCTGACATAATCCTTAGGATTAAGACGAAGTGGAAATTTTGAATCTGGAATTTTTTCATCCCCCTCTTCATCAGTGGTGCTTGCATAATCCTTAGGATTAGGACGGAGTGGAAATTTTGACGCTGTAAATTTTTCATTTCCTTCTTCATCAGTGGTGTTGGCATAATCCTTAGGATTGGGACGAAGTGGATGTTTTGACTCTGAAACATTATCATTCCCCTCTTCATCAGTGGTGCTCGCATAATCCTTACGATTAGGACAAATTTGATATTTTGACTCTGGAAATTTTACATCCCCCTTTTCATCAGTGCTGCTGGCATACTCCTTAGGATTACGACGGAGTGGATATTTTGACTCTACAGATTCTTCATTCCCCTCTTCATTTGTTGTTCTCATATAATCCTTAGGATTAAGCTGAAGTGGATATTCTTCATCTTCCTCTTCATCAATGGTGTCCTCATAATCCTTGGGATTAGGACGAAGTGAAACTTTTGACTCTACAATTTCTTCATCATGCCCTTCATCACTGTTGCTTTCATAATCCTTAGGATTGAGAGTAAGTGGTATAACTGGCGCTCGATTTTTTGACTCTCTATTCATGGTGAATGAACTCTCGTTATATTCATCACTTTGAATAGAGTTGTTACGTGACGAAGATGTTGATGTTCTAGAAAGAAAAACTTCATTATCAGAAGAAACCATGGCTTCCAACAAGAATAGGTTGAATGATACAAATGCCTCTCCCACTTACAATATATAGCTTAAAGACTGAAAATTTCCCTCCAAATTTTCCCTCCAAAAAAAATCGCGAAAAAAATTTCCCTCCAAAAATTCCCTCCAAAAAAATTCACGAAAAACTTTAACTATTTTAACTATAATGACTACATGTAAATATTTTAAATTTTTTATTTTAAACTTACGTTATATTCATCTAAAATATATTTCAATTTTTTTTTTAAATATTCCTTTCATGCATGTCTTCGAAACTAGAATAATTTTCTTATTTGAATAGTTTAATATTGACTACATGTAAATATTTACAAAAATAACATGATGTAAATATTAACTATTTAAACTATAATTAACTACATGTACATATTTTAGATTTTAAAATTTAATCGCATGATTTTAGACATTGATTACATATAAATATTAACTATGATAACTAAATACAAATATTAACTATTTTATCTATAATATTAAATATAATTAACTACATGTAAGTATTTCATATTTTAATTTTTAATCCGAGATTATATTTGAATTATTCAACATTCAGTACATGTAAATATTAATTATGATGACTACATGCAAATAATAAGTAGTTTAACTATAGTATGAACTATAATAAATTAAATGTAACATTCAGTGCATGTAAATATTAATTATGATAACCACATGCAAATAATAAATAGTTTAACTATAGTATGAACTATAATAAATTAAATATAAATATTTTAAATTTGAAATTTTAATCCCACATTCATTAAACAGTAAATCAATCAGACAATATACGATATTGAAAAGGAACGATTGTTTCTATTCATCACATCACATCAAGTTTTCTGGTATTTGTCTGAGCAAATTTCTGGAGGTGTTGCGTTGGCATTGGTAACTTCGTGGAGGCATTGCATTGGCATTGGAAGCTTTGTGTTGCTATTGGTAATTTTGTGGAGGTGTTGCATTGGCATTGGTAACTTCGTGAAGGCATTGCATTGGCATTGGAGGCATTGTGTTGCTATTCGTAATTGTGTGGAGGCGTTGTGTTGGCATTGGTGACAACAACTTCTTGCATTTCAAAGGTTAGTTTTCCTTCTATTCTGTCAATTTAGAGATGATTTTGGGAAAAATCTGTTTTTCTATAGTTTTTTTTGTGTTCAAAAACTACTTTTTTAAGGTTTTTAGGTTCAAAAACCTTGATTTTTTTATATTTTTTTAGTGAAGAAAATGCAAAAAAAACTGAATTTTTTAGGGTTTTAAGAACAAAAATTTAGATTTTTTTTTTTCTTTTTTAAGACTTATAGGTTCATTTACACATAAAAATCCATAAAACGACCATGCACATAAAAAAAAATGGCCTTATAACATTTTTTATTTGTATTTTTTTTTATCATAAATATATGAGTGATTTCATTATTTAAATTTTTTTTTTTATTTGAGAATTTTTTATTTTATATTTTATTTTATTTTATTTTTTTAATTTTAGATCTTTGTTTTATTTTTTTAATTTTAAATCTTTAATTTTTTTTTCCTTTATTGTTTTGTTATATATATACATATATATTTTTTAATTGTATTGTGTTATAGTTTTTTTCTTTTTTCTTTTAATTATATTATTATCTTAAAACAAATGTTTTTTTTTATAGTTTATTATATTGTTTTTTTTTTTTTTTTTTTTAATTATATTATTATCTTAAAACAAATGTTTTTTTTATAGTTTATTATATTGTTTTTTTTTTAATTATATTATAATCTTAAAACAAATGTTTTTTTTTTTATAGTTTATTATATTGATTTTTTTTTAAATTATATTTTCAAATTGTAAAATTTAAAAAAAAAAATAATAATAATATTTATTTGTTTTATGGGGTGGTGCCGGCGGCTGGGCTGCCCCCGTGGCGCCGCCCGGCCGGCCCCGGTGCCCAACGGGCGGGGCTCGAAATCGGCCCTCGGCCGCTGGGGGTGCCTGGAGGCGGGCTGGGCCGCCCCCGTGGCGCCGCCTGGCCAATGTTTTTTTAATTTTTTTCTTTTAATTTTATAATATTGTGTTTTTAATGGTTTTTTTTTAAATTTTTTTTTTAATTTTATAAAGTTTTTTTTTTAATTGTTTGTTTTTAATTTTGGTTTTTTTTTTTTTTATAATTTGGATTTAAAAATTTTTTTTATAATTTTTTTGTTTTTTTTTAATAATTTGTTTTAAGAAAACATTTTATAATTTTGATTTTTATAATTTTATTTTGTTCTTTAAATTTTTTTTTTAAGACAATTTCTTTTAATAAAACAATCATAGAAACATTGTTATATATAAATATAAAAAAAAAAATTATTATATAATGTAATAAAAACATTATTAAATACTAATTGTTAAAAATTTCAAAATATAACAAACATATATATATATATATCAAAAAAAAAATACAATATAATAAATTTTAAAAAAAGAAAATTGTTTTAATATAACAATAAAAATTAATTAAAAATATATATATAACAATACAATTAAAAAAGTAAAAAATTATATAACATTATAATATTTGTTATAAATAGTTAATAACTTTTTTGTTTTTTTTTTAAATATTAAACACAAACTGAAGTTTCAAAATACTAGTTTATTTTTTAAGTTTAATTTTAATGCTTTAATTTCAAACTATTTAGTTTTAGAAATACATTTTGTTTATTAAATTTATTTTATTCACAATATTTTTCCATTAACTAATATATATATATATATATTTTTATCAGGAAAATGGCATCAAAAAAGATTTCTGTGAATGTTTCTGCACCTAGGGCAGCAGCTCCCAAATCTACGGCAGCAGCTCCCAAATCTACAGTTGTAGCTCGACGCACTATGGATACAACTCCCAAATCTAAAGTTGCAGCTGAACGTACTATGGACACTATTGGACGCAATAAGGATATTGTTGCACACACTAATAAAAGTCAAGCAAGTGGGGCACCAGGTTCATTAAAGGTTATTTCTGATTGGAAAAACGCCAAGGAAATAGATAATACCAATTTCTCATGGTATCTTGAAGACACTGAAACGGAGGTTGATAAACACATCTATCTAATTTGTGGTATGATTGACTTAAATGAGAAATATGAGGTGAGGGGCAGAGTACGAGACATATGTAAGGTCCCGAATACAAACACTATTTATGTTCTTGTAAGGGAGGCTCAGAAACGTGAGAAAGTTAGATATCGTCTATCAATCGTCAAGTACGACACAAATGAAACAACTTCAAAATTATCTGAAGAAATAGCAAACAACATTTCAAATAACATTGTAAGTATGCTTATGTTTATTTCCTCTATGCATTATTGTAAGGATGATTCAATTTTTTATAAATTATTGATCATTGACATGTTTTATTTTGTTTCACAGGATTTTGTTCCGATTCTTTCAAACATGTTTGATGGTATTTATATGTTGGTGCCAAATGTTATGGATGTGATCAAAACTTTCCATAAAGACAACGCAGAGGATAGAAGATTGAAGCAAAGAGCAATAGCTCGTGACACTGCAACAGTACAAAGAGGGGATCAACCAAGTGTCACTAAGGTGGGTCAATCTAATAAACTTAAACATGTTTCTTTTGAAGGTGTCGATCATGAAACAGAAAGTTATGATAGAATTAGTGAGGAGGAGATGAGAACTATTGTGTAAAAGAAGAAAACAGATCAGACACCAAAAAGAAAAATTGCCAAAGATCTCTCTCTTGTACCTCATAGAGGAGAGCTTGTTTATAAAGAAACTGATATGTTATCCAATAAGGCTAGGAAATCAAATATTGGTGAAGCTGTAAAGGTCGTGAGCAGCAGTGAATAACAAATTGAAAGCTCTTACGGAAGCAGAGAAATCATAACACCAGGTGCTGAGTTAGAGGATGGAATTATTAAAACAAAACAAAATGCTATTCGACAAGAGTTGAGGAAGAATAAATTAATTCTTGGTGGCCAAACATTTGAACTTAATGTTAACCAATTTTATGGCTCAGATGAAGGGCAATCTCAATATCAAATTAGAAAGGCCCATCACTTACATGTACATAATCTGAAAACATTGTTCAGGTTCAATCCATATGCGCATGTGGTGGATTATGTGGTTATTGTTGATACATGTCAGGTTCCCAACAAACAAGCATTTGACAAGGCAAAATGTTTTGATTATAAATATTATGTAATTGGAGGAAACCATTCAATAGAGGCTAAAATACAATTGATTGCAGAGTATCCCAATAACTATCTTTTTCAAACAGTGAAATGCATCATTTATGTTGGCTTAACAGAAATGGAATCAAATTTATTGGCATGGGATCATAATGCAGATAATGACTACAGAATGAAAATGACTTTCATCCAAAGGGTCAGATTTATTCATAATGAATTCATAGAAAAATGTCGTGGGGATAAGACAGAAGTTAGTGTAGCATTTCGAAAGGAATGTTTAATGGAAACAGGTTATCAAATTGATGAAAAAAAGCAAAATATGGAAAATTGAATACAAATCTCTTCAGAGGCACAGATAACATTTTTCAGTTGGCATTTAGAACTAGGGAGGTATGGGATTTGATTGATGACATTTTTGATCGATGGGAGAATATTTCCATAAAAAATCAGAAAGTTAAAAAAAGTAAACCCATAATATGTACCAACAGTAAGGGGGGTCCTGAAATGAAGCAGCTTCCAGAGGATATGACTATTACACCTTGGAGAACAATGCAAGGTGTGAAGGATAATAAATTAGTCAAATCAGTATTAGCCCGTGTGAAGTCGGGTGAATTATCAAAGGAAGAAATGTGTGCAGAATTTCAAAAGTAAGTTTCTTGAATTATTTCTTTCATTATAATTTTATTTTAAATAAAACATAATGATGTTGGTAGAATTTGTTATACATGTCAATATATTAACGTTTTTAACTTGATTTATTCAGTCAGAAAATTTATATGAAAATACAAGAACACATGGGTAAAATGTTGAATGAAGACAGTTGGAATGATGTTGTACGCAACTACCCAGAAGCAAGTTCTACATCAATACTAAAAGAGTTTTATATTGCATTCAATAAGGTATGTTGATTTATAAATTTATTTTATTCATATTTTAACTATTTTTATTTTATTACTTATACATATCTATATATATATATTTATGTCATTAAAGATGTCGAAGAAGGATGGAAATGGAGTACCAGATACTTTCAAAATCTTTATTGAAAAAATTAAGATGGAGAACATGAGAAGGAAGCGTCTTTTGAATGTTGAACTAGATCCTACTCTTAATCATTACATTTGGAATGGACTCGACAGTGTCCAATATCAAATAATACAAGGTGACTGTGAAGACATTGCAACACTAATACCTAAAAGGGAGTATGGCCTAGTTATTGCAGATATTCCTCATGGTTTCAATTTTCCAGACATTGAATATGATAGAGAACCATATACTTATCAAGCTTTTAATAAAGTGGTTACGGGTTTTCAAGAAGTGACAACATCACCACTTTGGCGATTTGTGACATTTCATTCAGACACACAGTTTCCAATGTTATTAACAAGCTTCAAGGGTAAAGCAAACTTAAGGATGCAACTTACATGGTAAGATTTTGAAATTGTATGTTTGATTCTTCCTAAAAAAAAATTATTCATGTAAAATTTAATTGAACTTTTACTATGTTATGTAACAGGCAAAAGTCAAATATTGTTTCTTCCGAAGATCAACCTATTATAAATGATTGTGAGTTCATCCATGTTGAATGTTGGACAAAAGAGGACAGCTATAAGCACATTATTATGAATCGAGTAGATGGGAAGAGTCATAGTCAAGTATTGGTTTATGATGCAGTGGTAAGAAAACTAACATATGAGAAAAAAGATGCAAAAGGAGATATAGTTAACATTTATCAAAAGCCACAAGCATTGATTAACTATCTTATAGATCTATGTTCAAATGAAGGAGAATGGGTTTTGGATTTATTCTCAGGTTCAGGTAAGTTTTAATATACAAATTTAAATTTAAATATTGTCTTTTTTACTTTTTATGTCTCCATAGTAATTTTCTTACTAATTTTTTTTGTGCTTGATGATTAGGTACAACACTAGCATGTTGCCTACAAAAAGGAAGAAATTGCATTGCCATTGAGAAAGATCCAGTTCAATGCAAATTTATTCAACAAAGAGTTAACGCTCTTAAATTCCTTCCAGATGCGAAGCAAGAAGTTGGTTTGAGGAAAGGAGATTTTAATGAATCACGTGTGGCAAAAAAAGCAAAGGAACCTCAACCACCATTATATGGAATGATTGGAAAGGGACACTTTGGAAGATTTGCTGACATGAAAGATCCATTAGAAGATGGTGATGATGAAAATGAAGAAGCAAATGCTGCAGAAGAAGCCATCAATGCTGTTGTAGATGATGTTGAAGATGTATTAGTTGATATTGTTGATGATGTTTAAGTTATGCTTGCAAACAAAGCTTATTTTTCAGAACTACTAATCAGCTTTACTTGTAATGTTTAAACTTTGATATTTTATGAGAACAACCCTTTTTTTTTGCAAAAAACATGTGATTGCTATTATTTTTTGACATAAAATTGAATAAAAATGTTGTTTTCTTAAGTTTTTTTACTAAAATTCTCCCAAAAAATTAGTTTATTTAATATGTTTTTTTCAACAAAAACTCTGTAAAAGTGTATTTTTTGCATTGTATTTATATTGAAAAATTGTATTTTTTGTCATATGGTTCAAAATATTGGTTTTTTAGCGATAATTTTTTTGATGTGCATTGAAAAATTATTTAACAATACATAAACATGTGGAAAATATAAACTTTAGAATCTTGACCTTTTTTCCATCTTTTATGTATGTGAAAAAGTGAAGATATCATTACAAGTTTTTATTTAAAAAAAAAAAAAAAATTATTTTTAAAACACAATTACATAAATGCACTTAAAAATAAACATCTCACAGAAGAAGAAGACATTAAAAAATTTATAGTGTCAAAATCAATGCTATAAAAAAAACGTTGGTGATGATACACCACCACTATTCAAAATCGACATAAAAAACACCACTTTAAAAAAAAAAATTATTAAAAAAAAAAAACAAGATGAAAAAAAATTAAAGTGCCAAAAACATGCTCAAAATTTTTTTTCGTGATTCTGCATCGCCACCTTTTCAAAATCAGGTGTTTTTCTTGATATTTGAAAAAGTAGGTAACATTGAGGTTACCTATTTCATC